>JAGFNQ010005198.1:737031-791170 GCA_024364735.1 Boesenbergia rotunda | reverse complement strand
AAGATCTGGGCTTATTAATTTGTTGCCAAAATTTCAGGGTTTATCTGGGGAGGATCCAAACAGACACTTGCACGAATTCCATGTGGTGTGCTCTACTATGAAGCCTCAGGGCATTTCTGAAGAAGACATCAAGCTGAGAGCTTTCCCCTTCACATTGACAGGAGCAGCCAAAGACTGGTTCTATTATCTGCCTACAGGACATGTGTCTAGTTGGATCGCATGAAGAAGGCATTTTTGGAGAAGTATTCCCAGCTTCCCGCACAGCTATAATCAGAAAGAGTATCTGTGGGATTCAGCAAGTGGTGGGCGAGACACTGTATGATTATTGGGAAAGATTTAACAAGTTGTGTTCAAGTTGCCCCCAGCATCAAATCAGTGAGCAATTATTGATTCAATATTTTTATGAAGGACTGCTGCAGACGGATAGAGTCCTTATAGATGCTGCATCTGGAGGGCCTTGGTCAACAAACACCAAGCAAGCTAGGGAGTTAATTTCTAATATGGCTGAGAATTCCCAACAATTTGGAGGCAGAGCCTTGAGCACCAGAGGATAGGTGAAGTTCAGGCAGTTCCCACTGATAACAAGGAGGTTAAGAATGCATTGATGGAGCTCACCTCAGCTTTGAAGAAAATAGATTTGAAAGTGGACAGACTTAGTTCTACTCCTTCAGTACCTCCACCCTCTACTCAAATTACAAGTGTGTGTGGCATTTGTTCTAGTCAAGAGCACACTTCAGATCATGCCCCAATCTCCAACAGGACGAGACGGTAGCTGCATTAGTGAGAGGACAATTTCTAGCCAGAAACAATCCATATTCCTCCACTTATAACCCTGGTTGGAGGAATCATCCTAACTTGAGATATGGGAATGCTTTCTGCCAACAAGAGCCTCAAAATCAATCTTCACAGCAGCCTCAACCAAACTTCCAGCAGTCACAGCAAACTCAAAACAATCAGCAACAATTTCAGCCAACAAATCCAAGTTTTCAGCCTTCGTTTCAACCTAATTCTCAACATTCTCAGCAACAATTTCCGCCGTTTGAACCTCAATTCCAGCAACCTTATCAAGGGCAGCAAGGATGGCAATCATTCCCAGCTTTTCCAGCTCAAAACCAATCGAATTTTCAACCATCACAGCCCATGAATCAGCAATTTCAGCCCTATGGTCAAGGATTTCAAGGCCAGAATTTTCAGCCCTCGCCACCTTATTTTCAAGCTCCAAATCAGAGTTTTCAAGGGTACACCTTTCAGCAAAATTTCCCAGCATATCAGCCCTCTAATCAGCCATTTAATCAACCATATCAACAAAGCAATCAGCCCTCTCATCAGCCCCAACAGCAGGGTTTTCAACAGAATCAGCAAGCTCCACAATTTCAGCCAACGAACTCATCTTTTCAAGGTCAAGCAAGGAGTTTTGCTAACCAAGGAGGTTATGGGAATTTTAGTGCAGGAAATGTGCCCCAACAGAAGGTTGAGGATATGTTTCAACAAATGATGCAACAACAACAAGCTTGGCAACAAAATGTTGAGAGGCAAATAGGGCAATTAGCGAGTGGAATTAACCAAAATCAAGCTCAAGGATCAAGCCAACTCCCTTCCCAAACCGTTCCTAATCCCAAAGGGAATGTGAGTGCTATAACTTTGAGAAGTGGGAAGGTTACAACATCTCCGAAGAGTCCAAGAGCAGAATTTTCAGAGAACCGGACAGCTTCTCAAATTCCGGCCCAAAACCACACTGAAATGAGTTCAAATTAGCTGATTCCAACCCTAGGCCGTTCCCAACTCAATCCTCAAGCAACCCTCCAAATTTGGTGGCAAACGGAGAAGAAATCGATGCCGAGACGCATGGGACAGCAGCTGCTACGCAGGGACAGCACAGCAGAATACAGCAGCTCAATTTCCGGCCAAAACTGATGAATTTAGGGTTCCTTTACCCTTTCCACAGCAGAGAACACATGCCAAAAAGCAAATGGAGGAAGAGAAAGCCAAGGAATTCAATGAGTTAGTGGAGCTATTTAGCAAGGTGGAAATCAATGTACCGTTGTTGACCATGATCAAGCAGATTCCCAAATATGCTAAGTTTTTGAAGGATCTTTGTGTTCATAAAAAGAGACTCAAGGAAAATGAATTGGTCAGCTTTGGGAAGAACATCTCAGCACTTATCCACACTATCCCTCAGAAGTGTGAAGATCCGGGGGTATTCACTGTTTCTTGTGAGATAGGGAGCACCATTTTCCACGACGCCATGTTAGATCTAGGAGCTTCAATAAATATGATGCCCAAGTCAGTTTTTCAGATGCTTGGCATAGGCCCTTTACAGCCCACTGGAGTGGTGATACAGCTAGCAGATAGGAGTCAGACCCACGCAGCAGGTATGATTGAAGATGTCTTGGTGAAGGTAAAGGAGCTGATATTTCCTGCTGATTTCTATATTTTAGATATGGAGGGAGATTACTTGGCACACCGTTCTCCACTTATTTTAGGCAGGCCTTTTCTGAAGACGGCCAGAACGAAGATTGATGTATATGCCGGGACACTTTCTATGGAGATTGGAGACACGGTTGTACAATTTAGCCTTTTTGATACCATGAAGCATCCAAGAGAGGACCACTCTATCATGAGCATGGACATTCTAGAGGAGCTGGCGCAGACTGAGTTGGAGACTGAGGGATTTCTGGAGGATTTTTCTAGAGGAGCTACAGATTCAGAGGAGGCTGATACTGAGGATTTTACAGAAGACATTTCAGACACACTTCCAGCTGGTGACATTTTTCTAGGTGTAGGGGATTGCACAGAGCCCCAAGGATCACCTATTTTTACTGATATTCAGAGTGTAGGGGATTGCACTAAGCCCCAGGGACCACTTATTTCTACTGAAGAGGACCAGAGTGAATTGAAGCCATTACCAGGTCACTTAAAGTATGCATACCTAGGAGAGGAGCAGACTTTTCCTGTTATTATTGCACAGCATTTGGAGTCAGAACAAGAAGAGAAATTATTGCAAGTCCTGAGACACTACAAGAAGGCAATTGGGTGGACACTATCAGATATACCAGGTATCAGCCCAGCTATCTGCATGCACAGGATCTTTTTAGAGGAAAATGTCAAACCTGTGAGGCAACCACAAAGGAGGCTCAACCCACTTATATTGGATGTTGTAAAGAAAGAGGTGACTAGACTTCTACAGGCAGGTATTATTTACCCTATTTCTGACAGTCAGTGGGTTAGCCCTATTCATGTGGAGCCTAAGAAATCTGGAGTGACCGTGGTGGCAGATGAAAGTAATGAATTAGTACCCACCAGAGTCAAGAATTCCTGGAGAGTCTGCATTGATTACAGGAAACTCAACAAGGTCACAAGGAAAGATCACTTCCCTCTACCATTCATTGATCAGATGCTTGAGAGACTGGCAGGGAAGTCACACTACTGTTTCTTGGACGGATTTTCAGGCTATTTTCAGATTTGCATAGATCCAGAGGACTAGGAGAAGACCACCTTCACTTGCCCCTTTGCCACATTTGCCTATAGACGTATGCCCTTCGGACTCTGCAACGCACCCGGTACCTTTCAGAGATGCATGGTGAGTATATTCGGTGAGTTGCTGGAGGACTGCATGGAGGTATTTATGGATGATTTTTCAGTTTATGGCACGTCTTTTGATTCATGTTTGAATAACTTGTCTAGGGTTTTACATCGTTGCATTGAAACTAACCTTGTTTTGAATTTTGAAAAATGCCACTTCATGGTAGAGCATGGGATAGTTCTTGGACACATAGTCTCTCAGAAAGGTATTGAGGTAAATCCTGCTAAAATCAGTGTTATTTCTTCTTTATCTTACCCCGTATGCGTACGGGATATTCGAGCTTTTCTTGGACATGCAGGATTTTACCGCAGATTTATTAGAGACTTCAGCTTGATTGCTCGGCCCTTGACACGACTTCTGCAGAAGGATGTTGAGTTTCACTTCGATGAAAAATGCAAAGAAGCTTTTCATAGGCTCAGGGAGGCTCTTACCTCAGCTCCTATTATTACATCACCTGACTGGTCTTTACCTTTTGAATTAATGTGTGATGCTTCTAATTTTGCAGTGGGAGCTGTATTAGCACAGAGGGTAGATGGAGCACCACATGTCATTTCCTATGCTTCCAAAACCCTAGATGCCGCCCAAGCCAATTACACCACGACTGAAAAGGAGCTTCTTTCCATTGTTTTTGCCTTAGATAGATTCAGATCATATTTATTGTGTTCTCATGTTGTTGTGTTTTCTGATCATGCAGCATTAAAGTACCTCCTGAAGAAACCAGATGCGAAGCCAAGGCTTATTAGATGGATGCTACTACTACAGGAGTTTGACTTGGAGATACGAGACAGGAGTGGCAAGGAAAATTTAGTAGCGGACCATTTGAGCAGATTGGAGGGAGATGGAGATCCCACGGCCATAGATGATGATTTCAGAGATGAGCAGCTTTTACAGATGCATGGTGAGTCACCCTGGTATGCAGACTTAGTGAATTTTCTTGTAGCTCATGTTTTTCCCACACACTTTTCGAAAGCTCAAAAGGATAAATTCAAAAGTGATGCAAAATATTATGTGTGGGATGATCCTTACTTGTGGAAATTTTGTAGTGATCAAATCATTAGGAGATGTGTACCAAATCATGAGTTTCATTCTGTACTCACTTTTTGCCATTCTTCAGCATGTGGTGGGCATTTTGGACCACAAAGGACTGCTAGAAAAATTTTAGAATGTGGATTGTACTGGCCCACCCTGTTTAGAGATTCATATAGATTTTGTACATGTTGTGATAGATGTCAAAGAACAGGAAACATAAGTGCTAGAAATGAAATGCCTCAACAAGCTATTTTATTTTGTGAGATATTTGATGTGTGGGGTATAGATTTTATGGGACCATTTCCTGCTTCTTTTGGATTCTTGTACATTCTTTTAGCTGTTGATTATGTTTCCAAATGGGTGGAGGCCATTCCCACCAGGACTGATGATTCATCTGTGGTTGTTAGTTTTGTCAGGTCAAACATTTTTTGCAGGTTTGGAATTCCAAGAGCTATCATAAGTGACCAAGGATCCCATTTTTGCAATAAGCACATGAAGGCTCTTCTTAATAAGTACGGGGTATTACATAAGGTTTCTACTGCTTATCACCCCCAAACAAATGGACAAGCCGAGGTGTCGAATAGAGAAGTCAAATCCATATTGGAAAAAACTGTGGGACCTCATAGGAAGGATTGGAGTAAAAGGCTTGAAGATGCTTTATGGGCATATCGCACCGCTTACAAGACACCCATTGGAATGTCACCTTATAGACTTGTGTATGGGAAATCATGCCACATACCTGTAGAGATTGAGCATAAGGCGTACTGGGCAGTTAAAGCTTGCAATTTTGATGCTACTAAGGTGGGAGAAGAAAGGAAGTTGCAACTTCAAGAGCTTGAAGAAATCCGGTTGGAAGCATTTGAGAATTCAAGGATCTACAAGGAGAAGACTAAGAAATTTCATGACAAGCACATTGTGGACAAAGAATTTCAAATTGGTGACAAAGTGCTATTATACAAGTCAAGATTGAAATTGATAAGAGGTAAGTTGAGATCAAGGTGGGAAGGTCCATTCATTATAACTAATATTTTTCCCTATGGAGTTTTTGAAATTAGGGACGAAGCTAATGGATTGGTGTGGAAAGTAAATGGCCACCGGCTCAAGAGGTATCTTGAAGAACTAAAGGAGCTAGAGGTGGAGGATGTGTACATTGAGGACGCTATCTACCCAACTTGAAAGGGGAGTTCACTAAATCTTGCATTCATTTTTTCTTTGTATATACCATTTCCTTTCTTTTTGCAAGAATAACTTCAAGCTTGCGTGAGCAAGAAATTTTCTCAAGTAAATACTTTTAAGTTTCAAATAAATTCTTCAGTGTAAATACCATGTCTTCTCACTTAGTACATTTTCATGGTTCTAGGAAATAAATGCTTAAGATACATGACATGAATAAATAGAATCATTGTAAATATCATTTCTTATGCTTTTAGCACTTTTCCTTACATGAGTAGAAATAAATGCATCCCTTTAGATTTTCTTCATGCCATGTTAGAGTCTTTTGAAAATAAATTAAATTTGGTTGCCAAAACTTAGGATTTGAGTTTATGGATGAAATCTTGAATATTGAGTACTACTTGGCGTTGGATTCTTAATTGAGAATTTGAGATGAATTATTTTTACCTAGTGAGATTAGCCTTATTTTGTGATACACACATGTTATTGTGCTCTAGAACTTGCCTAGGTTCTTTCGAAATCATATTTCAATGGTTGGATCACATCTATAGAGACTAATCACCTTGTTTACTTTTCCACATCAACTTTGGCAAAAATCATGTTTACCCTATTTGCCTTTCCTTATTCCTAATTCTAACCCCAATTTTTCTATGGATTTGTTTGCTTGGGATGTTTTCTTGACGCTATTTTGCCCGAGACGGACAAAGTTTTAAGTGTGGGGGAGTGATTAGTGATTTGGAGGCAAATTGTATCAAAAGAAGCAATTCATGTCAATGAAAATTTTTCTTTTTTTTTCTGCAATTTCATGTGCCAAGTGAGTGATGTTTTGTACCAAGCATGAGTTAGAGAGATGGAAGCAATTGGAAATTGAGTTTCCTTATCATATTTTGAAGACTTAAATGGCAAGCAAAGAAAAATCAGTGCAATGAAATCAAAGAAAAAAAAATATGGCAATGTATCAACTTACCTAGTGAAGCATTCAACTCTCCATTACCATGTGATGTATTCATTTGGAGAATTCAAAGTTTTTGCAATGAATCTGCCATGAAGTTGAAATGGAGAGCAAAACAGAAAAAGAAAAGAATTTTTGAGAAGCATGAGCTAAGACAAGTTGAAGACCATCTGAATTGAAGAGCTGATGAAATCAGCAGCCGAATAGCTGCTGAAATCAGAGAAGTTGAAGATGATTGTTTTGGATCTGCAGCTGGGCAGAAGGGAGAAAGCAGCAATACATCATGGATCTTAGACAGAAATTGCAGCTGGACAATCTTAGTCAAAAGCAGAATCTGTGCAGAAAATCAGTTTCAAGAGCTGAGAATATATTTTGTATCATGGAAGCTGAAAAGAAGCTGAAAGGAATATGAATCTGAGCTGCCGAGTGCTGAAGCTGTACCATCTGGGAACAATTTGACTTTCAGCAAAAACAATCCGGAAATACAGCTATGGGCAGAAAAGAAGAATGTGCCAAGTAAATCCTGCTAAACCTCCATTCGAGCTGTGAGATTTGAGGCTAAGAAAATTTTTCTGAACTGAATTGCAAGGTTGGTTACTGGAATTGAGAAGTAGAGCTTCACCAGCTGCAAGTAAATTCGGAAATGCAGCCACCTAGTATCAGGATGTCAGAATTGAAGTTAAACAAGCTGAGATCAAGATATTCTGAACACAATCTGAGTCAAAACTGAAAAAAAAAAATTTGAGAAAAGGAAGAGAAAGTAAAAGCTGGAAAATCTGAGCATTAAGCAAGAATTCTGAACTGTATTCTATTAGAATCTGCCGAGTACTACATCTGAGAGCTTCTGAAATGAAGGAACTGAAAAGGGAGTGAGTTACAAGTTTGCTAGAAGCGGGAAGAATGGAAAGCTGAATTTAGATGCAAGGTTGAAAATCTGGGAAAATGGCAGCTGTTTGTGCCAATTGTTTAGGCTAGATTTGTTGAACTCAGCCACTGCTGATCAGAAGGAAATGGAGGTTAAGAGTTCAAATCCGAAAAAAAAAGAAATTTGGTTGGCAAGCTGAACAAGCTGCACAAGGCTGAGAAGTAGCTGAAAACTTATCTGAAAACTCTGCGCAAAGCTGGAAAGCAGTGTAAAATCTCTGGAATCAAGCTGAGGAAAGAGTCTGAAATGCATTGCAATGTTTGTTCCCGAAATCTGAAGCTGAAAGCTGCTGAATGATACAAGCAAGTTAGATTGAAGCTGAGCTGAATCTGAGCTAGGAATTGCTGCCGGAGGCTGGAATTGGACCTCCATTTGAAGCCGAATTGAAGCTGAATTGATTTAGAACTTCTGAAATGATGTAGCTGAATTGCAGTGGGACAATGGCATAAATTCTGAGCAATTCTGGAATGGATGCAGCAGAAACAAGATGAACTGCAGCTGTATAATCTGACCAAAAGCTGAGAAGAAATTCTGGAAATGCCCAAATCTTTTGAGGAGCTATGAATCATGATATTAAGTGTAGAATGAATCTGAAGTTGAAGGTGCACATTCAATTTCAGATCTAGGAAGAACAAATGGTTATTAGAAGTTTTAAAGTGGAGAAGAAGGAAAGAAGAGAGAAACAAGATGGCACACAAATTGGAAGTTTCGGCACCATTGAATCAAGTGAAGCTTTTCTCATCCAAATTGAAAAAAATTGTTCTACCATCATTCTAATTTCATTAGAGAAGGAGAAGGAAAGAAACCAAAAGTCAGAAAAAGAAGGAAGACATATTGGCAAATAGATAAGAAATTGGCACATTGAACCAAGGAAGGTTTCTTCATCCAAATCCAAGGGAACTATTTAAGTTTGAAGTCACAACACTTTTGAGATCATTAGGGGACTGTATGGAGAAGCAAGAAGCATCGAAAATATCCTCAAGCACTCAAGTCTTCCACTTTACTAAATTTTCCATTTTCTTAGTTTTTATTCCACTCCTTACCATTTTCTATGTTTTTCTTTGTTTTTATAGATGTTGATCCTATCATGATAAATGGTAGAGAGTAGATAATAAGCAAGCCTATGGTAGTGCAAGAAACATATGTGTAAGAGTGAGCTCCACTTCCATCATTAGGTTAGAACTTAAGGAGAGAGCCACCAAAACTTTCCTTGAAAGGCGAGTGATTTAGATTCATCTCAATGATTCATGATAGATGAAAAGGCCAAGTTGTTGATTTAAGGACAAGATAGTAATCCATAGAGCTTAGATTTATGAGAATTGGCAACCCTAGGTAATTTCTTTTCAATTGCTTCTAATTATGCTTAAGTAAATCTAGGGGATACATCTTTACTGTTTTCGCGAGACGCTCAAGCTCAAGTGTGGGGGAGTTGATAGATTCCATTTTATTGATCATTTGAGTTGCTTAAATCCCTATTTGATCTATGTTTTTATTGCCAAAATTGTGAAATTGCCTAGGTTTTAGAACTTATTCATATTTTGGACTTAAATGCAAAATTACACATATTTGAGTTAATTGGCCATTAAATTCTTGATTTATTTTTGTAGGCATGAAAGGTTCCTGGACCTAGAGCATATTGGGTCAAACTCGAGTCGGAAGTGACCCGGATCAGATTATCAAGATCACGATTAAATCTGGGCCGTTCGATTCGAAAGCGGCTAGATCTGAGCCATCCGGGATGATCTGAAGCCATCCGAGCTAGGGCTAGGGTTGATCAAGCACCCTGATCAAGATCTGAAGGTTTCACCACAATCAGAGCTAAATCAACCATTGGATCAAGCTTGGAGGGCTCTAGAGCGTCCAATCACAGATAGAGTTGATCTGGACCGTCCGTTGCATATCTGGAGGATCCGAGCTACCACGAGGTAGATCCTGACCTCAGATCACCATCATCAAAGTTTGGCTCAAATCAGATGAAAATCAGCCGTTGGATTGAAGCAAACAAATCTGAGCCGTCCACTGGTTATTATTTAAGGAAATTTTCCTGCGCAGCAAGCTTTGTCGCGTCTTGAGAGTTCTTCGCCGCAGTCACCTTCTTCATCGAGTTCTTCATCTCGCTTAGAGTTTTCTTCAATCGGTTGGCGCGACCACTCGTTTCCTTACTGAGTTCGTGTGCTAGATCATTGGGGAGTTCATTAGATTTGTTTCCGGATCGAAATTGCCCAAGAACAGAGTTTGTGAGAGGTTTCTACAGCTCTGTCAGTTTGGTACCGTCGGATCAGCTGTGCTTCAACACCTTCCATCCGAGCTATCCAGAGGGGTTCCCTGAGTAGCTTGGACCATCATCCACCCATCCACGCACGCAGACACAGCTGCAAGGAAGAAATCGTTTAGAAAATTCAGAAATGGGCAGTTTGAGCTGTTTTCAATCGCTGATGAGTTTTTCCCCATGATTTGCTGAGCTTGTGGGTCCGAGGCTCTCCTTTGCTTGACAACCAAAGAGTATCCGAGCTTTGGAAGGGATCGAGGAGTATAATTTCTTAGTTTAATTTCAGTTTAGCTGTAAACTTTTGATTCTCGCACTGTTCTGTTCTGAAATGCTGTTTAGTTACTGAATATTTCGAATTTCAAGTTCTTAGCTGTAGTTTAGCTTTAATTTCGCAAGTAGAGTATATAGGAACTTGTTTAGTGAATTAACAGATTGAATTTCAGCTTGTTTTCTTAGTAATTTGCTGCGTGCCAATCCAAGTTGATGCGTGCCAAGTGAAGTTGTTGGTATTCAGAATTTTCAGTTTCTGTCATTAGTTTCTGTTAAGACATGGGTAGATAAGTTGCTTTGCATCTAGACTAGTTGCCTTAACTCGTTTTGCATTAGTTAGTGTTGCCTTTGATCTGTTGCGAAAGGAAATCCTTTAGGAAGCCTTTAATTTCTACATCCTTAGTTCAAGCAATTTCATTTTTGAATTTCTTTTGTTCCCCTGGTTTTAATCTCAGTTTCGATCCCATACCTCACTCTTGCTTAGTTCTTTCTTAATTCCAGTATTTTCCAATTGAATTGCTCAGCTGAAACAGTTGAGCGAAATTTTACCTATTTCATAAGGGTGGATTTGGTTTTTGGCACAAGGGATTGTCCCTTGCGTGCCAACTGCCCTTGGCTCCATTTGCATCCGAATTGAGCTTGTATTTATGGCATGTGAGTGTGTTTGAGTCAATAAGTTTACATGTCAATCATTTCCGAATTTTATTGGCAATAGTTGGTTCCCAAAAACTATTTAGCTAGTTGAGTTTAAATTGTGTGGTTGAGTCCTAATCTCGCATGCTCTTAATTGAGTTCAGCTCACTGATTTTCGAAAACTCCCATCCTTGTTTTTACTTCATTGCATAGCATTCCAATTTGTGTTTGAAATCAGAAATCAATATTCAAAAACCTTGTAAGTGTTTGGATTTAGTTTCCATTTATTGAGTTTTTAAGTGCCAATTTCCTTGTTTAGTTTATTAAATCACAGTTCCTATTCTTAATTCTCCATTGCAATTTCAATTTTGATTGTATTCCAATCCCAATCACTTATTTCGAAACCCAAACAAAAACGATACATAAACATGAGTTTGAATCAAACTAGACAACTATCCCCGAGAAAAATACGACCTGTGACCCCTATATTACATTTCCATATTTTTGATTGTAAAAGGGTTTCCAGCTTTCATTTATAAATATCTAAATTTGAGACCCACATTCGTGACAGTCCATTTGGGTCCGTCACCCACTTGGTAAGTCTATTCTCTTCTCATGTTATAGGTCTAGGGTTTAAATCCCACTTAAATTTTATTACTGCGCATTCTATTTTTATTCATTTTTGCCTTATTTGTCCATGGAAAAATTCTATAAAGATATCCATAAATTCAGAATTAATTCTAGGATATTTCAAAAATTAGGTTTGAGAATTTTCGGGCATTACAATCCCCCATACCTTATAAAAAGTTCATCCTTGAACTTAAAACAACTCCGGATATTTCTGCCTTATGCTGTCCTCTAGTTCCCATGTTGCCTCCTCTACTCTGTAATTTTGCCATATGACTTTCACTAATGGTACTTCCTTGTTTAACAATTTCTTAAATGCTCGGTTTATTATCTGAATAGGTCGACTATCATAACTGAGATCTTCGCGAACTTGTACCGTCTGTGGCTCTATCACCTAGGTGGCATCTGAGATATGCTTCTTCAGCATGGAAACATGAAATACATTGTGGATAGCTGACATCTCCGAAGGTAGCTCTAACTCATAAGCCACTTTGCCAACTCTTCTAGTGATGGGGTATGGTCCTACATATCTGGGACTAGCTTGCCCTTCTTCCCAAAACGCATTACTCCCTTCATGGGAGCCACTCTGAGGAACACTGAATCCCTAACTTCAAACTCTAATGGTCTGCGCCGTGTATCAGCATTGCTCTTCTGGCGGCTTTGAGCTGTTTCTATTCTCTGGCGGATCTGCTGTATGGCTACGGTGGTATCATCTATAAGATCTGTCTGTAGGCCTAACTCTTGCCTCTCACCACCCTCGTACCAGCAGATAGGAGATCTACACCTCCGCACATATAAAGCCTCATAAGGTGTCATGCTGATAGTGGCCTGATAACTATTGTTATAGGCGAATTCTGCTAAGCACAGGTATCTGCACCAACTGCCCTTGAAATCTATAGCACAAGCTCTGAGCATATCTTCTAGTACTTGATTAACTCTCTCTGTCTGACCATCTGTTTGAGGATGGAAAGCTGTGCTAAACTTCAATTTGGTGCCTAGTGCTGTCTGTACGCACTCCCAGAAGTGTGAAGTGAACCTACTGTCCCTATCTGAGATGATAGTCCTAGGGACTCCATGTAGTCTGACGATCTCCTTGAGGTATAACTGAGCTAGCTGTTCCATGGAATAGGAGATCCTGATAGCTAGGAAGTGGTCAGACTTAGTCAATCTGTCAACTATTACCTAGATCGCATCATATCCATTTGTTGTTCTGGGTAGTCCCACTATAAAATCCATGGAAATATCTTCCCATTTCCATTCTGGAATCTGGATAGGCTGCAGAACTCTTCCTGGTCTCTGATGTTCTGCCTTGACCCCTTGGCATGTCAGACAGGTACTGACATATCTGGCGATGTCTCTCTTCATCCCAGGCCACCAAAAACGTCCCCTGAGGTCTTGGTACATTTTGGTGGAACCAGGATGCATTGCATAAGGAGATCTATGTGCGTCCTCTAGGATCTTCCTTCGGAGCTCTTCTTGGTTCGGAACACATTAGCGGTCACCGTAGTACAGTGTCCCATTATCTGATAGGCGAAATTCTCCATTTTCGGCTTCTGCTATTCCCTGCTTGATATTCTGAAGGTCAGGATCTTGATCCTGTGCTGTCTGGATGTCTTCAATCAGGGTTGACACTAATGTCAAAGTGGAGAGCTGCCCAACTAAAATTTCCAGTCCGAACTCCGATAAGTCTTTCCGAAGGGGCTGTGACATCGTGGAAAAATCTAGTAGGGTGGCACTAGCTTTTCTGCTAAGTGCATCTGCCACCTTATTAGCTTTACCTGGATGGTAGAGGATGTCAATGTCATAATTCTTGACTAGCTCAAGCCACCTGCGTTGTCTCATGTTCAGATTCTTCTGAGTAAAGAAATACTTTAGACTCTGATGATCTGTGAAAATCCTACACTGAGCTTCGTATAAGTAATGCCTCCAAATCTTGAGAGCGAACACTACTGCAGCTAGCTCAAGGTCATGGGTAGGGTAATTCTTCTCATAATCCTTGAGTTGTCTAGAGGCATAGGCAATAACTTTGCCATTCTGCATCAGCACTGCTCCAAGTCCTAATTTAGACGCATCGCTATATATGTCAAAGCTGTCAGTGGTCTCTGGAAGAGTCAGGATGGGAGCACTAGTCAATCTTCTCTTTAATTCTGCAAAACTGTTCTCGCAGTCCTCTGTCCACTGAAACTTTCTGTTCTTTCTGGTAAGAGTGGTCAGTGGGGAGGCTATTCTGGAGAAATTCTCTACGAACTTCCTGTAGTAACCGGCTAGACCCAGAAAACTTCTGATCTCACTGGCATTCTTCGGTCTGATCCAGTTACTTACTGCTTCTATTTTGCTGGGGTCTACCATCACCCCTTCCTTGGAGATGATGTGACCTAGAAAAGACACCTGATCGAGCCAGAATTCACATTTCGAGAATTTTGCATACAGCTGGCTCTGCTGAAGAATCTGTAATACTGTCCTGAGATGTTCAGCATGTTCCTCCTGAGTTCCTGAGTAGATAAGAATGTCATCAATGAAGACGATGACAAACTTATCTAAGTACTCCCTGAATACTCTGTTCATGAGGTCCATAAATGTCGCTGGAGCATTTGTGACCCCAAAAGGCATGACTACAAACTCGTAGTGCCCATATCTGGTTCTGAAAGCTGTCTTGGGAATATCACCCTCTCTGACTTTGACCTGGTGATAGCCGGATCTCAAATCTATCTTTGAGAAGGCTGTGGATCCCTTTAGCTGATCGAACAAATCATCGATCCTGGGTAGAGGGTACCGGTTCTTGATGGTGACTTGATTCAAAGCTCGGTAATCTATACACAGGCGCATGGACCCGTCTTTCTTCTTCACGAACAACACTGGAGCTCCCCATGGAGAATGACTAGGGCGGATGAAGCCCTTGTTGAGTAACTCCTGTAGTTGCTCTTGAAGTTCTTTCAATTCTTCTGGAGTCATACGGTATGGTGCTTTTGAGATCGGATTTGTACCCGGAACGAGTTCGATCTCAAATTCAATCTCTCTGTCTGGTGCTAGGCCTGGTAGCTCATCAGGGAAAACTGCTGGGTAGTCGCATACCACTCGGACCTCTTCTAGCTTTTGGTCCTTCTCTTGCGTGGTATTGACTACATGTGCTAGAAATCCAGTACATCCTGTATTCAGCAGTTTCTGTGCTTTCATGGCTAAGAGAAATTTCCTGGCCTTCTTCTTCAGTTCTCCGATGTATTCAAACCGCTCTTCCGCCTCTGGTTGGAATACGACTTTCCTTTTTCGGCACTCTATGGAAGCGCCGTATTTGCTCAGGAAGTCCATCCCAAAAATGACATCATAGTCGGACATATTCAGTATTACCAGATCACAGTAAAGCTCTCTGTCTGAAATGCTGACTGGTATGACACGGAGCCAGTGCGTAGATGCCATGATGTCTCCGGAGGGCAGAGTAGTCAGGAACTGACCACTAAGTACATCTGGAGGTATAGTTAACTTCTCTACGAACGCCCTGGGGTTTCTGAGTTCCTGAACTGCCTTGGCCTTTACTTTCTATCATGACTGACTTCTACTGTTGCATGTTGTTCAGGTAGTGCTCGGTGATCAGAGTACTGCTAACTAGTTCTTCTGAGGTTTGCAGCCTATGGACGCCGTTGGCCACATTCAATGCTATTTCTGGCCTTAGCATCTTGAGCATTAACCTGACTCGCTCTCGTTTACTGCTGACCAGTTTAGGGCACAGGCGAGCCAGTCTGTTGAATCTCTTCACGGCTTCCTCTACTGATAGGTTACCTTGACGAAATTCAGTGAATTCATCATAATGCCTGTTAGTAACCCGCATATGAAAGAATTCTTTGAA
Source organism: Boesenbergia rotunda (assembly GCA_024364735.1). Lineage (NCBI taxonomy): Eukaryota > Viridiplantae > Streptophyta > Magnoliopsida > Zingiberales > Zingiberaceae > Boesenbergia > Boesenbergia rotunda. The sequence goes on along the minus strand of JAGFNQ010005198.1, from coordinate 775,868 downwards.
GAACTCAGCTTCGAAGTTGGCCCACGTCATCTGATTTATGTCTCGCTTGGCGTTCACCCTTTCCCACCACATTCTAGCATCTCCTGCTAGGCAGAAAGAGGCACACTTCACTTTCTCTTGTTCCGGCCAGTCCAAAAGCTCCATGGTACTCTCCAGGGTTTTGAACCAGGCTTGTGCATCCCATGGTTCACTAGTGCATGAAAAGGTCTCTGGTTTGAGCTTCTGCCACTGAACCAGATATGCTTCTCTTCTAGCCCATACTGCTAGGGCTTCTGGTGCTATTGGTGGGATTGGTACTCTAGGTGGAACCTCTGTCACTATTGGGGTTTCCACATTTGGTCCTGGCGTAGCAGTAGGTGTGGTCTGCTGATTATCCCTTAAAGTGGCTATCTCTTGCTGCTGCTCAACTATCTGTCTCTGGAGCTGAGCCACTATCTCCACGAGATTAGGTGGAGTCACTATGTCAGTTGCCTCCTATAGAGGCTCAGTAGCTGGTGCCCTTCTAGTTGGGTGTCCTCTAGCTATTATCTAAATAACAGAGGGGCATATAGTCCATATTCTAATTCAAAAAACATACTATCATATATAAACTAAAGTATTAAACATGCTCCCGTTAACTGTAAACAAGAACTGACTAGAACACAGATAGCATGAATAACATGAAAATACTATAAATCTGAAAGCAAGAAACTATGGTAATGTGAGAGATACACTTACTTGGAAGCTGCAGGTCTGATGCTGATGTGTGTGGTGAGGATAGATGGAACTTGCTCTGATACCACTCTATAATGACCCGCCTTCTGGTACTATGGCTTTAAGGCGGATCGCTACCACTACTAACTGGCTGACTAACTGATTACTACTGATCATTATATTCTTTTAATGCTAAACCAACTGAGAGAATTTAATGAAAAACTTATTTTGCTATTTACCAAACTAACCATTCATAATCATGTTGAAAGTACTAACCAGCCAAAATAAAAACAAAAACTTTAATTTTATTAGCTCAGCCAGGATTCGATCCTCCAAACTCTGCGTTGCATGACTAAAGCACTAACCAGCTGCTCTACACCGCTTTTGTTTTACACAGTACCAGTCGACTGCTATATGCCAGTCGACTGGTCGGGCCACAGAATGTTTCTGTGCCCGATACCAGTCAACTGATGTTTTCCCAGTCGACTGTTAGTTCTGAAAATCCAGCTTTCAGATTTCCAGAACTTATCAAACTTGAGCTACAATGTACCAAAATCATATCCAACAAGAATAGTGACAAAATAAAGTTCCACAACTATTCTAGGGCATTTATTACACGTTTTTGGAGGGTTTCTAGCATGTATAGCAACTTAGAAATCACAAAAACGACATGTAGAAGCATAACATGAATGTGCCAAGTTCGTATCAACTTCTTATTGAAATTATTCAGTATTCCTATCTAAAGGCATCCTTAGCTACTACATGTCATTCTATATGGTGCATTAATCTTAGAATAAGCATATCTTAAGTATTTAGCATGTAGATAATAAGTATCAAGTTCTTACTCCTAAAGCGTAAACATGGATCTAAATAACCATATTACAAGTAGTAACTCATATCATTCAACATCCACTAAACACATATTAAATCAGGTAAATAAACCACTTTAGGTACACTAGGCACCACAATTAAAGAGTCTAAACAAGTTCATACATAGTTCTCATAATATATTGCGGAATGACTAAGCATAAAAAGGATTATTTCTATGTTTTGCAAGTTCCGAAGACTTTTATTCCAACTCCAGCATCACACACACTTTGCATCAAGCCTGCCGCCTCGGCTACTAGTGCTTTCCTTTACCTGTATCTGCAGTATAAGGAAATGCAAACTAATAAGCATAAAGCTTAGTAAGTAACATCTAGCCTCACAAAACTATAAAACTCGAATTATGCTTTTGTAAAACATGCTATACAGATACACGCTCATGTCCATAAATAATCATGCTATGCTCATGCTAAAATACATATCATAGAATATCATGGCATATAACTGAGACATGGCACATACTGAACTAAAACTGAAAACTAAGCTATAGCATGACATACATATCTGAACTGAAGCTGACTAACATAAAACTAATTATTAAATTCACCACATACTAAAATGAATTTCTGAAAACTAAGTACATATAGTAGGTGAAAGTAATAATCAACTGCTGTGGGCCCGACAATATACCAACTGTGCGCGCATCCCTAATAAATCCGAGGTAGCAAATCCCAAATCCATTAGGGTTCTACTAGGTTATCTGAACCTAGGGGCAACTAGGAGCCCATCCCATACTAGGTTATCTGAACCTAGGGGCAACTTGGAGCCCATCCCTGGATCGAAGTCCGGTACAACGCCAACTGAAAATAAAATAGTTCTTTTATACTTTTCTTTTTCTCTTCTGATTCTTGCTTTTACTGGGTTATCTAAACCTAGGGGCAACTAGGAGCCCATCCCGTTGGACCTTGGTCCCAATCATAAACTGAAGTAAGAATTTCTATTCTTTAATGCTTTCTATAACATTAACTGACTAAACAATTTAACAAACACCTAACGTGCTCCTTGACCCAAAACTGAAGGGTAGCACAACGTGTTTGTTCATAATTTATGATTTCTAATCGTAAAACATACATACAAGGAAATAAAGCATACGAAAGATCAACTGAAACTACTTATACTGCAGGTGAGGGATACTTACATCCTGCGCTAGGTTTTCTTACGAATATAATCTGAAATCTCCGAGGGAACTTCGAACTTCGACGTTCTTCTTGCTTCTTGACGTTCTCCTCGCGTCTACGAGGATCCCCGTAGAGAATAGGGCCTCTTGAGACCTTCCCTTTGCTTTCCCTTTGTCTTGGGCGGCAATAGAAGAGGAGGAGAGGAAGAAAAATCGCGAGAGGGAGAGAGAGAGAGTCGGCGGTGAGAAGATGTGAGGAAAAGAATGAATATAAAAACCCTAAGTTCCCCTTTTATACTTACGGAACAATTTAACTAACTTTACCTTATTTAGCCTTCCCTCTATTCTATTTCAATGAAAACAGATTACCCCACTTGGTAAGTCTATTCTCTTCTCATGTATAGGTCTAGGGTTCAAATCCCACTTAAATCTTTTTACTACGCATTCTATTTTTATTCATTTTTGCCTTATTTTTCCATGGAAAAATTCTATAAAAATATCCATAAATTCAGAATTAATTATAGGATATTTCTAAAATTAGGTTTGAGAATTTTTGGGCGTTGCAGGAAGAAGGCGCCTTGGTGATTCTGGTTCTTGGTAGATCGTCGCCCACACGACGTCCAAGAAGGGGGGGTCATATAGTGGAAGATCATGAGGTAAACGAGAATGTATAACTTCTCCCATGGTTCCATTGATCTTATTATTTCTTGTTTAATTAATTATCATGTTGTTAATTATTTGTTAATTAATTATGATAATTAATTGTTTTGGACCCTGATGATAAACACAAAAACTGGAGATCCACTTATCATCTATTCCGTGACTAATTGGTTAGGCGTGTTACATTCTTGAACAACAAGTTTGATCAAGTAGTAACTCGAATAAATTAGTATGATGATGAGATGGTCGTTTGGGAAATATGTCTCCATTCGATTGAAAATTTTTAATCCATGGACATGGAGAGGTTTCCCATGCGCGACCCGGAATCCACGACCAACAATTGGTATCAGAGCAAATGGTTTTCGGTATTGTGTGTTTTGGATTCAATTACATTTTACACTTAATCATGTATTTTATTTTGCCGGATAATTGTAGGATGTGTGTAGGCTAACTCTTTGGTTGCAGGCACGAGATTCCGACTATTATGGTTAAAATGTGTGTATGTGATTAGTTATGCATGGTTGTAATATTATTTGAATCCTAGGGGTTGACGAGGCTAAATTTGGTATTTGATTTTTGTAATTAAATACGACACTTGTTTAGCCGCTCATTTTATTTACTTTCGATCTAGATTTGATGTACACTCCTTTGTGGAGTATAGGATCGATAGATGTAAATAAATAGCATTTTATCTCGGCTCGGAGATCCCTTCATGGTGGCTTGCGCATGGATAGGGAGGAGCGGACGAGGTGGCGACACGATTGGAGGCATATTGAAGAGTAAAGCCATAATAGTTGGAAAATTTTATTTTCTCTCATTTATTGCTTTTAGTTTATATGCATGTCGTACATGCATTAAAATTCCTCAATTATAAATATCTAAGTGGGAAAGAGACCCTAAGGGTCCCATGACCTCCATTACTAATTTGACGTGTGATGCGAACAAGCTTGCGCGTTGGCTTGAGTGTCTTCTGTTGGGTACGGAAATAATTTTCTTAGTATCGTGTAATGGTGAATACCTAGATGCAAATATTAGTATCCTCCCCAACGGAGTCACTGCTATTATTTGTATGGTCGAAGTGAACCAACTATTAATTTTATTTGTCAAAAAGTTAGGTTAACAAGATAATAAAATTAATGGGTAAAACCTCCTCTAACGAATGTAGAATTCGTATACGTCCACATTAACGTGGCATGCAAATTTCTCGGTGTTTTGAAGTGTTGGTTGATTTCAAAATTTATTGTTTGAGGAATTAGTTTATTTTCAAAATCTAAAGTTGTGATTGTTGTGGTTCTCAGGTAGTTTCAAAATGGCCTTTAACCCACTAGCGACCATACTTAAGGAAAATAAGCTTACTGGCCCGAACTATATAGACTGGAAAAGAAACCTAGGCATTGTCCTTATTGCTGAAGAGTACAAATATGTGCTCTTTGAGGAGTGTCTTGAAAAGCCTAGCTAGAACTCTGGTGAAGAGCAGAGGTAGCGTTACAAGAAGTGGATCAAGGCAGATGAGATGGCGCGGTGCTACATTTTGGCATCTATGTCAAATGTATTGCAACATCAGCAACAGGCCATGTCCACTGCTTGTGACATGATGCTAAACCTCAAGGAGCTCTTTGGGCACCAGGGTCGGGCCGCTAGGCAGGTTGCAATGAAAAACTTAATGACGACTACCATGGTCGAAGGGACACCCGTAAGGGATCATGTCCTTAAGATGATGGCCCACCTCAATGAGATTGAGGTACTTGGAGCACAGATCGACGGGGAAACCCAAGTCGATATAATACTCCAGTCTTTGCCTAGGAGTTTTGAGCAGTTCTGGCTCAACTACAACATGAACAAGCATGATTATACGTTGGGGGAACTGCTAGGAGAACTCCACGCGGCAGAGGAACTTTTCGTCAGAGTTCTCAGGCATTGGTTACTCAGAAGGTTTCTACTTCTGTGCCGAAAGGCAGGAAGAGGAAGAAACAAGGTGGGTCCAAGAAGGCAGCAGGATTGCAGGGACCTCGGATTGGCGTGAAGAAGCCGAGAGGCAAGTGCTTCACGTGTAAGCAAACTGGACATTGGAAGGCGAACTATCCTCGTCGTCAAGACAAAGATATTTCTTCATGCTTAGTTGTTAAAACATGTTTAGCGGTGCTATCTACCAGTACCTGGTGCGTAGATACGAGAGCCACTAATCATGTCTACAACTCTTTGCAGGGGTTCCTGGAAACCCGACGGCTAGCTGATGGAGAAATCATCGTCTACATGGGCAATGCTACAGAGGTGGCAGCAGTTGCAGTGGGAGACATTTATTTATCATTTGATTGAAATAAAGTTTTGGTTTTGAGAGATTGGTTATATGTACCCTCTTTTAGAAAGAACTTGGTATCGGTTTCTAGATTAATAAAGGATGGATATTCTATTATTTTTAATAACAAAGTTGTTATAAAGAGAAATAGAGAGATTATCTGTTTGGGTACTATGATTGACAATTTGTATACTCTAGAACCAAAAGCCCCCACGATGCAAATAGAGGCCAATAGCTCATCATCTAACCAAAATAAGAGAAAGGAACCTTCTAAAATGAACTAGACATATCTTTGACATCTTAGGCTTGGTCATATTAACCTTAGTAGGATTCAGAGGTTGATAGCCGATGGGCCCTTGGGTTCATTGGTGGTGGAAGACTTCCCAACCTGTGAGTCTTTCTTGGAAAGTAAAATGACCAAGAGGCCTTTCAAGGCTAAGGGGTATAGAACCAAAGATTTGTTAGAACTAGTTCATTCTAATTTATGTGGTCCTATGTCCATCCAGGCTAGAGGTGACTTTGAATACTTCGTCACTTTTATAGACGATTATTCAAGGTATGGATACATTTACCTGATGTGCCGCAAGTCTGAATGCTTTGATAAGTTCAAAGAATTCAAGGCTGATGTGGAGAAACATCAAGGTAAAAGTATCAAGACACTACGATCGGATCGTGGTGACGAGTACCTCTTGGGAGAATTTAGGACTTATTTATCGGAGGTTGGGATTCAATCGCAATTGTCTGCACCCGGCACGCCCAAGCAGAACAGTGTAGCAGAAAGAAGGAATAGGACTCTCATGGAAATGGTTAGGTCAATGATGAGCTTCTTTGAGTTGCCAGATTCGTTCTGGGGATATGCTCTGGATACGACAGCGTATATTCTAAACATGGTACCATCTAAATTAGTCCCTTCTACTCCCATAGAATTGTGGACTGTGCGAAAGCCTAGTCTAGGACATATTCAGATTTAGGGTAGTACAACACATGTGCTAAAGGGAGATAAGGATAAGTTGGAATCTCGTATAGAAGTGCACTTGTTCGTAGGCTATTCTAAAGGGACCAAGGGTGGTCTGTTCTATTGTCCTAAGGATAAGAAGGTTATCGTTACCACGAATGTCAGATTCTTAGAGGAAGACTATGTGATGAACAACAAGCCCGTGAGTAGACTAGTTATTGAGGAATTAAAAGGGGACGTTCAGACCTTAGTACCAACTGTATAAGAGGATACACCACAAGTCACTGCACCACGTGTCATAGAAGATACACAGGTGGTACCTCGCCGTAGTGGGAGGGTTGTTAGACAACCTGAAAGGTTCATGTTTTTGGAAGAATCTTCAGACTTGGTCCCTGGTGAACATGAACAGGATCCCTGGACCTTTGACGAGGCCTTCCAAGATAAGGATGCGGATTCTTGGCAAAGGGTAATGAATTCTGAGATAGAATCTATGGATTCTAATCACGTCTGGGAGCTAGTAAAATCACCCATTGGTGTAAAAGTCATTGGATGCAAGTGGATCTACAAGAGAAAGAGAGGATCAGACGGGAAGGTTGAGACCTTCAAAGCTAGGCTTGTTGCGAAAGGGTATACTTAGAAAGAGGGTATCGATTATGAGGCTATCCAGATTCTCTTATCTATTGCTGCTCATATGGACTATGAGGTATGGCAGATGGGCGTCAAGACAACTTTCCTGAACGGAAGTCTTGAGGAGACCATCTACATGAACCAACCAGAAGGGTTTATTGCAAAGGGCAAAGAGCATCTAGTGTGCAAGATTAATTGGTACATTTATGGATTGAAACAAGCTTCGCAATCTTGGAACATCCACTTTGATGAGGTAATCCAGTCATATGGATTCATTCAAAGTCCAGATGAATCATGTGTATATAAGAGATGTGACGGAAACATAGTAGTGTTTCTTGTACTTTACGTAGATGACATTTTGCTCATTGGCAACAATGTCAAAGTGTTATCAGACGTAAGGGTATGGTTGTCCAATCAGTTCGATATGAAGGACTTAGGAGAAGCGGGACACATCCTTGGGATCAAAGTCATAAGGGATCGATAGAAAAGGATGTTGTGCTTATTCCAAACATCATACATAGACACTGTCCTGGCTCGTTATAGCATGGAAAACTCCAAGAAAGGTTTTCTACTTTTCAGGCATAGAGTTCCTCTATCTAAGGAGATGTGTCCGAAAACATCACAGGAGATAGAGAAAATGAAGGCGGTTCCTTATGCATCGGTTGTATGAAGCCTCATGTATGCTATGTTGTGTACGAGACCAGATATCTATTTTGCCGTGGGCATGGTTAGCAGATATCAGAGTAACCCTGGACAGGGACATTAGACTGTGGTAAAGCATATACTGAAAAACCTGAGACAGACTAGGGACTATATGCTGGTTTATCGAGCAGACCAATTGATCCCTGTGGGTTACACAGATTCAGATTTCAAGTCAGACAGGGACAAAAGTTAGTCTACCTCAGGGTTTGTGTGTACTTTAATAGGTGGAGCCATAGTATGGAGGAGTGTCAAGCAGAAATGTGTGGCAGACTCCACCATGGAAGCTGAGTATATGGCAGCCTCAGAGGTAGCCAAGGAAGCTGTATGGCTCAGGAACTTCATAATGGACTTGGATGTGATTCCTGGTTTGGCTAGATCTATCACGATTTATTGTGATAATAGTGGTGCAGTTGCAAACTCGAAGGAACCACGAGCCCATAAGGCGAGTAAACACATAGAACGCAAGTAACACTTGATACGAGAAATCGTAAAGTGAGGAGAAGTAGCTGTCGCCAAGATTGCATCGGAGGACAACTTGGTGGATCCTTTCACTAAGACCCTTCCAACGAGGGCTTTTGATTGGAATGTGGAGGATATGGGAGTCAGATGTATGGCAGTGTGAGGACAGCAGAGTCTTTGAGTATAAGTGGGACATTGTTAGATGTATATATAAAACATCTACATTTTGAAAGAGAATCACGACAACACATTTGCATGTTTACATTAGTATATGCATAACAGTCTGATACTTTACATTGTAGATAACATGGTGTGTGGTGACACACAGAAGATCATGTTATCAGTCCCTTGGATAGTATAAGTAGAGGCTCACAACCGAGATGGAGTTGGACAAACCATCGGGATGGTTGTAGTGTAATTAGGTGTGGTTTATCTTGACCATAAAATTACACTAGTGCACTTTGTGTGCATTGAGCAGGACCAAAATAGAGGTGATCCAATTTGTACTGACTTAATAATTGGATCGAACCTCGGTTTATTAAGGAGTACATTCTCTAAATCCCGATATAATAATGAGCACGTGTATTTAGTATTTTAATTCTTTGATTTACCAATGGGCGAGATTTATTCTGCTAAATCTATAGGCCCAGTAAGTTGGGAAATAATATTAATTACATGGTGTGTCATTGATTATTGATGGAATCCGTGTCCTGGTGACTCGGGATGATGATGCCCCCTTGATGAGCTCATAAAGTTCATCATGTTAAACCCTACAGGTGGAGTTGATCCAACATGATGAAAAGGTTGAGTGGTACTAGTCAAGGAGTTAGAAGTTGATTAATTAAAATTGTCAATAATTTAAATTAATCGACGGGCATTCGATATCTTAAACACGAAGAGATGGATGTACTCATAATAGGTGGAGCCCATATGAAAATATGGTGGTTGGTGAGGAAGTTCAATGGAGATCCTTTAGTGGAATGAATCTTCATTAATGGATCAGATTTGGATCCATTAGCGGGCTAAGTCCCAACTCCTCCTCATGGTCCCTACCTTAGCCATATATATACCCCATGGAATCATGAAACCAAGGCTAATCCAATTAATCACCACAACCTAGCCTTTTCTCTCCTCTCTCTCTCCTTCTCTCTCCTAGGGCGCCGGCGACAAGAAGGAGGATCCTCTCCTTCTTGTTTTTTTTTCTCCCTTCTTCTTCACCCTTTGTGCTCGACGACCATAGATACAAGGAGGAGCTTCATCCTCCTTATGTGGCTCGGCAAGAACAGGGAGAAAGAAGTCTCGCCGGAGGTGGAGAAGAGGTCTTCTCCTTGGTGACCGGCGGCGACGCAAGCAAGGGGTGAAGAGAGTTTTCCGGCGGTTTAGGCTGAGAAGGAGTGCTCTTCTCTCCTTCATCTTCTTTTTCAAGTTCCTCTCTAGTGCTTCCTTATGGCCGGCGAGCTTGGGTGGCTCTTGGTGGCCGGCGGCGCAAGGATAAGGGAGAGGAAGTGGTTGGTGGCTAAACCCTAGGATTAGGGTTTTGTTTGGCAAGTGAAGAAGCGATTGTTTGGAGGCTCTTGGTGATTCCGGTTCCTCGTAGCTCGTCGCCCACATGACATCCAAGAGGGAAGGGACATAAGATAGAAGACTATGAGGTAAAGAGTGGTATATTTCTCTCTTGGTTCCCTTGATTAGTTCTATCATTTTATGTGGCATGCTTTAATTAATTATTATGTTCTTGATTATTTCTTAATCATTGTTAATAATTAATTATTGGACCCCGATAATAAACACATAAACCAGTGATCCGCTCGTTGCCTTTTCTGCGGTCGATCGGTTAGGCGAATTACAAGACTCGATCTTAGAGATTGGCTATGTTGTAATTCGAATCGATTGATACGACGACGAGACAGTCGTTTGAAAGACGGGTCTCCATTAGGATTAATTTTTAATCCGTAAACATGGAGAGGTCTCTCAAGGACGACCAGGTATATATTCACCTAGGAAACCCGCCAAGTCATACCCGATATCCCAACAACCACCACTTCTAAAAGATTTGGTGGTGGTACTGACTCCATTGCCTCTGGCCTTCTAGGAGCTTGCTCCTCGTTTTGGACCTTCCTGGGACGTTCCCTTGCCATTCTCTTACTATTATAATGAGGACAAGGGCATTACTTCACTATCATCATACTCATATCATCATACTCATATGGCATATGTCATATTATCATACTATCATCCTACTCATCATCATACTATCATCATACTCATATCATCCTACTCATATCGCATATGTCATATCATCCTACTATCATCATACTCGTTATCATACTATCATCATACTCATATCATCGTACTCATATAGCATATACTGATCATGCACATAATAGCATATGTTAAGGCTAACAGTCAAATAAAGACATGTATATAAAAACTAAATATACACACTTTCTTACTTGGTAGGAAGCAAGACGGATGCTTGATGTCAGTATGGCGGAAGGGCGGAAACTGCCTCTGATACCAAACCTGTAACGACCCACTCTTACTAACTTTGACCTTATAGGGCCGTCACATTAACTTTATTGCCGGGCTAGGACCAGTCGACTGCCTCCCTGAGCAGTCCACTGGTGGCAGTCAACTCCCAGGCCAATTCACTCGACCAATCTTTCTGTTTGGAAATTGGCCGGGGATCAATCGACTGATGGGGTCACCAGTCAACTGATGCAGTCAACTGCACCTGGAAATCACTTGACCAATGTTTCTGTTCCCTTGATTTCCTGAGGGAAGTCGACTGATATCTAAATCAGTTGACTGATACTTCTAGAACTATAGTTGTGGGGAACGGTGCCATCGATAGAGGGGGGGTGAATATCGACTCGTAAAAACATTCGGAAACTTTCAAATATTCATTCTAGTCATAGAGTTAGTAGCAGTGGAAAATAGAAAGAACGAACAAATAACAGATTGCACATGGGATTTTTTACTTGGTTCCCAACCTCCCAGGGTCAGTACGTCCAATGCCTAAGCACGGGAAACACCCATCCACTAATGGTCTCCTTTTCGGGCATTTCGGAGGCGAAGAAACCCATCTTATAGTGCATGATTTATTATCAAAAAGTACTGAAATGAAATGCGGAAAGTAAATCGAACCAAACAAAAGTGTCTGAAGACTCGGCCGATCTGGAACTCCGAAGTGCCGCGCACTTCCTCCCGGAGCTTCCTTGGTCACAGAGCTTCGTGGTTAGCGCTTTTCTTCCATTTGGAATGCTCAAAAATGATCTTGGAATGTTGTTCTGAGATGAGGGGTCGATGCCCTTTTATATAGTCCGTTATAGGGCGCTTGTGTTGAAGGGGGCACTGATAAGCGTCATTTTATTGATCATTTTATATGCTTAAATCGGTGTTTGACCCATATTTTACTTGTGTAATTGTGGATTTGCCCTAGGTTTTATGATTTATACCCTTTTTGGACTTAATTGCAAATTTGGTTATATTTGAGTTGATTTGTCACTAAATTTTTGATCTACTCTTGTAGGCTTGGAAGGCTTATGGACCTAGGTCATGTTGGGTCAAAGTTGAGTCAAAAGTGGACTGGATCAAGTAATCAAGCTCCGATTCATTTGGACCGTCCGATGCAAGAACGGTTAGATCTAGACCATCTGAGAACTTTTGATCAATCCGAACTGGGGTTAAGTCTAATCAAGTGATCAGATCAAGATCTGAAGATTTTAGCTCAATCGGAGATCATTTGATCGTTGGATCATGATTAGAGAGATCTAAACCGTCCATTCAAAGTCCAAGGTGATCTGAGCCATCCGCTACAGATCTGGCAGATTCGAGCTACCACAAGGATGATCCTGACCTCTGATCAAGATCTGGAAATTTTGAATCAAATCGGACGAGGATCCACCGTTGGATGAACCGGGATTAATCTCAGCCGTTCAAATTAAATGGGTTAATTTTAAATTGAAAATTCCCTCGGCAGATCTCGGCGTCGCGACCTCACTTCTCCCTCTCGTTCTTCAGCTCGTTCTCTTTGAATTTGGCATCGTTTTCCTTCAAATTTCTTCCATCAGAGGCGTGGCCGACTCGATCACAACCTTGGAGCAAGATCTGAATCCTTGGAAGAGCTTTCAACGGAGATTTAATCACTGATTTGCAGCTGTGCGCGATTCTGCGATCAGATCTGAAGTTGGAGCGATTTTCCATCGATTTGCGAGTTTAAGGGGTTCTTGGCTTGCCCTTGCGTGACGAACAAGGTGGTTTTGAATCAAGGAAGGATCGAGGCTTAGTTTTTACTGCTTTTCTTTATGTTATAGCTGTAATTTCATTGCTGTAATTTCAATTCTGTTCTGTCTCGTATCAGTAGCTGTAAATTCCTTTTCTGAATTGTTTTGTTTTCAGTTAGGCTTTAATTTTGCAAGTAATTAGCTAGTGAATTCAATCAGTGAACATTTGGATTTGAATTCAATTTATTTCCTATTGTTTTGCTTGCGTATCAAATTTGTTGTAGCGGCGTATCAGATTTCTCCCTGTTTCTGAAATTTCCAGCTTATTAAGTTTAGTTTTCAGATTGGTTCTGTTTCAATTAGTTTCAATGCTGTAATAGCACTAGATATAAGCCTGATAGTGAGCAATTCGATTAGGTTTCAGTTTGATTCATATTTCATTGCTTGTGTGCCAGATTTTGCTGCATTCTAGTTTTTTTTCTTCCTGCTGTATATCAGTTTTATTCCCTGCTTCATTTCAGTTTCACTTCTTTGAGTACTTCTGAGTTTTGTATTAAGCTAGATGTAGTTTATCTCCAGAACTTGCATTGCAATTCGTTTACTTCTAATAGCAATTGATTTCAGATTTTGAACATCAGCTTGTAGTGTATCGATTTCATATCTGCCATTCAATCTCAATTTCTGCAACTAGGTTCATTTCTGAATTTTCAGCTTGTAGTTTCTAGAATTTGACTCAAGTATACACTAGTTCTTCTTAATTCAACTTGTTCTATTGTTTTGCATTAGATATTGCTTTTATCCCTGTAGTATTTCTTCCATGCTCTGAAATTCAGTCTGCATTTCTGCCATTCTGCATACGGTTTCTGTTTTCCTGCATTTTCACCTTTGCATCTAGTTTGAACTAATTGTTCAGATTTTGGATTGAAGTTCTCCATTCACGCTTGAAGATTTCTTAACTGATAGCTTGTTCCCCAGGCTTAATCGATCAGCCTTTCAGAATTTCCATCTGCTTTATGGCAATTTAAGCTGAATTTCTGCAATCATTCCATTAAATTTCTGAATTGAGTGTTAGTTGTGAATTTTGGCAGCTGGGTGTATGAGTTTCAGTTCTCATTAATGCTACTTAATGCTTGCATTCGAACTTTCATTCTGCATTCATTTTATTACAGCATTTTCATGATCAGATTCTGAATTACATGAACTTTGTCCTTCAATTGGTTGTTTCTGAATTAGCTAGATAATTCCTGCAGATTTAGTGTATCATTCTTGCAGCCATTTCGAGCACTTGATCTCATTTGTTGTGTTTACCTGCTATGAGTTTGAATTGATTTACATTTCTGCACTTTCATTCTTAAATTCTTGAAAAATCATTTCTACAATAGTTAAGTCTGAATTTTGCATTCAATTAGTTTTTCAAAGCCAAGTTTGTTGCTTCAGTAGTTTCACATGTAGAGTAATGCTGCTTTTCTTGTACCAAGCTATCATTCAAGACTGCATTTGGTGTAATTAGTTCATTTTTTTTTACAGCAGCTTTCGGCACAAGAATTCCTTTCTCTTGGTATCAAGTTTAGTTTGAGAATTCATGCATTTCAATCCTGTAATAAGCTCATGCTTATATTGATGCATTAAATTCTGAATTTCATTTCCTTATTCATGCATTTAATTTCATTAATAGCTTTGTTCTCCAAGTGATGTGATTAGTTCATTTCTTAGTTTGTTTCATATTGAGTATCAAGTTTCCATTTCTTGTTATTGTCTTTCCCTTGCATTTTTCTTGTCTATTTGAAACCAAAAACCCAAGATTTAATTTGAAACCTAAAAACATTGACGACACATTCACTCGAGCACAAACCGAACAACTTGAACTAGCCCTTGGAAAAATACGACCTGTGGCCCCTATATTACATTTTCATATTTTTGATTGTAAAAGGGTTTCCAGCACTTTATAAATTTCTAAATTCTGATGGATCCACATTCGTGACAAGACCCACATTCGTGACAGTCATTTCGGGTCCATCAAATTTTTGGCGCCGTTGCCGGGGAACATACTAGTTGAGTTGTTTGATTTTTGCTTGTTTGCTTATGGGCATATCATTTGATTCTATATTCTTGTGTTTTATCTTTTGTATACGGGTACTGCCATTTTTCTTGTTTATTTTGTGACAGGACTGCCAGTTCAGAATGTTCTCATTTACTTACCAGCAGCCGTGTCCGCAATTCCAGAATTTTCAGCACCCAAATGATCAATTTCAGCAACCAAACCAGTTTTTTCAACCTTTCCAAAATTTTCGGCAAAATCAATCAAATTTCCAGCCACAAATTCAGCATGGGCAGCCACCCATACAGAATTTTCAACAACCTATTCAACATTTACAGCCCTATGATCAGAATTTTCAAAACAATAATTTCCAGCCACATCATCCTTGCTATCAACCCAATTTTCAGCAGTTTAATCAAGGAGGCTTTGGAAATGATGATCCTGATTGGGATGAGGCTCTACAACAACGGATGAAAGAGATGTTGCAACAAGTCCTCCAACAACAACATCAACAACAACAACAAAATTTTCAACAACAACAACGCCTTGCAAAATTGGTAGATCAATGGAATCAGATAAAAGCCCAAAGATCAGAACAGTTATATTCTCAAAATACTCTTAATTCTGAGAGCCCCGGAGTTGATTTTATATCAGTTCAAGGTGACCCTAGCGAATGGTCAAGTCCTTCTTCAAGTGATTTTAGAATTTTGGAAGAAGAAGAAGAAGAAATCATTAAAATCAGGGCGCCTATAGCATGTATTCCTCCGGAGATTCCTACTCAAAATCCATTTCTAAACTTTTCAGCTCAAGAAGAAGAAATTGAAGCTCCACAGGACCATTCTAGACTTTTATTTTGTGATGATAGTATTATTGATGGTCCTAATTTTTCTAATACTGTTGTTGCAGATATTACAGAAGAAGAATGCATAGGAGATGATTCCATAGGTGTAGGGGATTGCACTAAGCCCCAGGGACCACCACAATTTACTGGTACATTAGAAGATTCAGAAGATGAACCAGAAAGTGTAGGGACTTGCATGGTGAAAGCAAGCACCCAAGGATCACTTATTCCAGTTGAGTGTCCACCAGAGCCTGAGGCTGAAGAGGAGCATGAACTTGACCAGGAGGAGGCCACGGATACATCTACTATTATAGAACCTTCAGGTATTCTCCAGCAAGCTCAGGTAAGTATTTCTCCTCTTTGTTCAGAAAAATGCAGCGAGGTACCTAATGCTAACTTTATTGGTTATGATGAATTTATTGATATACCTTGTGTAGAATTTACTTGTGCAAACCCAATAGAGGTACCCAAAATTGATTTCCTTGATTGTAATGCATTACTTGATACATCTCTTGTAGATATGGGTTGCGAACAAATTTTAGAGGAACCTATAATTGATGTTGTTTGTTATGATGATATTCTTGATACATATTATGCTGATAGTGGAAAATTTTTAGAAGAACCTGAAATTGAAGTTGTTTATTGTGAAGAATCTCTTGCTATTTCTTATGCTGAAATTGAGTGTGAAATACTTATGGAGGTACCTGAGATTGATTTTATTGGTTATGAAACATTTCTTGATATACCTTTGATGGATTCTAATTGTGAAAAATTTTTAGAAGAACCTGAAATTGAAGTTGTTTATTGTGAAGAATCTCTTACTATTTCTTATGCTGAAATTGAGTGTGAAAAACTTCTAGAGGTACCCGAGATTGATTTTATTAACTGTGAAACATTTCTTGATATATCTTATGTAGAAACTGCTTGTGAAAAATTTACTGAGGTACCCAAAATTGATTTTATTGGATGCGATGCATTTTTAGATACATTTTATGTAAAGATTGATGATATTGCACTTTTTTCTTACCCTGCACGCTTGAGGGAGGTCTTACATGGTTTTGCAGGGTCCAGAAGACTACTGGAATGGGTACTCCACCTAAACAGTCTCCGACCTCCTGGAAGATTTTCCAAAAAGAATAATGAGGGAGGAGATGATCTTGCTTTAACTTATAGAACTCCACCTCTGAAGTGGCTATTGCACTTAAATCACCTTCGGCCACCTGGACAGTTTACTGCGAAGAATAAGTGTGGGGGAGTGATGCAAAATAAAATTGAGCAAATGAAGGAAATTGTTTCAGCTACTCCTACTCCTCCCCTACCAAGATGGAGATTATTCCTTGATAGACTCCGACCGCCAGAAATAAAAGGGAGTTTACTTTTTCTTGCATTTTCTTTCATAGCCGTTTTCCTCTTTATGCTTGCTAGAAGTAGAATTTTCTTTTGAAATGAATTCTTGCTAATAAATGCATGAGTAGAGTAGAATTAATAAATAGGCATTAAAAATGCTATTTTATGTCTTTTGGCACTTTTCCTTGATTAATAGGAATAAATGTATCCCTTTAGGTTATTTTCATAGCATTTTAGAGTCTTTTGAAAACAAATTAAATTTGGTTGTTAAAACTTAGGATTTGAGCTCATGGATGAAATCTTGGATGCTTGAGTACTACTTGGCCATGGATGCTTGATTGAGGACTTGAGATGAATAATTTTTACCTAGTGAGGGTTAGCCTTATTTTTGTGAAACATACATGTGATTGTACTCTAGAACTTGCTTAGGTTCTTTCAAAATCATATTTCAATGTTTAGATCACTTCTATAGAGGCTAATAAATTTGTTTACCTTTCCATGTCAATTTTTGGCAAAAATCATGTTCATTCTATTTTCTTTCCTTATTTCCTATTCCTAACCATGCTTTCTAGGGACTTGTTTGTTTGGAGATGTTCTTTGATGTTATTTTGCCCGAGACGGACAAAAGATTAAGTGTGGGGGAGTGGCTAGTGTGATGGAAACATATAAAAAAAAAGTGCATTTCATTTTTGAGTTGAAGCCAAAAGATACCCAATTGAGTGGAACTTGGTATCAAGATAAATGGGGATTCAGTTGTGAATTGGAGGTGAATTGGATCTAAAGAAATCTCAATTAGAAAGAAATGGCACACGAAAAAAAAAACAGAAAAATTGTGCCATGGAAGAGAGTTTGAAAGCAATGGAGTTTGTAGCACTTGGGAAGTAGGAATTATGGAAGTTTTAAATTGGCAACACTTTGCTGAGGGTTGGAATGAGTTGTAAAGTTTGACTTGAGGCAGGAAATGGTGTGCAGAAATCCGAACAAGGTGGAAACAAGTGAGGAAAAAAAAATATCTGTGTAAAGGAAAAATCAGGAATTTTGTGCCAAAGAGAAAAGTTTGCTATGAAATTGTTTCGGCCACTCTTTTAGGAGCTTAATTGCAGTCAATGGTTGCTGAATTCAGTGAAGAAGAAGAAAACTGAGGCCAAGTGGAAAAGAAATGAGCAGAAAAAAAAAGAAAAAAAAACACACAAAGGAAGCAAAGTATCAAGCCATTTAGTGGAAGAAGATAATCTGAGAATCTGAATAATCTGAGCTGAATAAGAAATCAGAAAATTGTAAGGATGAAGAGTTTGATGTTTCGGGATCTGAATTGAATTGCCTTGGAGATGAACAGAAAAAAAACAGAAAAAAACAGTTGGAAAACAGAGAAAAAAAACAGAATTTTGAGGTTGGTTTCACTTGAGGGCTCTAGATCTGGGAGAAGTTTGGAAGCTGATCACACCATGAATGAATAAGGAGAAGATGCAGAATAATCAGTATGTACGCAGCCTGAACAGAAAAAAAACAGAAAAAAAAACAGTTGGAAAAACAAAGAAACAAAGAAGCAAGTGGCATCCAATTGAAGTCTTGGCACCATGAGTTAGTGAAGATAAGTTCATCCGAATTGAAGACCTGCTCATTTACATTTTGAATTTACTAGAGAGAAAGGACAAGAAAAGAAAAAATCAGAAAAGAAAAGAGAAGAACAAGATTGGCACGCAAGAGGGAAAGTTGGCACAAAGGATTTATTGAATTCTTTTCATAAGATTTTTGAAGGACATTGCAAAGACTCATTCCATCCCACTTTGGACTTCATTATATGGACTGAAAAGAGGGCTACAGGGCATCAAGAATATTCTTAAGCATTCAAGTCTTCCATTCCATCAAATTTGCTATTCTCATGTCTTTCATTTCATTTTTTACCATCTTCTATTTCTTCCACTTTTGAATAAGCTTTTATAGATGATTGGTTCTAATCTTGGATAATGGTAGAGAGTAGATAATAAGCAAGTTTATGGTAGTACAAGAAGCATGTGTGTATGAGTGAGCTCCATTTTCATCACGTATTTAGCACTTAGGAGGAGAGCCACCAAAAGCTTCCCTTGAGAGGTTTAGAGAGTGAAATTCATCTTAATGAATCATGAAGGTTGAATTTGTTAAGTTGTTGATTTAAGGACAAGATATTAGTCTATAGAGTTTAGATTTTTGAGAGTTGACAACCCTAGGTAATTTCTTTTCAATTGCTTCTACTTATGTTTGGAAATGAACTAGGGGATACATGTTTAGTACTTTTCGCGAGACGCTCAAGCTTAAGTGTGGGGGAGTTGATAAGCGTCATTTTATTGATCATTTTATATGCTTAAATCGGTGTTTGACCCATATTTTACTTGTGTAATTGTGGATTTGCCCTAGGTTTTATGATTTATACCCTTTTTGGACTTAATTGCAAATTTGGTTATATTTGAGTTGATTTGTCACTAAATTTTTGATCTACTCTTGTAGGCTTGGAAGGCTTATGGACCTAGGTCATGTTGGGTCAAAGTTGAGTCAAAAGTGGACTGGATCAAGTAATCAAGCTCCGATTCATTTGGACCGTCCGATGCAAGAACGGTTAGATCTAGACCATCTGAGAACTTTTGATCAATCCGAACTGGGGTTAAGTCTAATCAAGTGATCAGATCAAGATCTGAAGATTTCAGCTCAATCGGAGATCATTTGACCGTTGGATCATGATTAGAGAGATCTAAACCGTCCATTCAAAGTCCAAGGTGATCTGAGCCATCCGCTACAGATCTGGCAGATCCGAGCTACTACAAGGATGATCCTGACCTCTGATCAAGATCTGGAAATTTTGAATCAAATCGGACGAGGATCCACCGTTGGATGAACCGGGATTAATCTCAGCCGTTCAAATTAAATGGGTTAAGTTTAAATTGAAAATTCCCTCGGCAGATCTCGGCGTCGCGACCTCACTTCTCCCTCTTGTTCTTCAGCTCGTTCTCTTTGAATTTGGCATCGTTTTCCTTCAAATTTCTTCCATCAGAGGCATGGCCGACTCGATCACAACCTTGGAGCAAGATCTGAATCCTTGGAAGAGCTTTCAACGGAGATTTAATCACTGATTTGCAGCTGTGCGCGATTCTGCGATCAGATCTGAAGTTGGAGCGATTTTCCATCGATTTGCGAGTTTAAGGGGTTCTTGGCTTGCCCTTGCGTGACGAACAAGGTGGTTTTGAATCAAGGAAGGATCGAGGCTTAGTTTTTACTGCTTTTCTTTATGTTATAGCTGTAATTTCATTGCTGTAATTTCAATTCTGTTCTGTCTCGTATCAGTAGCTGTAAATTCCTTTTCTGAATTGTTTTGTTTTCAGTTAGGCTTTAATTTTGCAAGTAATTAGCTAGTGAATTCAATCAGTGAACATTTGGATTTGAATTCAATTTATTTCCTATTGTTTTGCTTGCGTATCAAATTTGTTGTAGCTGCGTATCAGATTTCTCCCTGTTTCTGAAATTTCCAGCTTATTAAGTTTAGTTTTCAGATTGGTTCTGTTTCAATTAGTTTCAATGCTGTAATAGCACTAGATATAAGCCTGATAGTGAGCAATTCGATTAGGTTTCAGTTTGATTCATATTTCATTGCTTGTGTGCCAGATTGTTGCTGCATTCTAGTTTTTTTTCTTCCTGCTGTATATCAGTTTTATTCCCTGCTTCATTTCAGTTTCACTTCTTTCAGTACTTCTGAGTTTTGTATTAAGCTAGATGTAGTTTATCTCCAGAACTTGCATTGCAATTCGTTTACTTCTAATAGCAATTGATTTCAGATTTTGAACATCAGCTTGTAGTGTATCGATTTCATATCTGCCATTCAATCTCAATTTCTGCAACTAGGTTCATTTCTGAATTTTCAGCTTGTAGTTTCTAGAATTTGACTCAAGTATACACTAGTTCTTCTTAATTCAACTTGTTCTATTGTTTTGCATTAGATATTGCTTTTATCCCTGTAGTATTTCTTCCATGCTCTGAAATTCAGTCTGCATTTCTGCCATTCTGCATACGGTTTCTGTTTTCCTGCATTTTCACCTTTGCATCTAGTTTGAACTAATTGTTCAGATTTTGGATTGAAGTTCTCCATTCACGCTTGAAGATTTCTTAACTGATAGCTTGTTCCCCAGGCTTAATCGATCAGCCTTTCAGAATTTCCATCTGCTTTATGGCAATTTAAGCTGAATTTCTGCAATCATTCCATTAAATTTCTGAATTGAGTGTTAGTTGTGAATTTTGGCAGCTGGGTGTATGAGTTTCAGTTCTCATTAATGCTACTTAATGCTTGCATTCGAACTTTCATTCTGCATTCATTTTATTACAGCATTTTCATGATCAGATTCTGAATTACATGAACTTTGTCCTTCAATTGGTTGTTTCTGAATTAGCTAGATAATTCCTGCAGATTTAGTGTATCATTCTTGCAGCCATTTCGAGCACTTGATCTCATTTGTTGTGTTTACCTGCTATGAGTTTGAATTGATTTACATTTCTGCACTTTCATTCTTAAATTCTTGAAAAATCATTTCTGCAATAGTTAAGTCTGAATTTTGCATTCAATTAGTTTTTCAAAGCCAAGTTTGTTGCATCAGTAGTTTCACATGTAGAGTAATGCTGCTTTTCTTGTACCAAGCTATCATTCAAGACTGCATTTGGTGTAATTAGTTCATTTTTTTTTACAGCAGCTTTCGGCACAAGAATTCCTTTCTCTTGGTATCAAGTTTAGTTTGAGAATTCATGCATTTCAATCCTGTAATAAGCTCATGCTTATATTGATGCATTAAATTCTGAATTTCATTTCCTTATTCATGCATTTAATTTCATTAATAGCTTTGTTCTCCAAGTGATGTGATTAGTTCATTTCTTAGTTTGTTTCATATTGAGTATCAAGTTTCCATTTCTTGTTATTGTCTTTCCCTTGCATTTTTCTTGTCTATTTGAAACCAAAAACCCAAGATTTAATTTGAAACCCAAAAACATTGACGACACATTCACTCGAGCACAAACCGAACAACTTGAACTAGCCCTTGGAAAAATACGACCTGTGGCCCCTATATTACATTTTCATATTTTTGATTGTAAAAGGGTTTCCATCACTTTATAAATTTCTAAATTCTGATGGATCCACATTCGTGACAAGACCCACATTCGTGACAGTCATTTCGGGTCCATCAGGCACCTTACAAGGCTCGGTCAAACGTCATCTCCGCGCCGAACTCACACCAATGATAAGCTCCCCTTCCCAGGCGCCTAACCCATACAGGTGCTTGGTAGCTCTCAGGCGCCTACCATCCTGGGTGCTTGAGAGCAAGCTGCTTCAAGTGAGGCGCCTGCCTCTCTTGGGCGCCTGTGTTCACACAGGCGCCTAGGAGCATGTGTTCACACAGGCGCCTAGGAGCATGTGTTCACACAGGCGCCTAGGAGCCTGTTTCCCAGCCACTTCTCGTGTTTGTTCACCTGCTTTGTCTTCAATTTTAGGTACCTGCAAGATACATAAATACAAGGCAAACACATATACAACCTTAGCCTTAACGAATTGGTTCTAACTTTGCATTTCCGCGAAACCCTGGGCCAAATCAACGCCTAGGTTCCCATCTTAGGAACGCGCCTTTCACCTACTCCTCTAAGGAGATGGTTGCCACCCGGTCCATCCGGTTGGACTTTTGCCCAGCTTTACTCATCAGGACTTTTGTCTAATCTCACGACCAGGACTTCGTGCCCAATCCACGACCAGGACTTATTGCCCAATTTCATGAACCAGGACTTATTGCCCAATTTCATGACTTATTGCTGAATTCCATGAACCAGGAATTTGGTGCCCAGCCCTCGACAATGACTTAGTACCCAATCCATGATCAGGACTTAGTGCCCAATTCTTCCAACTAGGACATCGTGCCTAGGTTAACTAGGACTTTTCTTCACTTTGTTACTCCTTTCTTGACTAACCCTTCCTTGTTCAATGTATCACTAACTTAACCATATTGTTAAACATTGAAACACTTAGAGGAGGACATCACTGATGCTTCTTGCACCAACAATCCCCCCTTTTTGATGTTTGACAATATCTTAAGTTAGATTGGATTAAAGGGCTAAGTTCTAAACCTTGGGATAAAATGAAAAGAAATCATCTAAGTTTTGAAAACACATTTTGATCCTTTGGGAAAAATTCTAACTTCAGCTCTCTATCCTTTGGGAGAAAAGAATAAATTTCTAACTTAAGCTCACTCTCTCCCCTTTTGAAAATTTCTAAACCTTGGGATAAAATGAAAAGAAATCATCTAAGTTTTGAAAACACATTTTGATCCTTTGGAAAAATTCTAACTTCAGCTCTCTATCCCTTGGGAGAAAAGAAAAAATTTCTAACATAAGCTCACTCTCTCCCCTTTTGAAAATACATTTTGATTTTCATTTTGATCCTTTGGGAAGAAAAGAAATTAAAAAATTCTAACTTAAGCGCACTCTCCCCCTTTGTCATACATCAAAAAATGACAAAATAAATTTGCACCTACAATGATAATTAGAAAAAAATTTCTCTTTGAAAGTACTTAGTATAATTGTTGAAAGCATATCATTACTCAGAAAGAATTTTGTGCATACTTAAAAAGACTTTGTGCTTAGAAAAATAATGCTTAGAAAAATTTGTGCATATCGAAAAAAAACTTTAACTTACAATGATTTTGTGCACCAAAAAAATTTTACTTAGAAAGATTTTGTGCACTTGAAAACATAATTTTTTCTTTTAGAAAAAAATTTGAACTTAGAAAGTTTTCAACTTAAAAAATGCACTCATAAAAGATTATGCACTTAAAACAAATTATGCACTTTGGAATTTTTGGACACAAAAAAATTTGTACTATAGAAAATATTGTGTTAGAGAAATATTATGAACTTTTTAACGAAAATATAAGTACTTTTGAGAAAATATTATGAATTTTTTTTCGAAAATATAAGTACTTTTGAAAAAAATATTATGAACTTTTTGAAAAAATATAAGTACTTTTGAAAAATATTATGATTTTGGAAACTATTAGTACTTTGAAACATGTTAGTCCTTTTGAATATATTGAACTTTTTGAAAAATGCAATTACTTTTGAAAAATATTATAATATTATACTTGAGTTGGTTTCTTTTCCAGACTGACACAATCCTAGGAAACCTTGTTAACTACAAGGACATTTCCCTAAGTGCCCTGGAAATTCTTCCAAACTCAAGTAAATATTATTTCCAAAAGTATTCCAAAAAGATTTTATAAGCAAAAAAAATTTGAAAGTGATAAAAATGATAGTATTTTGAAAGGAGAAAAAAATTACTTATGTTTTCAAAATAATTTTGAAAATATAGTGCACGAAAACATATTATTTTGAAATGTTAAAATATTCTTTTGAATTTGACCTCCCCCTAAACTTGACCCAGTCCTAGGAAGCTTGTTGACTACAAGTACTCTTCCTCTGAGTCTTTATGGTTTGGTTCAGACAAAAAGAATTATCTAATAGTTTCATAAACTGATTTCCAGAAATAATTTCTTTTGATTTAGACTCCCCCTAAATTTGACACATCCTAGGAGTCCTTGTAGATCATGAAGTAGACTTCCTCTGTGTCTTTAGGGTTTATCAAAATCAAAAGAACAGTTTTGAATGAAATTTTAAGTAATTTTCAAGGAGATAATTTTTTAAAACACAATTTGGAATGAAGATAATTTTTTAAAGCATAAGCCTTTTCGAAAAACATAAGTGATAGTAATTTTTAAGGACAATTTTCGAAAAACCTTTTGAAATGATAGTATTTTTTAAGCATAGATTTTGAAACAATTTTTGAAAACCTTATTTTGAGATAATAAATGTTAAAGCATAAGGTTTAAAAAGAAACCAAAAAAAAAACTCCCCCTGTATCCGACACCGTATGACTTTATCTAAGTGTCTTAAGGGACTTTAGTGTTGACCTAAAAGGCTTGTGTCTAATTGTGTAGGTCAAACACTTTTTTGAACGGATATTATTTTGAAAACATAAAATATATTAGTAATCAGACAAGCATGAAATCCATAAAAACATTATTATGTTCAAGTACTTACTTTGAGAATAGATTTTTAGAAAAATCTTCTAAGAACTTTGGAAAACCATTTTTGAAAACTATTTTTCAATTTATTAGTCCTTAACATCTCACCCATTCTAGATGTCTCAGTACAAGCAAGCATGGTTGCCTTATGGGTGTATTGTGAGATGCTTGAGTAATTTTTCTTTGAATTTAATTTAAGATTTAATTTAATCTTATGTTAGATTCAAATTTATCAAATAGTAAATTGAATTTGAGTTTCGATAATCGGCTTCCTGGTCTTGGCGAGGCACAGAGGCCTTCTTTGGCCGTAGCCTTATTGGAGCAACAACCCTTTCCATGACAAAGCCTTTTATCGAAATTTCATTTTTAAATTACTTCTTGAAAAATTTTGGTCTAACTAGCTTAGGTTTTGGATCGGTAGATTCGGCTAGTTCCACCAGACTAAACAGACCAAGTAGGGTACGCCTTACCTTACTTGACTTTTTTAGAAGGGCTTCCCTAACGTACTATCATCTCACCTCCACCTAATACTAGGTTATTCAAGTTTTAATTAGTCTTTTTCCTATAACCGTTCTAAATCATGCATAAATTTAAATATGAATGACATGACATATATATATATATATAAAATACCAAATGCTTGAGCATGACAGTTATACATGAGTCAAACAATTCAAATTATTTTACTTAAGTTTCTAATAATGTATCAAATTTCAAATTTGATACTTGTCGTGTGAACCCGCGAATATATCATTCCACTTTGATATATTTAATTTTATTAAATTAATTATTACAATTTGGGTAAAATTTTATTTAATTTGAGTTTAAGTTATTTAAGAATTAATTAAAGATGAATTAATTAAGAATTAATTAAATTTGAAGTTGCATTAATCAAGAATTAATTAAAGTTAAATTGATTAAGGATTAATTAAAGTTAAATTGATTAAGGATTAATTAATGTTAAATTATTTAAGGATTAATTTATGTTAAATTAATTAAGGATTAATTAAAGTTAAATTAATTAAGGATTAATTAAAGTTAATTTATTTAAGGATTAATTAAAGTTAAATTAATTAAGGATGAATTGACGTTAAGTTAATTAAAAATTAATTGAAGTTAAGTTAATTCAAAATTAATTTAAGTTAAGTTAATTAAAAAATTAATTGAAGTAAAAAAATATTAAATTAAGAATTAATTGGATTTAAATTAATTAAGGTTTAATTAGAGTTAAATTAATTAAGGTTTAATTAGGGATTAAATTAATTAAAATTAAAATTAAGGAATAAATTAATTAAGGTTTAATTTGAGGTTGAAATAATTAAATTAAGGTAATAATTAATTAAGATTTAATTTGATTTAAGTTTCAAAATTTCTGGGTTAATTAAAAGTTGTGGGTTTAATATAATCATTTTCATTATTTCAAAAATTTCTGACTTATCTACTATTTCTTCTTTATTTAATTTTTCAAGTTTTTCTAACAATTCTGATTTGTTTGAATTTTTGTAAATTTTATTCATTGTAGCCTTGATTTTAGAAAATTCAATCTCCTCCTCATCCTCATCCTCAAACTCATATTCTTCTAGATCTTCATAATAAGTGGAGTAGTTTTCAGGGCTACTAGGTAATGTTTTATAATTATCTTCAGGATTATCCAATAAAATAATTAAATTATTATCTAAAAATATTTCATCTCCACTATCCTCAGAAATATCAGAGAAATTATACTTATCCTCAGAAATATCTTCAAAAAAATCATCCTTATCCTCAGAAATATGTTTAGAAAAATCATCCTTATCCTCATAAATATGTTCAATAATTTCAGAATTGTTTTCAAGATTATCCTCAAAATTTTAAGATTTTTTAGAATTCATATTATCAAAACTTTCAGAATTAATATTATCATAATTTATTTTAGAAATTATTGAATTGACATTAAGGATTAAATAGTTAATTTCTGATATTTTAACATTATCAACATTTTGTAATTGGTCATGCAATATATTGATTTGACTATTCACAAAGTTTAATTTTTCAAAAAAATTATCTAAGTTATCTACATAGGATAGTGCAGGAATTTGAAAATCTTTTCGAACGTAAATTTTTTGTACTTTTGCCGGACACTGATTCTTGTAGTGTCCGTACTTTTAGCATTTGAAGCATTTGATGTAACTTTTGTCCCACTGGACTTCGGGTGTTGGTACTTCCTTTGTCGCCGGTGGTGTAGACCGAGTCTTACGAGTAGGACACTGATTTTTATAATGTCTTCTCTCCCTGCACTTGAAACACGTAATATGAAATTTAGAAATTGACATTTAAGAAATGTACCTGATTCACCCCTGGGCTCCCCCCAACTCCTAGTGTATTTGCTCCGTCGGCTGTTAGTCCGGTGAAGAGCGATCAGGCTCTAATACAACTTGTGGGGATCGGTGCCGTCGATAGAGGGGGGGTGAATATCGACTCGTAAAAACTTTTCGAAACTTTTGAATATTCGTTCTGGTCACAGAGTTAGTTACAGAGGAAAATAGAAAGAATGAACAAATAACAGATTGCACATGGGATTTTTTACTTGGTTCCCAACCCCTCAGGGTCAGTACGTCCAAGGCCTAAGCATGGAAAACACCCATCCACTAATGGTCTCCTTTCCAGACTTTCCGGAGGCGGAGAAACCCATCTTACAGTGCAAGATTTACAATCAAAAAGTATTACTGAAATGAATTGCGGAAAGTAAATCGAACCAAACAAAAGAGTCCGAAAACTCGGCCGATCTGGAACACTGAGGTGTCGCGCACTTCCTCCCGGAGCCTCCTTGGTCGTAGAGCTTTGTCGTTAGCACTTTTTTCCATTTGGAATGCTCAGAAATGATCTTGGAATGTTGTTCTGAGTTGAGGGGTCGAAGCCCCTTTATATAGTCTGTTATAGGGTGCCTGTGTTGAAGGAGGCGCCTCACAAGGCTCGGTCAAACGACATCTCCGCGCCGAACTCGCAGCAGGGATAAGCTCCCCTTCCCAGGCACCTGACCCATACAGGGCACCTGGTAGCTCTCAGGCGCCTGCCATCCAGGGCGCCTGAGAGCAAGCTGCTTCAAGTGAGGCACCTGCCTCTCTGGGGCGCCTGTGTGAACACAGGCGCCTAGGAGCTTGTTTCCCGGCTATTTCTCGTGCTTGTTCGCCTACTTTGTCTTCAATTTTAGGTACCTACAAGATACATAAATACAAGACAAACACATATACAACTTTAGCCTTAACGAATTGGTTCTTACTTCGGATTTCTGTTAAACCCTAGGTCAAACCGATGCCTAAGTTCCCATCCTGGGGAACGCTCCTTTCACCTACTCCTCTCAGGAGACGGTTGCCACCCGGTCCATCCGGTTGGACTTTTGCCTAGCTTTACTCACCAGGACTTTTGTCCAATCTCAAGACCAGGACTTCGTGCCCAGTCCACGACCAAGACTTATTGCTCATTTCCATGAACCAGGACTTTGGTGCCCAACCCTCGGCTAGGACTTATTGCCCAATTCCACGAACCAGGACTTCGGTGCCCATCCCTCGGCCAGGACTTATTTCCCAATTCCACGAACCAGGATTCGGTGCCCAGCCCTCGTCCAGGACTTAGTGACCAATCCACGATCAGGACTTAGTGCCCAATTCTTGAAACCAGGACTTCGTGCCTAGGTTAACTAGGACTTTTCTTCACTTTGTTACTCCTTTCTTGACTAACCCTTCCTTGTTCAATGTATCACTAACTTAAGCATATTGTTAAACATTGAAACACTTAGAGGAGGACATCACTTGTTAAATACCGAATTTTATAGGGTTGAAAAAGTGAATTTCGAAAATTAGGGGCCTAGTTGCAATTTTCCAAATCTGTTAGGCTTATTTGTAAAATGCCAAAACCCTTAAAAAAACCCTAAAACTGCCACCCAAATCAGTTCCCTCTCCTCTTCCTTGTGTTCTGCCCTTGACGTCGTCCGGTTCTCCCCGATTCCTCACCCGACGCCAACTCCACCCCATCGTGAAACCGCCACCGCAAGACTACTCGATCGCAAGCCCTAACTCCTCATCTTCTCCACACGATCGCCCTTTTTCCCCTCCTTGTGATCACTCGGCGCCTTCTCCCTTTCGAGTTGCTGCGTCGATCGTCGCCATCAGTGCCACCTTTCTCTTTTTCCGACGTAGCCACGAGTTGCGGTTCCCGAACTTCATCCCTGCCGTGAATCATTGCCAGCGCAGGTAAACGACTTCTTCACATAGGGTTTTCGGCTATTGTTGGGTTGCTTTGTAGGTAGCCAAATATTGAGAACGAATGCACTTTCATAGTAGGTCCATGGTAGTCAATCAATCATGCAATCGAACCATTTTATGAAAGAAAGTCCAGTTCATGACCTTTAAACTGTACTTGATAATTTCTCAATGCATTATAAGGATAGTTTAGAGAAAGGAATGAACTTTGATGGTGTTATATCAATGCTAAGGGAGGTATGACTAATCTAGTCATTATTTTTGTAAAGATTCATGAATAAAGATAAAAGTATGGCACTGTGGTTTATTCTTATACACTAAAATCATTTGTGTCATCTCATGTTGTATCTCAAAATGATCTTTAAGCTGAGTGACAATTATTCTGATCACAAGGTAACTTGAATACCTTCAAGGAAAACTAGTAGTAGTGCAGGTGAAGCATATTCATCAAGTTCTAGTGACCGCTAGTTCTCATGTGGATATGATGTAAATGCACAAGCCATTATAGGTCCTAATGATTTAAGTAAGATCCACGTTTATACTGATATGCTTATCACTTTTTATTTTTAGTTGATATTAATATTCAATTATGGTTAATTATTTATTTATATTGGCTAGTTAAGGATCATAATCCATGCTGATAATGATACTGTATCTTTTTCCCAAAGGATCCTAATTTGATACGAGACTTTGAAGGTGGGGTCTTGTCTGAACAGTCTACATAAAAGGCGGGTACTTCTCCTTTATACTCGAGTAGTTTTCTTTACCTTAAAAGCATGGTTATATTATGTCTGATAGGTTGCTTGACCTTGTTCTTTGTCGTTATTTAAAATATCGCCGTTGAGACTTATTCTTCATTGATCTTCGAGTGTTCCCAAATTCGTATCTGTACAGTCCTCGGTTGGTTTTCTGTTCTATAAAGTACCGCTTATACGCGAGTACCTAGAAGTCCATTAAACACAGATAGATTTATTTGGCATTAGAAATACCCTACCTAGTAGTGTAGGTGCATAATCGTTGGTTTTCGATTTCCGGTTGGTTGTATCGATGCATGTTTTACTCGTTGGATTTTATTGCATCGTTGTTCTCCGGTTATTCGTGCATCGTATATCATGCACCATACATGCATGTTGCATACTAACGACTGTTGGGCTTACATTTGGTTAAGCCGTCGTTAGTCATATTGTTGCTCGATTCACTCAACCACTTGTTATCGTGGTAGTTATTAGAGTGCGAGCATCTGTCCTGTTATACCAAACAGTGACACCCTCACAGTTGTTTTTAGAGGGATGAGCTGTTGGTGGTTCACCCTCACCGTTGTTTTTAGAGGGATATTGTAGCTGTATAGCTCCCCCGATGTACCGTGGGTTTGGAGTGTAGACTCCCCAGCATCTTGTTCACTCAACCACGCCTTATGTGGTATTTATTGTTGGAGTGTGTATAGTTGTCATAGCCCTACTCACTCGGTCACACAGATGGGATGTGTTGACGGCTTGACTGGCATCAGGGGTGACACATGTCATTGCATCATGTGCATACGTATTTCTTTTATGCATTTGCTTGTGTTTGATGCACTTATATGAGCTATGATTGTTGCACATGTTTGACATGCATGTATATCTTGATATTATTGTTGTTGAGTTGTTCTATACCTGCTTAGTCATTATTCGGACTTTATACCATGTCGATTTACATATGTTATGCATGATTAGGTTTCTATATTTCCTTATGGACTGTACCATGTTGGATTCTCTACTTGGTTATCTTGTATTATGTCATGCTTATTGTCTACTCTTATACCCGCAGAGTCTGCCCGGACTCACCACCCCTGCTTTCCTTTCTGTTGTTTCAGATAGCAGGTAGACGTATCTCTTTGAGCCAGGAGAGGATCCAGTTGCCAGTCCCCAGTGTTGAGTTGTTTCCGTTTTGGCTCAGGTGTTTTGTTTTCGGCACTTGGTGAGTTTAGCCTTTTATTTATTTTCGTGAATTCGAACCGGTTTTGTTGTTATCAGAGACATTCGAGTTCTCTTTGGATTGTTGTTTCTTTTATATTTTAAGGTGGCTGAGCCACCCGTTATATTATTATAAACTGCGTGGTTGTGTTCTTTTATATATATATGATGTTAGCCGCATGTGGCTAAGCTTTTATGGTGAGATATATGTATAATTGTCCCATATTGTCCGTCGTACAGGGGAGATGTTGTCCGATTTTCGAGGAAACATGTGCCTCTGGGGGCGTGACAGGTATCCAGGCTTGCGCTCGATTAATCCGCTTAACTGACTGGTCCTGCCCCACAATCTTCAATGAGAGTCTCTATCAATCAACGAGGGTAAATTGCAGGACGGAAACACGTGGCGCACTGAATATTTTAGATTTATATCAAATGGATATTATTGTAGGACTTCTCTTCAGTTTGTGAATATTTTTTTTTTCTAAATTTTAAGTTGTATAACACCATCAAACATTTTTTGTTAGAAATATTTAATAATTCTAAAGATCTCTTATAGTGGGGCAATTCCCTAAATTAATCGTATGGTACGTAGAGACCATCTTTTGGTCATGATCAGAATAATTTAAAATTTTATTATGTGTCGAAATAATGTTTTATTTACTCATAATAATTAGGGGTGTCAAAAATCAACACGACCCGACGACCCAACCTGAATCGACCCGAAAAAAATCAGGTTCAGGTTGTAAATTTTCGGGTTCGGGTCGGGTTCGGGTTGGGGGGTTCGGGTTGAAAAAATTTCGGGTTGGGTTCGGGTCGGGTTCGGGTTGGTCTGAAATTTAATATTTTGTAGATTTTTTGGGGTTAAATCAAATTTTATTTTAAAAATTAAGATATTTTTATGTATATTAATATTAATATAGTATGATCATGATGAAGTATTGAGATAAAAGTGAAGAATTATAGGGAAAATGGCGAAAAAAGACGTTTTGAATCGATTTTTTCGGGTTATTCGGGTCGGGTCGGGTTGGTCGGGTTCGGGTTCGAGTTTGGGGGTTTCGGGTTGAAATCGGGTTCGGGTCGGGTTCGGGTTGGGAGTTAAAAAAATTTTTTTTTCCCAACCCGACCCGAATCCGATCCGACCCATCCAAATTGACACCCCTAACAATCCACAATTCTAATTATTTGGTCACTTTTCTCAAGGCTTAGGAAAGGAAATAATACTTGAATAAAAAGAAATAACATTCATTTCGTTCGATTTCAGATAGATAACAATATTAAAACAATAATCCACTCCTTTCATTTATTATTTTATGTCTAAACAAATAAAGAATATGCAATTTAATATTTTTCTTTCTTATGCAAGGCGTACAAAATTGTTTTTAGGACGATCATATTGTCATCTACACTTTTGTCTCCAATAATTCATCATGACTTTGTCTCCAATAATTCATAGCAATAACTCTCAATAATTCATAGCAATAACTCTCTGTCTCCAATAATTCATGACTTTTGCAGTCAGTGGACGGATGGTGGATTGGCGCTCTCAATTTTTTTTTTAACTCCCCAATTTAATTTGGAATTCAATCTTTAAACTCCTAAACTTAAATTTGAATCCGAACAATCCGATCAATCCAAATTAATCCGAATAATTAAAAAAAAAAATCGATTCAAAATATTTTTTTAATTATTTTTTTTATAATTTATAATTTTTATTTTTATCTTGATACTTTACTATTATCATATTAATAATAATATTAATACATATAAAAATATTTTAATTTTTAAAATAAAATTCGATTTAATTTTTAAAAAATCTATTAAATCTTAAATTCGGATCAATTTGAATCCGATTCGAACCCAATACAAAAATTTTCAACCCGAAATCTTATAATCCGAACTTGATTCGTGTTCGAAAATTTCTAATCCAAACCTGACCCGAACATAATTCAAACATTTTCAATTTGAAACTCTCAAATTGGATCCAAATCAGAAAATTTTCAACCCAAACTCTTTTTTTATTTTTTTTTATTTTTTGGAATCGATTTGGATCGGATCCACTTTATTTTTGTCACCCCTAATAGCCAAGATCTCTTTTTGTTGTTCATTCTCTCTCATTCACACAGCTACAATCCCCCTTCTCTCTTGTGAATTGGATCGGCTTCGTGAAATCAAGCTCCTGTTCTTCTTCTTCTTCTTCTTCTCAAATGGATGTAGCACTAACAGTTGGAGGATGGCTAGCGCAGCCTGCCATCAACATGCTTGTCGACAGGGTGTGCACGCTGAGTGGAAAGCTGCACGGCCTTCGGGGCGATGACTTGCGGAAGCTACGTAGATCTCTGCTTAAAATTCACACGATCGTCGACAAAGCAGGGATGAGATGGAGCAAAGACGAAAGGTTAGTCGAGATGATGAAGCAACTCCAAGATGCCGCTTACGACGCCGAAGACTTCCTCGATGACCTGACGTTCCATGGCATGAAGCAAAAGATTAAAGAAGAGACAAGTCACAAGGCTCGCAAGCGCTTTTTTAGTGAAATTAGTAACGCCAAAACTAAATTGTTCAGTGATTCTGTCAAAAGACTGAACAAGATTCAGAAAAAGTTGGATGATATTTATGCTGACATGAAGGAAATGTGCCAATTGTTACAATTAGTGGATGCATCTGATGGGCAATATCAATCTGATTCGGCGTCGGCCACACGAGAAACAAGCTCTTTCTTGATCAGCAAAGTGCTTGGCAGAGAGGAAGAACAAAAGAGAATGATAGAGCTATTACTAATCAGATCAACAGACGAGTCGGCGTCATCAAGTGACAACAGCAATAGCTTCTCGGTCATACCTCTTGTCGGATTAGGAGGTGTCGGGAAGACTACTCTGGCTCAGCTTGTTTACAATAATGAAGAGATTCAGAACCATTTCGCCCTCAAGAGTTGGATTTGTGTGTCCGAGAATTTTAATGTGCAAAGACTCACCAAGGAGATAATCGAGTCGGTAACCAAGACTGGACATTCTTCGCAAATGAAGCTAGATGTTCTCCAAAACATACTAAAAGAGGAAATTGCATCTAAGACGATTCTGTTAGTCCTTGACGATGTATGGAATGAAGACAAGGAGGAGTGGAGAAAGTTGTGTGCGCCATTCATGTATGCTGCTGCAGGAAGCAAGGTTATAGTGACAACTCGGAACATGAGCATTGCCAACAAAATTGGTACAGTGGAGCCGATTATTCTTGGCGATTTAGATGAAATATCTTTTTGGGAGCTGTTCAAGCAATGCGCATTTGGTTCTTCCAAACCTGAGGAGCACACCGAACTCGAGGACATTGGGAGAAGTATAGCTTCGAAGTTGAAGGGCTTGCCACTAGCAGCAAAAACAGTGGGAAACTTGTTAGGATCCAACATGAATCCGCACCACTGGAGAAGTATAATGAAGAGCGAGGTATGGGAATTTCAACAAGATAAAAATGATATTATTCCAGTCCTGCAACTGAGCTATCAATATCTTAGTGCACCTCTCAAGCGGTGTTTTGCCTTCTGTTCTCTCTTTGAAAAGGATTACAGGTTTTGTGAAATTGATTTAACAAGATTTTGGATGGCTGAAGGGTTCATTGTAGCTCAAGGTAATCAGAGGATGGAAGATGTAGCAAGTAAGTATTTTCATGAGTTAGTCAACAAGTCTTTGTTGCAACATGATACATCTTCGAGCCATTTTTACGTGATGCATGACCTCATACATGATCTAACACAGTCGGTTTCTATGGGCGAAACAAGTAGGATGGATAATGGTAAGTCCAATAACATAACCATCCTCCGTCATCTAGCAGTTACAACAGAGTTCGTAGTGACAAAAGAATTGAGGTCTAGATTCAAGAAATTACATTCTCTATTCTGCAAACGTCTAGAGTCACCATCTCTTGACTTTATTGAAATATTAAGAAGCATTCGTGTATTGGTTTTGTCTCATTGTGACTTGTTGATGCTGCCTATGAGTGTTGGTGAATTGGTACATCTCCGGTACCTGGACATTTCATACAATGGAATAAAAAAATTGCCTGACTCACTGTGTGAACTCTACAATTTGCAAACACTGAAAGCAAGAGGCGGCTCACTAATCTCTCTTCCAGAAGATATAAGTCAGCTGATTAACTTGAGGCATCTTGATGTTGAAAATGAAATAGTTTTAAAGATAAAAATGATAGGGAGGCTAACCTCTCTTCAAGAATTGTCTATATTCCAAGTGCGAAAGGAAGATGGATTCAAGATCACAGAGCTAAGTGGTTTGAAGCAGCTTCATGGAAAACTCAGAATTACTCATCTGGAGAATGTTGAAAGTAAAGAAGAGGCTGATAGAGCTCAAATGAAGCACAAAGAGTACCTTGATGCTCTAGAGTTGGTATGGGGCTTTGATCCCAAGTTGGAGAACAAGTTAGTTGCCACGGAGGAGGTACTTGAAGGACTCCATCCACATGAGTCACTAAAACGATTAGAAATCTGGAGCTATTGTGGTGCCAGATCACCCAGCTGGATGAAGGAGTTATCCAACTTGGAAGAACTTTACTTAAGTCACTGTGAGAGTTGGAAAGATATTTCCTGCACTGCATTTCTGCCGCACCTCAAGTTCTTCAACATACGTGGCATGTGGTTCTTGAAATCATGTTTTGATCAGGTATGTGGTTCTAGAGAGAGCAAATTATTTCCTATGCTAGAAAAGCTACGGATGTCGAACATGAATGCATCGGAAGAATTTCCCAATCTTGGACGATTTCCTTGTCTGAGGGTTGTTCATATGTATAAAATGAAGTCATTGAAACATATTGATTTTGCAGCATCCTGTACCATAGAAAATTCCTCGTCTTCTATGCTAGAAGAGTTGAACTTGTTAGACATGAATGCGTTGGAAGAAATCTCCTTTCTAGGACATTTTCCACGTCTCAAGGTTCTTTTGCAGCACGCCGTTGTTGAGACACATAAATTTTTTTCAATCGATTGAAAGGGCGATATCAAGAAATAGAGCACTAAAAAAAACAAAAAACGGTGAGGTGGACTGCCCACCGCGGCAAATCGTGCACAGGCCCTAATAAAACGGCATTACATAGAGCAATCATACGCTCATGAACAAAATCTAAATGAAAATTTTAAAAAGAACTATAATAGAGAGTGAAATTATAACGTGAATGATATGATATTTTTCGTGTGCATATTCGATTGCCACTTGGACATTGACGGTGGCCTCCGGCCGCAGCTCCGAACAAAATTATAACCTGGGGGGCACGGTGAACCCGTCGAGTATCGCTACAATTGGAGTGTCACGTCATTCATGTTAAGTTTCACGTTGAAAATTCACGTTGTTTTTCATTTTTGTTTTAAAAAATAATATGACATTTTATATGTACACGTTCGATTGTTACTCAGACACCATCGACAACCTACGCTATGCTACGCGCTCATACGTGACTATCTCCAATTGATTCGCTAATCGATTGGGAGGTGAGTGTTCCGTCAGGCAGCGGTTGGTCGCCGTCCTAAACTAAATTATAACTCAGTGAGAAAGATAAACCCTAGCAAGATCACATCCGACTAGACCCGGAAAAGTTATGACAACCAGATTTGATCGTGACCACCGTAACTCTAACCGCCTTCAATCGATTGCTACAAACCTGCCTTGAATCAATTGCAACAAATTTGCCTTGAATCGATTGCAGCAATCGATTCAAGGTAGGTTTTTTTCAATCGATTTTGCAGCACGCCGTTGTTGAGACACATAAATTTTGCAGCATCCGGTGCCATACAAAATTCCTTATTTCCCATGCTAGAAGTGTTAGAGAAGCTAGAATTGCTGAACCTGGAGGCACTCGAGGAGCTTCCTAATAATCTTGGACGACTTCCATGTCTTAAGGAACTTAGAATTATAAATATATCAGCTGTGAAACAAATAGGCCGTGGGTTCTTTAGCACTGAAGCAGCTATATCCAAGTGTTTTCGTAGCTTGAAATTTCTCTACATCGATGGCATGCCGGCATGTGAAGGGTGGTGTTGGATTGACGGCAGCGAGCTATTTCCAAGCTTACGAACTCTTTATATCTTTGGATGCCCTATGCTCGAGAGGTTACCTCCTCTCCCTCCTTCGCTTGCAGATTTATCAATAAGAGAAGTTGGGTTAACAGAGCTGCCAAGCCTACAGGAACTAGAAACAAATGAAAGCGGAGTCAATCAAGTGACATCCTCTCTCTCAGAATTACGAATCAGTGAGTGCAACAATTTGACAAGCTTAGAAAAAGGGTTGCTGTCGCAGAATCTGTCAAATATTAAAGACATTTATGTAACAGGATGTAAGGA
Organism: Boesenbergia rotunda; assembly: GCA_024364735.1. Classification (NCBI taxonomy): domain Eukaryota; kingdom Viridiplantae; phylum Streptophyta; class Magnoliopsida; order Zingiberales; family Zingiberaceae; genus Boesenbergia; species Boesenbergia rotunda. The sequence goes on along the minus strand of JAGFNQ010005198.1, from coordinate 738,420 downwards.
ACTCATGCGGATGCCTCTCAAGAGATTTGAAAACTTCACTTCGCTCGAGTATTTACGGATAGAAGCTTGCCCCGAGCTTAGCCTGACACCAGAAGAGGAAGCCGCCCTCCTTCCACCGTCCATCAAACTTTTGAAATTGGACGACTGTGGCGATCTCGACAAAATGTGGCTTGGCAACCGTTGACGCGATGACTTGATGACTTTTTAGGTCGTCCTCCAATCCTCACCGTTCATCTTCAATATCACAAATTTTCTAGGTTCAGATCCCAGATTCTTAATCCGACCGTTCTTATTTCCTTCTGGGGACCTTCTTCCTCACTTCAAAGCTGGTTATTGTCATTAGAGATATTCACTCTCTTTATTCGTTTCATCGATAGTTCTCATCTCTCCGTTGCTGTTATCACCCATTTTTTTAGGTCGATCGAGTCGATCCATTTCGACCCAAGATGTGTTTTTTTTTGTTTGCAGATTCCATCTAATTTTGTTTGTCATGGAACATTTGAGGTTTTCTCCCATTGCGATTGATCGTCTTTGAATTTGCTTAGGAGATCACAGGTACGTGTCGGAGCTATGGAGGAAGAAACAATCGGAGCGGTTCTTGTAGCGGGATCAGGTGGTGGGAGTATCGCTAGCTACTGCCGATTGATCGTCTTTGAATTTGCTTAGGAGATTACAAGTATGTGTCAGAGCTATCAAGGAAGAAGCAATCGGATGTGAAAGAGGTTCTTGTATCGCCAACCACCATCCGTTGTTCCTGTCACCCGACAAATAGAAGCTTGTTTTGGGTTTATTGCATATCGAAATGTCACTCAACTTTTATTTGTTCGTTGAGCATAAATGATGAAATTGATAGAATTTAGATTTTTTCCTAACCACATGAATTTTAAAAATAAAATAAAAATTTAAAAAAATATATAAGACATATGAACATAGGTCTTTTGTTTTTTCGAATTATAACATAACAAAATAAAAGATATAAATCGCAAAATAATGAACCTGATTGAAAAATCATCGTCTTTGTCATAGCATCGTCGGCTTAATCCTTGTGGAAGATGCAGTGAAAAGAAAAAGGATCTTTCAAAGAGTTTAGGATTGACGACGCATTAATGTTTCTTGTCAATGGGGACTATTAATCCATAGGACTCGTACCTCAATTTTTTTTAATATCCTTGAGGAAGTGGTCGATTCTTTATTTACTGGATTTATTAAAAAGGTTTAATTTTATTGCACTTATGATTAATAAAACATTCAACCTTTATTAATTTAAAATAATTTTATTGCACTTATTATTAATAAAACATTCAACCTTTATTAATTTAAAATGCTGACTGCTAAATAGATTTGAATGTATAAAAATTCGTGTCTATATATATTTTAACGTTAATCATG
>JAGFNQ010005198.1:654126-736516 GCA_024364735.1 Boesenbergia rotunda | reverse complement strand
TAATCAACGGGTTTACCACTCTCATCATTGTCTAATCTTGTGTTTGTAGCCATGGGAGTGGTTACCTCTTTTGAATCACTCATATTGAATTTACGAAGCATTTCTTGTGTATATTTCGATTGGTGCACATGGATACCATCGCGAGTTTGCTTGATTTCAAGTCCAAGGAAGAAAGTCAACTCTCCCACTAGACTCATTTCAAATTCACTTTCCATGTGTCCAATGAATTCATTTAAATAGTCCTTGTTATTTGAGCCACAAATTATGTCATCGACATATACTTGGGCCACAAAAATATTGTCACCATCTCTTCGTAGAAATAGTGTAGGGTCTATTTGGCCTTTTACGAAGCCTTTTTCAATCAGAAAAGTTGACAACCGCTCGTACCAAGCTCGGGGTACTTGTTTAAGACCATAAAGTGCCTTTTTGAGCTTGAACACGTGATTTGGGAATTCGATACTCTCAAACTCTGGAGGTTGTTCGATATAGACCTCTTCCCTAATTAAACCATTTAGAAAAGCTGATTTGACGTCCATTTGATATAATTTGAAACCACGATGTGCTGCAAATGCTAGCATCAATCGGATGGACTTTAATCGTGCCACGGGAGCATAGGTCTCATCATAATCAAGGCCTTCAACTTGACTATTACTCTTGGCTACTAAGCGTGCCTTGTTTCTAATGATTTCTCCCTTATGGTTCAATTTGTTTTTGAAGACCCATTTGGTTCCAATGATGGTGGTCTTCTTAGGTCTGGGAACTAAGTCCCAAACTTGACTCCTCTCGAATTGACCTAGTTCATCTTGCATTGCAATGATCTAATCAGGATCATTTAATGCTTCATCAATTTTTCTAGGTTCAATTTCGGAAATTAAAGCAATTTCATTAGCCTCATTCCGGAAGAATGATCTAGTTCTAACCCCATGATGGATGTCTCCAACAATTTGGTCTTGGGGATGACTAGAGGCTAATCTAGTTTGTCTTGGTGTTGGGGGTGCTTCTTGAATGGATTCACTAGACATCGGCTTAGCCTCAGGATCCGGCTGATCAAGGAGTTGTCTAGGCTCACCGTCATCGGATTCATCACCATCAACAACATTTGGACTCTCATTCAAACATAGTCTCCTAAGTTCGAGTTGAACCTCATCTTCTGGTTGTCCATTGACTTTTGGAATTTCTTCAAAGACAACATCAGAAGACTCCTCAACCAGTCTAGACTTCTTGTTGTAGACTCGGTAGGCTTTGCTAACGAGGGAGTACCCGACCAGTATCCCTTCATCAGCCTTTGCCGTGAACTTCCCAAGATGATCCTTGGTGTTTAGGATGAACACCTTACAACCAAACACCCTAAGATGTTTAACCGTAGGTGGTTTTCCAAACCAAAGTTCATGGGGAGTCTTTCCTAAAAACCTATGGATGAGAACTCGATTTTGCACATAGCAAGCTGTATTTACAGCTTCAACCCATAAGTAACTCGGGAGTGAGTACTCATTAAGCATGCTTCGTGCAGCCTCTTGTAGAACACGGTTCATCCTTTCTATAACACCATTTTGTTGTGGTGTTCTAGGAGTAGAGAACTCATGTCTATAACCTCTATCTTGACAAAATTCTAAAAACCGTTGGTTTTGAAATTCACCTCCATGATCACTTCTAATTGTCTTAATGGTTAATGATTTTTCATTTTCAACTTTTCTACAAAAAGAAATGAAAACATCTAAGGTTTGGTCCTTATATTTTAAAAAGTAAGTCCATGTATATCTAGTAAAATTATCAATGATAACAAGACAATATCTACTTCCATTCAATGATATGATAGTACTACAATCAAATAGATCCATGTGAAGTAAATCTAAAGCGGTAGAAGTACTTACAACGCTTTTACCTTTATGTGCAGATTTTGTTTGCTTACCCATTTGACATGCATCACAAAGTTTATCCTTTTCATACTTGATGCTTGGTAAGCCATGAACTAATTCCTTGTTGGCCAACTTCCGGATGTTCTTCATGTTCACATGTGCAAGCCTCCGGTGCCAAAGGGTGGACTCTTCTTCTTTTGACATGAGACACTTAACAAAAACATTAGTAGCACTTTTAAATGTAACTTGATAAATATTGTCTACTCTTGTTCCTACTAGTACCGTGTCCAAGGTGTCATGTTGTCTAACTAGACATTGACTTGGTTGAAAATCAATTGTGTAACCCATGTCACACAATTGACTAACACTTAGGTGATTAAATGTCATCCCCTTGACTAGAAGGACATTTGAAATTCTAAGACATTCGGATATTTGAATGTCTCCTATTCCTATGACCTTAAGACTACCATTGTTACCAAATAAAACATTACCTCTACTTTTCTTGTGAAGTGTGGTAAACATTGATCTATCCCCGATCATGTGTTTGGAGCATCCACTATAACCGAACCAAGTTGATAGATGCTCCCCCTCAATCACAACCTACACAATTCGAAAAATAGAAGTTTTAGGTACCCAAACCTTGGGACCTAAAGCATCAACTAAACAAGACTTAGGCACTCATGCCTTGACAACTTTCTTTTGAACCTTGGGTATCCTAGATTGTCTCATATCAGTCCTAGACATCAAGGACACAAATGAAGGTTCTTTGGATCGGTAACCAATACCGGCCCTATTGTAGACTGCCATTTGGGCATTCAATATCATGTCTAAGGTCTTAGAGCTAGTTGAGAACTTCCCAAGAATATTCTTGAGTCTCTTAACTTTACTCTTTAATGACTTGTTTTCTTCTACTAGCAATTCATCATGCAAATTATCTATATCCTCAACCCTAGAGGATTTCAATTGGTCAATCTCTAGTTTTAATGATTTGATCTCATCCTCTAACATGTCAACATGCAAATCATCAATGTTATCATCCCTAGACAATTTCAATTGATCAATTTCTAATTGCAATGTTTTAACCTTATTTTTCGACTTCTTTAACATATTGATTAAACATACAATTGCTATATAACACTTTTCAAGTTCGGGAGAAGTTACCTCTTCATCATCCGAAGATGATGAAACCGTGTTTGAGGAGTTGGATGATTCATCACTGCTTTCCTCTCCAAGAGCCATGAGTGCCACATGCCTTGTACTCTTCTCCTCCTTCTCTTCATCGGATGAGCTTGAAGAGGATTCATCCCAAGTAGCCTTCAAGGCCTTCTTCTTCTTCTTGGATTTTTCTTCTTTCCTTTTGGATTTCTCCTCCTTCTTCTTTAGCTTCGGGCATTCATTCTTGAAATGCCCTTTCCTACCACACTCATAGCCAGAAGCATTAGTCTTATCAAGTTTAGCTTCAGTAGGATTACCTTTACCCTTGAAGCGCCGACCCCTTCTCATCATCCTTCTTATAAAGTTCGCCATCTCGGAGGATGAAGAGCCGCTACCATCTTCTTCGGAATCGGACTTGGATTCGGAAGATGATGAAGATGAAGTGACTTCCTTCTCCTTCTCCTTCTTCTTCTTGTTCGATCGGTCCCCTGCCACTAAAGCAATCCCCTTCTCCTTGGGGCCTTTGTTAGCCATTTCATGCAATTCCATTTCACAAAACAAATCATCTAGCTTAACAATTGATAAGTCCTTGGATACTTTGTAGGCATCCACCATGGATGACCACAAAGCATTCCTTGGAAATGCTTTTAGTACATACCTCGTAAGGTCGCGATTCTCGACCTTTTCATCAATCGAATGAAGCCCATTGAGGACTTCCTTGAACCGACTATGAAGCTCACTTACCGATTCATTTTCCTTCATGGAGAGATTTTGTAATTGGTTGAGAAACAAGTCCCTCTTGGCGATTCTTGAGTCTCGGGTGCCCTCATGGAGTTCGATGAGCTTGTTCCACAAGTCCTTTGCACTTGTGAAAGGACCAACCTTGATGAGTTGGTCTTTGTTCATACCGCATTGTAGAGTGACAACCGTCTTCGCGTCGGCTTCACTCTTTCGAGTTTGTTCGGTTGTCCACCGCCATGATTCAAGTTCCTTGCCTTCATCATCCTTTGGAGGGGTGGATCCCTCCTTCACCGCAAACAAAGTGTTGATGTCCATTTTCAAAAAATACTTCATCTTTGATCTCCAATATTGAAAATCAGCGCCATTAAAGAAAGAAGGTCGGGTGGTGGAAAATCCTTCTCTCAACGCCATGGATGATAGCTCTCGATTGTTAATCCGTAAAAACAGAGCCCCAAGCTCTGATACCACTTGTTGGAACCCGGATGGCTAGAGAGGGGGGAGGGGGTGAATATAGCCAATCACTTGGACTTAACGAATTATAGAATTTCTGCACTCAAATTTATCAGTAACACAGCGGAAGAAACAATGGAAACAGATAAGTGCAGAAAACAAAAATAGAAAATGAATGCAAACAACCACAACTAGCAGGATTGCTAACAAGGAGGGTTTACAAGGTTCGGGGATAACTTGCCCCTACTCCTTGGCGTGCCCTTAAGGTGGGCGATCCCTTGATCGTCAGCAGATCAAGCCCCGGTTAACACCGGATAGAAAGCAACCTCCTTCTCGGTGGAGAAACCTCTCCACAGCGTTTCAATCACAGATATATGTTTAAGCACAATGAAACACAAGAAAGATTTTACTCAGCACTAGCGAAGACAAGAACACAGCAAGCTTCCTCCTGAGCTCCACCCAGCGACGATCTCACGCAAGAACCCTTTCCCCGTGTCTTCTCGCTGTTGGACTCGAAGCTTCTTGTTCCTTCCTCCAAGTGCTCAAGCAAGGAGTGGTTGCTTCTCAGATCTCAACGGCTTGCTCAGGAATGATGGAACAGCAAGATCACAAGCACGCAACAAGCCACAAGCACTTCACAGCAATACTGATTCGCAGAGTTGTTGAAGACTTCTCACGACCAGCGCTTAAGTCTTCTCCACACAGCTCCAGGTTACCATCCCACAGCAGCCTCCAGCTACTCTTCTGCAACCACCAGCCACCACTGAGCCCTTCTGGACTTCCTGAGCTTCCCTCAGACCAGCCTCTGACAGCAGCTCCAGCCAGCGCCAGTGCCCGTTGCAACTTGGGATGGAAAACAGACAAACCTGCTCCAAAGAAAGACCACCATTGACTCTCCTTGAGTGTTTGAATCCTTCCCTAATCAGTGGGTTAGAGCAGCATATCAAGCAAGAAATCAAAGATCAGAGATCGACCGCAGTGTATCAGATATGCTCAGACGTGATCAGAGCGTCTGATAATGTAATTTGAATTAAAGTGATCGGTCATCGGACCGATCCAGGGCTCGTGGGTAGGTCACCTGACCGATCCACCGCTTCGCTGGGACTCCCAGCTCTCGCGGCAACACAAGCCTGATCGGTCACCGGACCGATCAGAGTGAAGCCTGATCAGTCACCAGACCGATCAGAGTGATGCCTGATCGGTCACCCAGACCGATCAGGTTCGATGAACAGTAATCCCGGAAATCAGATCCTAAGTCTCTGATCGGTCACCGGACCGTTCAGGGGCTGATCCGCGGGGGAACTCAACTCACTGTTTACTCCCTGATCGGTCACCAGACCGATCAGGAGTAAGGTAGTGAGGAAGCTGCCTGCTCCCTGATCGGTCATCGGACCGATCAGGAGCCAAGCAACAAGGCAACAGCCTGCTCCCTGATCGGTCACCAGACCGATCAGACATCGCTGGATCGGTCACCAGACCGATCCACTAAGGAGCAGCGTGCCAACCTCCCTGATCGGTCACCAGACCGATCCAGGGACGCAGACCTAGCCTTCCAAGCTATGATTTTTTCATCTAACCCTCCAAGTTGGGACTTTTCACCTAACCCTCCAAGTTAGGACTTTTACCTAGCTCTCCAAGCTAGGACTTTTCCCCTAGCCCTCCAAGCTAGAACTTTTCACCTACCTAGCCCTCCAAGCTAGGATTTTTCACCTAACCCTCCAGTTGGGACTTTTCACCTAACCCTCTAAGTTAGGACTTTTCACCTAGCCCTTCAAGCTAGGACTTTTCATCTAGCCCTCCAAGCTAGGACTTTTCACCCAACCTTCCGAATTAGGATTTTTCACCACCTGACTTCACTCACCAGGACCCGGCTTCACTCACCGGGATTTCCAACACCTAACCCTCCAGGTTAGGACTTCAATCATCTCATGCCTAATCCCCGATCAGGTCTTAATCATAATCAGAATCATAATCAACCTAAACTAAAATCGGTGTCAACACCAAAATAACAATCAGGGCCAGACTGCATCAACAGCAAGCCCTTCCTCCTTTCCCCGTCTGGAATCTGAGGTTCACCAGTCAACACAGCAAAGGAAAAGTTGGAGCCGCATGCCTCATCTCCACTGTCAGACAATTGTTGGTTAAGATGATCGGCTCAGATTCGACCGAAAACAAGACTAGCAACAGAATTTGCCACAAATTAGGATGTCATCACCAAACTAGCATCACGGAACCTAATAGCACTAGATTTGAAACCTACCTGATCGCGGCCCGAAGAGAACCACCACCCAATTTCCAGCACCAAAGAGCGATCGATCAAGTGCTTAGTCACCAACGTGAACCCACAGCGCCTTTCCTTGGCTCTGATTGCTTGTCCTAGATCTGGAGAGGAAGCAAGGTGAAGTTAGGCCAAAAGCAAAGGGACCTTTGGTCTTAGATCGTCGCTTTGGTGTGAGGGGGCGTTGGCGGTGGAGTGGAGGAGACAAAGAAGTCATTCTGCTGAGGAAGAGGCCACTCGGTGGAAAGATCAGGGACAAAGACATTTAAAGGGTGGCCATTATGCAATTTACCCCTTGCATTACAGCCTATTACAACTCTACCTTAATTCTTGGGCCTTTACCCACTTACACCACCGTAGGTTTGGTTTAGAGCCAACAAATCCTTCCAAACTTTTTATTAATCTCAATCTCACCCCTTAACTTTCCCAATTAAACTCGGAGACCCTAAATTTACCCTACGTGAAATTTTTCCCGAATCGGATTTTACTTACCATATTTAACAAGGTATACGGTCTTTGAAATGTAGAGCATAAATGAAATGTGAAAACATACCTGCGAGGCCTGATCAGAAACACTCATGATAAATCAATAATCTGCTCATATTACTGAGCGTATACAGATCAAATAATAAATACAAATCAATAACCACATATATGTATGTCAATTATGTACAACAATCATAGCTCAAACAAATGCAAAATGCATCATATGTAAATGATGCAACGACATGTGTCACTCCTACACAACAATATATAGCCATCACATATATTGCATGACCGACTAAGCAAGGGTTGTGAGCCTGTGATAACTGTATGCACTCTTACATCAATCACCTATGAGTTGTCGAGTGGACTGGATGCTGGAAGAACAACTAAATCCCGAACCCCAAGAAAAGGAGGAGCACAACCGCTCTATATCAAAGACCCAATGGGAGTACAATCGCTCTAATATCTAAGAACAAGGAGGAACAACCTCTAACTCTGAAACCAAAGAGAGCACAATCACTCTAGTACCTGATAAGGGAGCACAACTGCTCTATCTATCTCTCATAAATGACAGAGGGGGTGTCACTACCGGTTACAACTCCAACAACTACCACTGCCCCTGAGTGATTGAGTGTAGTACGACAGGACGACTGCTTGCACTCTGACAACTACCACTATCCCTGAGTGGTTGAGTTGGCAACTACTATATGACTGACCGCGGACTTAACCACAAAAAAGCCGATAACTATCAGCATGCAACAATATAATATGGTGCATGATACTAATATACTTAACCTCAATTAAATCAACCATCTTACATTTAATAAATAACACAAGTATCCAAACAAATATTATAATAAACATGCAACTAATCAACTAGGTAGAGTATATCTAATGTCAATCAAACCCTAGATAAGTCATGATGATTCTAAAATACACGCATATAAGTAGTACTTTTGAGATCCGAAAATAAGAGTTGAGACTGTATAATTGAAAACTTAGATTTTTACTCAATGATTAAGCAAAGAAAAGTACCAAGCATGAAAACAAGTACAATAGAGTTAAGGTAAATAAACATACTCAGATAATAAGATAACCATGTATTTAAAGGTAAACTGAGCTAAATAATCAAACAAGAAGTACTCCCCTTTAATATAGAACGTTTCATCCGTCTTCAAATATGTGTGATCACCTCCAGCTTGAATCCTACCAATACATGATACAAAGCAAAACTAAGGATCTACAATCAATGTATCATTCAATTAATTAATTAAATTCTTAATTAATCTCAAATCTTATGATGATAATTAATTAGCCCAAACTATTAATTAACCCCAATTGGTCAACAACCTCTCAATTAAACCTAGGTTTAATCAACCAGTAAACCTAACCGTTCTGTCATTATAAATCCATCCATTACAGTTAATTAATTCTCAAATATCATAATTGGTTTCTTAATCCGATGATTAATCTCATTTGTTAACTTTTTAACGATCAATCTCTAATTATCAAAACTAATCCTCTAATTTCGTAATTGGATTCAATTAAGCCTTTCTATTAACTTAATCACCACAATCAAATTATCTAATTTCATTTGATCAATTAAACAAACTCTAATTAGATTAGTTCTAATTAAATTTAATTTGTTATTCCTTAATTAATTAATCAATTCCTTAATTAATAATTTAATTAACCCATGTTAATTGATTACATGATCAAATCTTAATTATTCTCATTAATCTATTAATCCAACTATTAATAATTAACTTCTAATTAATCTCAATTCCTTGATTAAACTTGATCTAACCATCTTTTAATCCACTGTATACCATTCTAATATCCTAAGAGCATAACTAATCATGGATTAGTTCTGTTAATTGAAACTATCAAACATTTAAATCAGCCTTCCAATTCAATTGAACTTATCACATATGAATCAATTAACTAAGGAAGCTATAAAACAAAAAATAGAGATCCCATAACCCATTAGCTAGTTTTGGCCGGGGGAGGTGAGGCGGTGAAAAGCCAGTCGCTGGCTAGGCTCTCGATCGAGAGTAGGCACCGTGAGGAACTGTAGGCACTCGGGGACGAGATCTAGCGATGGTGATGACTCTTGCCCATAGCTATTATGAGCAAGAGGAAAAGGGCCGGTATCCTTTGAGGGTGGGCGAGAGGCAGCACGACTTAGGGAAGCGGCGACGATGCCCTTGCTTGTGGCCAAAGAGTGGCCAACGGTGACAACTCCACTCGCGGCAGGGCTGATCGAATAGGGGAGAAAGTGAACGACAATGGTCTGTGAGGCTGTGGGCGTCGGTGATCGGCAACGCAAGGAAGAGGAGTGGATTGGGGGGCAGTGCCGGTGATGGGAATTAGGCACGGGCGATCTCACATAGCCGAAGAGGGCCTACGACGTCGACTACCTTGGCGAGGGTAATGGGGTTGCGCTGGCAGCTGCACAGTGCTGGCGAGGACGGTGTCATCGGCGATAAGGTTGCGCGACAGTGAGAGGGGTGGCCGATCGTGAGATGGAGAGATCCGGGGTGAGGAATGTTGCGGATGAAAATAGGGTTTGCGGCAGTTTGCGAAGGATTTTGTAAGTTGGGTGGGAGTTTTGCAAATAAACCCTTGCTATTCAAAATCATGCCCTTATTTTTGGTCTTTATGCATTTTAAACCCTCAAACTTCATATATTTAACAATTTTATTTTTTTTTAAAATTAATCTCTCCGTCCTCCATTTTCATCTCCGTTTCCTCCATCCATAGCACCGACAGTAGTTGTGCATCGTCATCCCATGGCCTTCGCTCAACGTGCTAAAAGACAGTAAATTGGTGACAATTTGAGATTAAGAATGAGTTTTGGGCTTTGGCCACTCCTCTCCTCTCGTTGTTCAAGCAGGGCGATGACATCGCAGTTCTCGCCGATAGCTTCGTCCTTTACTTGATCTCGTAGTTATTCGCCTAGCATGTATTGTATTGGTGATTTTTCAACAACAATATTGTGTTGCTTATTTTCGAAAATTAGCAGCATAATAACCAAAATGATTTGGAAATTTTTTTGGATCAACATTAAAACTGAAGAGAGATAAGTAAAAAAAAGAGTGAGAGAAGTAAAAGAAAGAGATTATGTTGTTTGAATATTTCCAAAATCACATATGTGGTAGGGGAAAATGCATAATCACTTACGTTGTTTGACAAATTGCCAACTATCATACCATAAAATTATGACAATAATAGCAACAACAGTTTTATTGAGTTATACAACAATAACACACATTACAACAACTGTATCATGTAATATCATAATACTACAACAACTACAATTTGAGCATCCTTTAAATAACCAACCAAGACAATCAGTATCATGTAGTACCAGAACTTGAGGTTGTAAATTGAAAAAAAAAACAACAAGGCAATTGAGGGATATGTAACAAAGAATTCGTTTCATGCCGAGTTGTAGTTTCGAATTGATAGATTCATCTTTTATTATATATGTTAATTACCAGAGCATTATGTAAGATCCAATGGAGAGCCATGTGAAGGAGGCTAGATCAGTGAAGGCTACCTAGCTGAAGTCGTTCATGTGCTTGGGCAGTTCCCTACATCCCCATGAAAATGTACATGAATTGGCCTCCCACCATGATCCACCATGAGACTTTTGTTGGAGCCCCCACGGGCTGGATCAGCTGGTTAAGATACTCGTACTTGAATCAGAGGGCGTGGGTTCGAAGGTCGACGGTATGCGCGAGGGGTAAAACCTCGGCTGCTGTTTAAAAAAATCCCTCGCGCCTGGGTGTCTTAGCCTGCCCAGCATTCACCGTGATTTACCCCCTCTGGACACTTGTGGGGCAGAGACCAGGAGGCCGCTGGGTTGGCGGTTCCAACCTTTTGAATTAGTTGAGCAACACGAACACATCGGGGAGTGTGAGGCTGAATTGGCCGACGAGGAACCAAGTGAGGACAACATGGAAGGCTAGAGCGATGGCGGCGACGCCGTCCTTGACCAAGACCTTGCTGCTCTACAGGAACTTGGAGATAGAAAAGTTGAGGGCGTAGGCGAATAATTGCGAGATCAAGTAAAGGACGAAGCCGTCAGCGAGGATCGCGATGTTGTCGTCCTGCTTGAATAGTTGGAGGAGAGGAGTGGGGAAGGTCCAAAGCTCAATCTTAATCTTAAATTATCACTACTGTGTCTCTTTGTGCTTCTGGATGGAGGAAAAGGGACGACAACAGACAGTCGTTGCAAGTGCTCCGATGATGGAGAAAATGGAGATGATAAAGGTGGACTAAGTATGTTTGATTTATATGTTTTTCATTTTTCATTTTTTGAGAAAATATGATTTTCTGAAAAATGATATTTGATTTGTATTTTCTACCTCTATTGTCTAGAAAAAAATATCATTTTTTGAAAAACTTAACAATATTTAAAAATTATTTTTCATAAAATAAAAATATAATTTTCTAGAAAATAAAAAAAAATTCAAACCGCCAAGATTGTTTTTTTTTATATATAAGAAAAATTACATGATTTCATCAATTCAAAAATAGATATACTTTATAGGTAATAAATAAAATCAATGATAAATCGCCATAAAGAATGTGCAATTTAATCTTTTCTTTTGTAAGCACCTCTAAATAAACACAGCATAAAGAATTGTTTTTAAGGCGGGCATATGGCCATCTACACACATCATGAATAGAGTGTTGGATATAGTGTGAATGAAAAGGGAGAAAAGATGCTTCGTTGTAAATGAGACTTTAGTTCTACATTGAGGGTTTCTAGTGAATGGAAAGGAAGGTGGAGAATAAAGAGACTCCATTGTGAATGAGACTTTAGTCCCACATTCAGAGTTTTAAGGCATAATTGTTGGTTTATATTATTTCACATGCATATTAGTTGTGAACAAATGCAAGAGGAGAGACTCTCTCTCACGTGTGGGTGCGCAAAGGGAGGGGGGGGTGCAAATTTAGGGTCTGGAATTGTACTGAATAAAGTAGACTCATGTGCGTGTACGACCTGCGTGCGTTGAATGTACGACCGGTCGGGGCAAAATTTATCCAAGCGGATAAACTAATCTTTTGCTCAAATATAACGGATGTATTAACTGTTGATTAATGCAAAATCAGTAACCCCCGGATGTTTGGATCTGGACGGTTAATTGCGGCGGGGTCTGAGCCCTATATAAAGGGGCTGTGACCAAAAGCAAAAGATAGAGAGGAGATTCTCTTCCACCTTGTTCCCGACCTCCCTTGATAGCGTTCGGGCACTTCTTCAGTTCATCACGAGCAACGAGTGCTTCGTTGTGCCTGTGGTTCCACTGTTATATCCTAAGAGACAGACGTCTATCGGAGCCTCGAAGCACCATCGAAGGAGGACAAATTTGTTTCAAGGAAACTGCTTTGCGCAGGCCTTAGCAACTTTTCAAGACCGATTCGGGAAACCCGGTTCGAGAAAATCGATTTGGGACTTCCAGTTCGAGAAACCTGCTCAGGAGATTCTGGTCGACTGATCAGCTTGGGAGATTTTGGTCGGGAGATCAGCTTGGGAATTCAGCTCGGGAGTCCGGGTCGAGAGATCAACTTGGGAATTCAGCTTGGGAGATTCTGCTCGGGAGTCCGGGTCGGGAATTCCAGCTCGAGTCGGGTCACTCAACAGCTAAGTTGTAATTTTTGTAATTTTGACTTATTCTTGAACTCTCCGAAAGTATATCCTCCAACAATCTTGAAACAGACTTCGTTTCTGTTGAGATGACCACAGAAAGTGTTGAGGTGAAACAGACTCATCACCAGACCCCCTCCGCCTTGATTGGGAATGTCCCAATCAACCATGGGGGAAAACCAGAGAAGTTCACTGGGTTGAACTTCAAGAGGTGGCAATAGAAGATGCTCTTCTACCTGACCAAGCTCAATCTGGCTCGGTTCTTGATCGAGGACCCTCCCAAGTATGCTGACGTGGAGGCTTGGACTCATTCTGAGTACCTATGCCGAAACTACATCCTCAACTGCCTGGCCGACTCGCTGTATGTTGTGTACAACATGTAGAGAACGGCTAAGGAGCTGCGGGAATCCTTGAACAAGAAATACAAGTCGGAGGATGCATGGGCGAAGAAATTCATTGTGGGCCGATTCCTGGACTATAAGATGGTAGACTCCAAGACAGTGATCAACTAAGTCCAGGAGCTTTAGGTGATCCTACATGAGATCCACTCAGAAGGCATGGTTCTGAGTGAAACCTTCCAGGTAGCAGCAATCATTGAGAAGCTACCTCCCGGTTGGAATGATTTCAAGAACTACCTGAAGCACAAGCAGAAGGAGATAAACGTGGAGGAACTCGTTGTTAGGCTTCGCATCGAAGAAGACAACAGGGTTCAGAGAGAAATATGTTATCTTTGGCTACTGTAAAAGCCAACGTGGTCGAGCACGGACAAAGCTAGAAACGGAAGACTTCCAAATCTTCCAAGATGAGACCCAAAGGAGGCATCACCAAGAAGTTATCTAGGAAGTGCAACAACTGTGGCCGAGTTGGTCGCAAATCTTCGGAATGCAAGAAACCGAAGAAGAAGCAGGAGGCCAACCTGAATAAGGTACTAGAAATGGAAGACCTCTGTGTCGTGATCTTTGAATTGAACTTGGTGGGTTCAAACCCGCGGCAATGGTGGATCGATACTGGAGCCACCAGACATGTGTGCCACGATAAGGAACTACTCGACAATTTTGAAGAAATTAGTGGAGACAAGCTGTTCATGGGAAACTCGGCAACCTTGGACATCATGAGCCAAGGAAAAGTGGTGCTGAAGATGACCTCGGGCAAGGACCTCACTCTAACCAATGTGTTGTATGTTTCGGAGATTCAAAAGAATATAGTGTCCGGTTCATTATTAAGCAAGCATGGCTTTCACATTGTGTTTGAGTTAGACAGAGTTGTACTGTCGAAAAATGGAATGTTTGTGAGAAAGAACTATGTATATGATGGGCTGTTTAAGCTCAGTGTAATGGCCATTAGGCCTAAGATAAATAAAATTGAGAGCTCTTCCACTTATATGCTTGTGTCTTCATGTTTATGGCATGGTAGACTAGGACATGTGAATTATGATGTGATATGTAGATTAATAAACATGCAAAGGATACTAACATTCCACCTTGACCAAAAACACAAGTGTGAGACTTGTGTTGAAGCAAAGTTGACAAGGTCATCATTTCAATACCTTGAAAGAAGCAATGAACCACTCGGCCTAATTCACACTGATGTATGTGACCTAAAAGGTACACCGACATGTGGTGGGAATAAGTACTTCATTACTTTTGTAGATGATAACAAAAAATATTGTTATGTGTATCTTCTTAAAAGCAAGGATGAAGCTATAGAGAAATTCATTCTCTATAAGAATGAGGTTGAAAACCAACTTAATAAGAAGATTAAGGTGGTTCGAAGTGACCGAGGTGGTGAATATGTATCACCATTCGCTGAGTTGTGTACTGAACATGGGATCAGACACGAAACAATAGTTCCGTATACCTCTCAGCGGAATGGAGTTGCTGAGCAAAAGAATCGAACTCTTTAGGAAATGATGAATGCTCTTCTATTGAGCTCTGGATTGCCAGACTCCATGTGGGGGGAAGCTATGTTAACAACTAATTTTTTTTAAAAAAAGGTCCCTGGGAAGGAAATAGATCAGAGCCCTTATGAGTTTTGGAATAGAAGACGACCATTCTACAAGTACTTGCAAGTGTGGGGGTGTCTTGCTAAAGTTTTTGTGCCTGATCCGAAAAGGATTAAGATAGGACAAAAAATTATTGATTGCATATTTATCGGATATGCACATAATAGCAGTGCATTTCAGTTTTGTGTATATGAGTCACAATTACTAGATATACACAAGAACTCGATAATAGAATCGAGAAATGCCTCATTCTTCAAGCATATGTTTGCATATAAGACCCGAGAGGATGATAGCTCCTCAAAATGGGTGGAGGACATACCAGAGAAAGAAGAAGAGGATGAACCAGTTGAGGCTGCGCCTAGGCGAAGTAAGAGAGCTCGGGTGGAAAAATCTTATGTAATAGATTTTATCTTTTTCATACTGGAAGGTGAGCACCAAAGCTACTCAGAAGCAGTGAACTCTCCTGAGGGAGCTCACTGGAAAGAGGCAATTGCATCTGAGATAAACTTTATCTTGCAAAATCACACTTGGAAACTTGTGGACCTTCCTTCGGGGAGTAAACTATTAGGTTGCAAGTGGATCTTCAAGAAGAAGATTAAGTCAGATGACACAATTGACAAGTATAAGGCTAGATTGATAATTAAAGGTTATCGACAACGAGAAAACCTTGATTACTTTGATATGTATTCTCCAGTGTCGAGAATAACTTCCATTAGAGTGTTGTTGGCTATTGCTGCTCTATGGAACCTAGAAATACATCAGATGGATGTAAAGACAACCTTTTTAAACGAAGATTTAGAAGAGAAAATTTACATGGAGCAACTCGAGGAGTTTTCTGTGGTAGGATAGAATAACCAGGTTTGCAAATTGGTGAAGTCTTTATACGGCTTGAAACAAGCTCCAAAGCAGTGATATAAGAAATTTGATAATGACATGCAAGACGGTGGATTTAAACTCAATGAATGTGATAAATGTGTCTACACGAAAGCCACAGAAGATGACTTTGTCATCTTGTGCTTATATGTAGATGACATACTTATTATTGGGAATAATGATAAGATAATCAAATCCACGAAAGACATGTTGAACTCAAGATTTGACATGAAAGACATGGGCCTAGCTGATGTGATTCTAGGAATCAAAATTCTTTAAACAGCAGAAGGACTTGTTCTTAGTCAGCCCCATTACGTGGACAAGATTCTTTGGAAATTCACCAATGGTGATACTGCGTTGGCATAAACGCCGATAGACACAAGCCAACATCTATCGAAAAACCGAGGAGAAAGTATCTCTCAGGTAGAGTATGCTCGGGTGATTGGAAGTGTGATGTACTTGATGAATTGTACAAGACCAGACTTAGCCTACGCAGTAAGCAAACTGAGTAGATACACGAGTAATCCCGGTGTTGAGCACTGGAAAGGGATAATAAGAGTATCAAGGTATTTGAGATATACTCGTGGAAATGGACTGCACTATATGAGATATCTTGCTGTTATTGAAGGATACAGCGATGCGAGTTGGATATCTGACATAAAAGACTCGAAGTCTATGAGTGGATACGTATTCACTCTGGGAAGTGCAGCCATTTCATGAAAATCGTCTAAGAAAATCGTAATAACTAGATCCACAATGGAGTTTGAGTTTGTAACTCTTGACAAATGTGGTGAAGAGGTTGAATGACTACGACAATTCTTAGAAGATGTACAGAGATGGCCGAAACCCATGCCGGCAATCTGCATACATTGTGATAGTCAATCAGCGATTGTCCGGACACAAAGCCATCTGTATAATGGTAAGTCTAGACATATACGTCGGAGACACAATACCATTAGACAACTACTCTCAACTGGAGTTATCACCGTTGACTATGTGCAGTGAAAGGATAATTTAGCGGATCTGCTAACCAAAGGGTTAAATCGAGAGTTAGCTGCAAGCTCATCAAGAAGGATGGATTTCATGTCGATAGACAATGTTGGTGCAAAGGAAGCCCAACATATGCAGACTGGAGATCCCAAGAACTAGGTTCAAAGGGACAACATAATTGCACTGACAAAGGTGTTCACTGTGAGGGAATGATCCTTTGAAACAGTGAAGGATGGAGGTTAAGCATACAGTTTTTAATGATTCAATAGAGTTATGTGGAAAACTCTTAAAAGATCACTTATGTGAGAAAGAAGTGAGGCCGCTTCGAAGAGAATTGAAGTCACAATTCTTAGAACTTCTCACAGAATCAGGCGTGTTCATGGCCAAGAACGAACACACTCATGAAAACTGAGGTGTATCAGGGAGAGTCCTGGGTGAGATATGTCAATGCTTACACAAACGGCAACACAGTTCAAGGACATCATGTCTACTGTCAGCCAGGAAGCAAACATATCTTCACAAGGGAAGGTTCAAAGGGTGAAACCTACCTGTCATATACTGGACTCAATTGCTGAATGTTATCACATACCCTGTTTCCATTCATGTGGGGGATTGTTGGATATAGTGTGAATGGAAAGGGAGGAAAGATGCTCCATTATGAATAGGACTTTAGTCCCACATTGGGAGTTTCTAGTGAATGGAAAGGGAGGCGGAGAATAAAGAGACTCCATTGTGAATGGGACTTTAGTCCCACATTGGGAGTTTTAAGGCATAATTATTGGCTTATATTATTTTACAAGCATGTTAGTTGTGAACAAATGCAAGGGGAGAGACTCTCTCTCACGTGTGGGAGCGCGGGGGGGGGGGGGGGGTGGTGCAAATCCAAGGCTCGGATTTGTACTGTAACGACCCGGCCCCTCAGCCCCTTTGGCGGCCAAATCAACATTTGGCGGCCCAACAACCTGGCGGCCAAATCAACATTTGGCGGCCCAACAACCTAGCGGCCAAATCAACATTTGGCGGCCCAACTTTAACGATCCCTTAAGGGGTCGTCAACCGTTGGTCGTGCCGTTACTCACAAGAACTTCCCACTCCTAGCCAGTGGATTTTTGCCTTCCTCAGGATTCGAACTCTAGACCTCCAAGTAAAGTACAAGAGTTTATGAATCCTGTTAGCCAAGTGAGCCGCGCTCACTTGGTTATCAGGATTCATAAACTCTAGTACTTAACCTGGAGGTCTAGAGTTCGAATCCTCAGGAAGGAAAAAATCCACTGGCCAGGGGTGGAAAGTTCTTGTGAGCAACGGCACGACCAACGGTCGACGACCTAAGGGGTCGTCAAAGTTGGGCCGCCAAAAGTTGATTTGGCCGCTAGGTTGTTGGGCCGAGGGGCCAGGTTGTTGGGCCGAGGGGCCAGGGTGTTGGGCCGCCAAATGTTGATTTAGCCGCCAAAGGGGCCGAGGGCCCGGGTCGTAACAATAAAAAGACGCCTTTTTTATTTATTGTAACGACTCGGCCTGTCGACCCGACCCCTCGGCCCCTTGGGTGGCCAAATTCCATTTTTTGGCGGCCCAACAAGCTGGCCCCTTTGCTCGTCGACCGTCGTTACTCATAAGAACTTCCCACACTTGGCCAGTGGATTTTTGCCTACCCCAGATTCGAACCCTAGACCTACGGGACAAGTACTAAAGTTCCTTGAATCTGACGCCATTTTATTGTAACGACTCGGCCCCTCGGCCCCTTTGGTGGCCAAATTATCATTTGGCGGCCCAACAACCTGACCCCTTGGCCCAACAACCTGGTGACCAAATCAACATTTGGCGGCCCAACTTTGACGACCCCTAAGGTCGTCGACCGTTGGCCGTGCTGTTACTCACAAGAACTTCCCACTCTTGGCCAATTGATTTTTGCCTTCTCAGGATTCGAACTCTAGACCTCCAGGTTAAGTACTAGAGTTTATGAATCCTGATAGTCAAGTAAGCGTGACTCACTTGGCTATCAGGATTCATAAACTCACTTGACTATCAGGATTCATAAACTCTAGTACTTAACCTGGAGGTCTAGAGTTCGAATCCTGAGAAGGCAAAAATCCACTGGCCAGGGGTGGGAAGTTCTTGTGAATAACGACACAACCAACGTTCGACGACCTAAGGGGTCGTCAAAGTTGGGACGCCAAATGTTGATTTGGCCGCCAGATTGTTGGCCTGAGGGGCTAGGTTGTTGGGTCGAGGGGCCAGGTTGTTGGGCCGCCAAATGTTGATTTGGCCGCCAAATGGGCCGAGGGGTCGGGTCGTTACATGTACTGAATCAAGTAGACTTGTGTGCGTGCACGATCTGCGCGCAATGAATGTCCGATCGGTCGGGACAAAATTTGTCCAAGCGGATAAACCAATGTTTTGTCAAATTTTTTGCTCAAATATAACGGATGCATTAACTATTGATTAATGCAAAGTCAGTAACCCCCGGACGTTTGGATCTGGACGGTTAATTGACAGTAAATGACGTTAATTCGATCATTGATTACTGCGGGGGTCTGAGCCCTATATAAAGGGGTTGTGACCGACAGCAAAAGATACAGAGGAGATTCTCTTCCACCTCGTTCCCGACTTCCATTGATAGCGTTCGGGTACTTCTTCAGTTCGCCACGAGCAACGAGTGTTTCGTTATGCCTGTGGTTCCGCTGTTGTATACTGAGAGATAGACGCCCATTGGAGCCTTGAAGCACCGTCGGAGGAGGACAAATCTGTTTTAAGGAAACTGCTTGACGCAGACCTCGACAACTTTTCAAGACCGGTTCGGGAAGTCCGGTTCAAGAAAACCGGTTTGGGACTTTCGGTTCGAGAAACCTGCTCAGGAGATTCTGGTCGGGAGATCAGCTCGGTATATTTAGCTTGAGAGTTTTAGCTCGGAAGTCCGAGTCGAGAGATTAGCTCGGAAGTCCGAGTCGAGAGATTCTACTCAGGAGTTCGGGTCGGAAATTCTAGCTCGGGTCGGGCCACTCAACAGCTAAATTATAATTTTTATAATTTCAATTTATTCTTTAACTTTCTGAAAGTATATCCTCCAACATGAAGTTGATGCCTCTAGTTCTTAATCCCAAAAAAAAAATCGTAAGGAATAAAAAAGCCTCTACTTTCTTAATCCAGAAAAAGTCGTAAGCAATAAAAAAAGCCTCTATTATTGGCGGGGCGTCATTTTAAAGTCAACGGAATAGCAAAGATTTCTTTTTGTTGCTCATTCTCTCTTGTGAATTAGGGATCGGCTTTGTGAAATAAGGTTCTGTTCTTCTTCTTCTCAGGAATATATCCAGTGGAAGGTGCAGCACTAGCAGTCGGAGGATGGCTAGCGCAGCCTATCATCAGGATGCTTGTCGACAGGATGGATAGCAGTCGGAGGTCCCATAAAGAATGCTATTTAAGGTTATGTAACAACAATTGTTACTAAAAGTTAAATGATAACCCTTTTCATTCAAACATGAAATAGATACAATGTTCTTTATTAACGAAAGAACGAAATAACAATTATCCAATTCTAAGACACGTCCAGTTGGAAGCTTTAGCAAATATGTTCCGATGGCAACAGCAGCAATCCTTGCTCCATTTCCAACTCGTAAATCATCTTCTCCCTTGACGAGTCTTCTTCTATTCCTTAGCCCCTGTATGTCATTACATATATGTGAGCTACACCCAGTATCAAGTACCCAGGTATTTGAGGAAATAGAGTGACATTCAATAACGAAGATACCTGAAGAGGATGGGGCATCAGATGCCTTCTTCTTCAAGGACTCAAGATAAACCTTGCAATTTCTTCGCTAGTGACCCTCCTTGCCACAGTGATGGCAAATACCTTTTGGTTTCTTTTCAGTCTTTTTGGCCTTTTTCTTCTTTCCCTTGTTCTGTTCTTTGGCCTTCCTCTTAGAACTTTTCTTTGAGGAATCAACTAACAGTGCTGTCTTCTGTTCCTGCTTCACAGAAGGCTCTATAGTCTTCAGCAGGTTGAGCAACTCAGGAATGGTGGTCTCCAGCTTGTTCATCCGATAGTTCATCACAAATTGTGAATAACTTTTGGGCAAACAATGCAAAATTAAGTCAATACTTAGTTCATGATCCATTGCAAAACCGAGTGTGTTTAGTCGCTTAATGTACCCCAACATCTTTAACACAAACTGCGAAGCAGAAGTGCCTTCCTGCATCTTAGATGTGAAGAGGAGTCTAGAGACTTCGAACCTTTCGAATCTCGCCTGCTCTTCAAACATCTCATTAAGATGGAAGATGATGGTATAAGCATCCATATGCTCATGCTGCTTTTGCAGCTCAGGTACCATAGAAGCTAGCATGATGCAACTTGCAAGTTCAGAATCGGTCACATGTTTCTGATAGGCCATTAACTGGTCTGGAGTTGCATCCGCTGGAGGATTTGTGGGAAGTAGATCTTCAATGACATAAGCAATCTTCTCTGCCTTGAGGACTATCCTCAGGTTTCGAAGCCAGTCCATGAAGTTAGGCCCAGTTAGTTTGTTGGTGTCCAAGATGGAACGCAAATTCAGAGAAGACATGATCGAGTGATTAACCTAGAAATACAAATTGAGCTTATGTGAGAAGAATGATTAAAGAATGTATCAATATACATAAATTGAAATCCTATTTATTTTTCAAATTGAATAACCCTTTTTATCAATTCGGGAGATCGTAGGAACATCTCCAAATAGGTTGATATCCAACCATATATAGGTAAGAACAACCATGGCTGTGGCCATCAAGTTATCCTTAGCTATGAAGGTAGGTAATTATACCGATTACACATCACATATATGTAACTATCACATTATGCTATCAACTAATTGAATGTTTGCATAAAACATTGGGTTGTTAACTCATTAACAAGTATGCAACATTATACATAGCACCCAACTGCACCTCTCTTTACATCGACCTTGGCTGTGGCACAACAAATCGATGCTCCAAGCTTAAGGCTGACCCATTAATCAAGAAATAGTTTTAATATGGTTGGAGCTCATTCAACCGTTTAGTCAGGCTTGGATGTGTCCAACAACCAAAACTAAGGATTGACCTCTGACTCCAACTATATTATTCATAAACTAGTTCCATGGTTTGAACATGTTGAGGTTCAAGCCGGGCATGGATGTGTCCATCAACCCAAACGAGAAA
The DNA here is from genome assembly GCA_024364735.1 of Boesenbergia rotunda. Lineage (NCBI taxonomy): Eukaryota > Viridiplantae > Streptophyta > Magnoliopsida > Zingiberales > Zingiberaceae > Boesenbergia > Boesenbergia rotunda. The sequence continues at coordinate 714,863 of JAGFNQ010005198.1, read as the reverse complement.
CAAAACTCCGATTCTAACCATATTAATGGAAGGTGTTGGCCTTAATATTTTGTAAGGGGTTTTGGGTCTCATCTTTCTTTTCTAAGCACATTCATGGCATAGAATTATGTCATGACTAACGATTTCCTTAATTAAGTATGTATGTGACTTAAGTTATCAAGTCTCATTAATTGAATTAGGAACCGGATTTCCTAATTCCATTTCATACTTAATTAAAGGAATTGTTTTGGGAAACAATTTCCTAAATTGTCATAATTAATTTCGGAAATAATATGTTCAAGACTTTGATTTCTCTAAATCAAATCTTATTAAATTAAGAGATAAATCCCTTAATTCAACTACATATTATTTTCATGAAAATCTCATTTAAGAAAACTCTATAGGAAACCATTTTTCTAATTAATTTTGGAGACAACAATATGTAAGAGCATCACCTCTTAAAACATATTTTATTCATGGATTTAATTAATTACAACAAATTGTTTTCTAAGGGTGGCTCCCCGAGGCTCAGATACCCAAAGAAAAGTAATGTGTTGTAAATCCAATTGGACGGCTCCCCGAGGCTCAATCCAAATCAAACATGACAATTTCAATTAAAATTGGGAAATTAAATTACAACAACTAACTTTAAATTGGACAGCTCCCCGAGGCTCAATCCAAAATAAAGAATTTTGTTGTCAATTTAAAAACCAATTCAAATTTAATTGTCAATTAACTGTCCATGAATTTGTCTAGACTTTCTTAAAAGAAAGTGCCCAAAATTGCGAGATTTCAAAAATAGGTTTTCAGAATAATTGTAAGTTTCTGGTACAAAGGAAACTTACATATTTTCAAAATTAGAAAATTTCTAAAATAGAAAAATTTTCAAAATTGGAAAGTTTCCAAAGATGGGAAGTTTTCACAATTATTATAAAATTTCAGAAACTAGAAAATTTCAAACGTTTGCGAAATTTCATGAGGATTTCCAAACTTTGAAATTCCTAATTCTAAAATTTATTATAATTTGAAAGTTTCCATAATTGAAAAATTTTTCCGAAATTGAGATCATGACAAAGTCTTTCACAAAACAATTATATGATTAAGTCGAACACTAACCGGGTCTGATACCACTGTTGGGACCGGGTGCATGTCGACAAGGATACGAGTTCGTAAAATTTTAAATTTTTACGTGCAGCGGAAGAATTAGCATAAAATAATTTTCTAAATTATTTTAACCACGTATCTAGCATGCAACCTTATGATGTGTTGACATAATCATAAATTAAAACTTTGCAAAAAAGTAAACTAATTTACTAAGTACCTCGCGTAACTCGAAGTAAGGGACGAGATCCAACCGTAGCGTCCCTTGGAAGCTTCGCCTCTATTCGCGTCCACACCGAGTTCTCTTCGAGATGACTTCGCAAAGTCACGAGTTTTGTGCCAACGAGAACTACTAGATTCTCTAAAGCACAACAAAGAAGATCAAGAGAGGAAAGATGGAAACTAACCAACAAGAAACGGAATCTCAATTCCGGGAAGAGAGGAGTTGTGGTCCGCTTCTTCTTCTTGTTTGGCTTCTCCTTCTTCTTGGTAGCTCACGACAACTCCCTCTAGGGGAGGAGGTGCGCCGGCCCTAGGTGGTTGAGAGGGGCGCCGGCCCTAATCCTATTAAGGGGCGCCGGCCCTAATGGGGAAGAAGGGAAGGAGAAGAAAATAAAAGAGAGAGAGAGAGGAGAGGTTAGCTCTATTTCGATTAGCAAACTAAAGGCTTCCCTTTGGTTCCTTATATAGTTGCTTCTCCCTTGCCAAGTCTCCTCTTAACGGAATTAGTTATAAGAATTTTATCTTATAAAATTTCTTATGACTTATTCCGTTATGCCTAGTTTTATTATAACTAATTTATAATAAAACAAATTCTTCTTCTCTTTAAATTATGGAATAAATTTTATAAGAAATTTATAAACTTTCTTATTATGGAAAAATCAATTCATAATTGATTTTATAAAATTAAAATAAACCAATTCATGGATTATTTTAACTTCCATAAAAAGGAATAAATTTCTATAAATTTATTTATATAAATTTCTTTATACAAATTTATTTATCCATAATTTATAAAATAAATCGTGCTAGATTTATTTTATTAATTAAACCAAATAAAATGGTTTTCTCCCTTTAATGTGGTCGGCCAAACCAAAGAGGTTTGGCACCCTCTTTGGCCGGCCATCACAAAGCGAACCACCGTGAATTAAACTCATTTAATCCGCCCAAAAAAGCCTTCAAAAGACTTAGACATTTTTAGCTTCCATTGCGCCTCTGATTAACTCAGATTCGACTTATTTCTCTTGATCAGAAAATCTAATTTTCAACTCGTTTTAAATCCCTCGGATTACTCGTAGTGCGTGTGACTAAATAGGCTTTCGATTTATGTTGGCCGTCTATAATCAACTAATTATAGAACGATCATGAGTGGCACCTAGTAGTACATCATGATCCCCAATTAATCGAAAGATCAACGGTTTGACCTCAGAAGAAATTATTCTGAAACCCTTCAGCAGCTCTAATGAATCGTGCCTCATTCCCTTCACCACCTTATACCCACTTGGTTCAGGACATGGTCTGTTTGTGTCAGTCCCCACTAGACTGACTATGTCACACCTAGCCCAAGTAGTATCTTTCTCGTCCTTTGGATTTCTAATTACTCTCATGTATTTTAGAGACTTGCACTCTAAACATGATATACTCTAGCCAGAGGTTTTGAGTAACAATCCGACGATAGGCCTGTGTATACATCTCCTCGCAAGGAGTGGTGAATCCTTTGTAGGCTGTTCAAACATCTTCGGGCACTTCGGCTTATACCCAATCATCCTGGGTCCACACCTCCTTGGAGATGCTTGCTTAAGATGTTAAAGTATAAGTCTCCATGACTAAGATGACTTGAACACCGCAAGTCAAAGGAACATCGCACTTAAGCTGCAGTAAGATCTTCATTGACATTTCTATATATAGATTCTATATGAAGTTTTACAGCTAGTCACTCCAATGAACTAGTTCCCTTAACTAGCATCCATGTTTATCTCCGGACATCCCAATGTCACCAGCCAGTGAGAATCAGCTGATTAGAGAATAACCCATGCTAGTCTCAACAGAATTGATAGTGTCCGTATTTATCAATTCATCGACTAGGGATATTTTCAATACTTTACATTTGCGCATTTAGAGATAATCACTAGTTGTGATCCCATCACAAATTCTCTTATGCTGTGAGTTGTATTGCGGACATTCAGTAGATGAGTTTAAGATCCCAATCAAATACACAAGCATGTATACTCAAATAGTGAATTATCATTTATTAAAATAAATGTTTTACAATCATAAGGCGATTGCCTTAGGACACTTCTCTCATATCACTAACAATTAATGTTGGCAGTTACAGATTGCACTGAAATTTAAAAAAAGAAAATTTATTTAAGCTCACGATTTAACTAAAGCCAAGAACATATATATATATAATAAAATTATGTAAATAAATAAAATTTTAAATGCATATAAATGGGCTCCTTATGAGATACCAAATACAACATTGCATTTTAATGTGTAAATTAAAGTATAATTTGTTAGCGGTACTCTCTGATATAACTCAACCTTTAATTGGCCACACAATGTGCCTTCCTTTGGGCCGACCCATTGTGTGCATAATATGAAACTTTATATAAGTTATATTTTGGTCCATAGCTTACAACAATTTTAATCAGCCACGCAATATGTCTTCCTTTGGGCCGACATATTTTGTGCATGATCAGAATAAAATAAATTATGTTCAATAATTGTAAACTATCTTGAGCATATATCTGACATAAAAGCAACCTTCCTTTTGGCCGATTACTCTTAGCATAGATATACGTCTACCAACACAAAATACGCTAAACTGACCTAAGGTGTCTTCCTTTGGGCCGATACAATAATTCAATTTAGTAGCACGTTGTGTAGATAGACCCAAGAAAATTCTAGATATTTAATCGAATAGATAATTTCTTTATTAGTCTTGACACCTCAAAATTAAGCTCATTAATCGATTAACACTATATGGTAATCAATTGATTATCTCAATCGATCTAAAAGCTTAATAGATATGACTATATCATATATAGAACCCTCCTTTAAAAATTAGAGTTTCTTTATGGTTCTATAATTAAATAATATTAAATAATATTATTTAATCTCTTCATCAAGAAAAAAAATTTGATGCATTAGCCTTTATAAAATTCACTCACATATTAATGCATTAATCAATTGTTTTTTTTTGTTTTACTGTTTCTACGAAACAATTTCACCATTTTTTTCATTTTTTTCCTCGTATTAATGGATTAATCGATTAAATTTTTTTTTATATCCCTGTTTGAAACAGTTTTTTTCTTCGACGTGAAAGAAAAAAAATTATTTCACATGAAAGAAATTTTCATAGATAAAAAATTTTAATCGATATAATTCCTAATTCATCTTATCACAAATTTAAGATGACAATTGATTAAATCAAATTTATTCTATTCACAATTTTAAATTTGATAATCAATTGATTGACCAAGTCAATCGATTAAACCATCACATTTTAACCTAAAATTAGATTAAATAGGATAGTTCTTCCGTCGTTTTCATATGTTTCACATAAAATATGAAAAACTTAGAAAACAAGTCTATCCTAGAATTTTCTTTTACATGATTTTCGACGATAAAAATTGTATTATACTAGGAAAACTTAATCTAGTATACATACAATAAATCGACAAAAAAAAACTTTATTACCATAAAAACGATGAAACAAAGCCAAGGCTGTGATACCAATTGATAGAACATTACATTTTCTCCTAACCGCATGAATTCTAAAAACAAAATAAGAACTCGAAGATAAAACATAATGTACATGAGCATGGATCTATTGTTTCTTCGAATCATGGAATGACAAGAATAAAATGATACAATCTGAATGACAAGGAACCTGATTGAAGAGTCATCGTCCTTGTCGTAGCGTCGTCGGCTTGATCCATGTGGAAGAAGATACAGTGGAAGGAAGAAGGAGGATCTTCCAACGTGCTTAGGTTTGACGGCGCCGTAAAATTTCTTGTCAGTGGGGAACAAGAAACTAGGTCATAAAGATCACCTAAACCCTTGGGGACCTCCCATTTATATAGAAATTCAATCTGTTATCAGCCCATAGATAATAACAGATTGGTCTAAAGGGTTCTATACATTGAACCCACATCTAATAATCCGAAACCCAATAAATATAAGTTAGATCAGATTATATTTATATATACAATTTATAAATAAGCTCACCTAATAGAGATAATAACAAAAAAGCCTCTACTTTCTTAATCCAGAAAAAGTCATAAGCAAAAAAAAAAAAGCCTCTATTATTGGCGGGGCGTCATTTTAAAGTCAACGGAATAGCAAAGATTTCTTTTTGTTGCTCATTCTCTCTTGTGAATTAGGGATCGGCTTTGTGAAATAAGGTTCTGTTCTTCTTCTTCTCAGGAATATATCCAATGGAAGGTGCAGCACTAGCAGTCGGAGGATGGCTAGCGCAGCCAGTCATCAGGATGCTTGTCGACAGGGTGTGCACATCGTCGCTGAGTGGAAAGCTGCACGGCCTTCAGGACGATGACTTGCAGAAGCTACATAGATCTCTGCTTAACATTCACACGATCGTCGACAAAGCAGGGATGAGATGGAGCAAGGACGCAAGGTTAGTTGAGATGATGAAGCAACTCCAAGATGCCGCTTACGACGCCGAAGACTTCCTCGATGACCTGACGTTCCATGGCATGAAGCAAAAGATTAAGGAAGAGGCAAGTCACAAGGCACGTAAACTCTTTTCTTACATTGAGCTTTATAAGGTTATCAAACACCTTTGACTAAAGATGCTTATGATTATCAATTCATTGATCAATGGACTGGATGTGATTCTAATCAATTAGTCATCATTAAACACTTTTATTCAAAAATACTTAACAGGTTAAATGGATACTATTATATTCGATTTCTTGAGTCTATCCATATTTTTTTCTCTCTAAATTTCAAGTTTTATAACACTTTTTATTAGAAATATTTAATGACTCCGATGATCTCAAATTCATGTTTGGATCCCTCTATATTTCTTCTTATTATTTTTTTAAATTTTAAACCGATTTTTTTAAATTTTATAATTGGGCAGCTCTTTGTTACTGAGGTAGAATAATTAAAATTTTATTGTCTATGTGTCAAAATAATGCTCTTTTATTCATAACAATCCACAATTCTAATTACTTAATTACTTTTCTTAAGGCAATCTTATAAAAAAAGAAAGAAAAATAAAAGAGCAAAAGAAGAGAAAGGAATGGCAGATAATTAAGTTCGTGGTAGCGGTTGTCTCATACAATCTTATGAATTTGAGCGAAGACGTTTTGCGCAATCGATATCGTCCACATCTAGAGCTGTCAAACGGGCCAACTCGTAGCGGGACGGCAATTTGGCGGGGTGGGGGCGGGTTGACCTGTCATCTAGGCGGGTTGGGAAATCCCCAACCCAACTCAATCCAAAATGGGTCGCGGGTTAGGCGGGCCAACCCGTGGGCCCATCAAAATATTTTTTAAAAATTTAAAAAAGTAAAAAAAATTCATATATTTAGGTTTCATCAATCTAATATATCAAAAAATATATTTTTTTAAATGTAAATGAATACAAACAAGTACTCATGTGATGAAAAGTATTATTTTTTATTTCAAAATTATAACAAAGAAAGATAATAAATTGTCATAAAACTTGACTAATATATGGTTCTCAACCAGCGGGCCAACCCAAGCTCGTCGCGGACCGACCCGTGCGGGTCGCGGGCCTAGGCGGGTTGGCCCGCGGTGGGCTTTGGTTATTTAAATTCTAATCCAACCCGCATAAATTAGTTGGCGGGGTGGGCCAACCCGACGGGTCCAACCCAAATTGACAGCTCTGGACCACATCAGTGTGTTAACATAGCCGGCTTCACCCTCGACCGTGATTACTCTGGGAGATGTCATTTGACTATGGTACAGTGAAAGGGGATTGGTTATCATTTCACGTATTTATAATTCGATCTTCAGTTACATTATATTTTATAAGAATTTTTTCTTCAAATGAGACGTGAACTCTTTTGGGCCGTCCGTCGTGAATACTTTTCGATTTATCCTGACGGTCTGTCACGCCTCAGAGATCCATGTTTGTTTAAAAATCGGACAGTTATACATATCTTCTCACACATAATATGGCTCAGCCATCACAAATATAAAATACTTTACAACTAAGTAGTATAAAAGATATAATGGATAGAAATAAAACAGTTAAAACTTAAGATAAATCCAACAATAAATATACTAGTCCATAATTTCATAAATATAACTTCGCTCAACTACACATAACTCTACTGAGAAAGTAAATACAGTCTAATAAAGAAGATACGGAAATAAAATAACTATAAAAAAACTCCAACAGGATTCGACACCATGGGACCGACAACTGGTTCCTTTCCTGGATTCAGGTAATGCATCTATCTGCTACTTGAAACAAAATTTGATAGCAAGGGTAGTGCATCCGGGAGGACTCTGCAAGTATAAGAGTAGATAAATGCATGACATAATAAAAGGTCCAACAAGTAAACAGAAACAAAAGTATACAGTCTTCGGAACAGGATAACACATATGCGAGTATGTAAAACGGAATGAAAGTGCAACCATAAATAATATATATATGACAACCAAATGCAAGAATCATAGTTCATATAAATCTAGCAAACACAAGAAAATATAAAATGCAATACATGCACATGATACAATGACATGTGTCACCCCTGACGCCAGTCAAGCCGCCATCACATCACATCTGTGAGGCCAAGATGGTAGGACCGTGACAACTGTATTCACTCCAACATATACCACTACAATAAGTGGTTGAGTGGACAGGATGCCGGGGAGCCAACTACTCGAAAACCTTAGAAAAAAGGAAAAGCCACTAACAACTCTGATATCCCTTGAAATAACGGTGAGGGTGTCAACTGCTTGCCTTCAACTCCAACATCCACTACTCATGAGTGGTCGAGTGTGGCATAATAGAACAGCTGCTCGCACTCTAGCAACTACCACGATGAGTGATTGAGTGGGCAGAACAACTAAATGACTAATGACGGGCTTAACCATATAGAAACCGATACTCGTCAACATGCAACTATGCAGATATGGTGTATGATACTAAATGCACAATCAACCAAGTAACAACTATGCAACAATACTATAAATAAATATCAAAATCACTACATATGCAATTAATTTACTAGATAGGGTAAATTTAATGTCAACCAAACCCTAGTTGAGTTTAATAATTATTTCCAAGTATTTGTATATAAGCGGTACTTTATGGATCAAGAAATTAACGACGAGACTATATGGATATAAATTTGACTAGCTCGAAGATCAAACAAAGAAAGTATCAACGGATGATATTAAAGGACAAAGTAAAATAAAGCAGTCCTACTCAGAAATGAAATCGCCGTGCATTTAAGTTCAATTATCTATAGAAAAAAAAGAGAAGTACCCGCTTCATATTGTAGATCGTTTTAACTGTCTTCAAGTACAAGAGATCATATCTCGAATTTGGTGCTTATCTCGAGCATGAGTCCTACATATCAAGAATACGAAGAATCTAAGAGTCTATTAATCAATAATCAAACCTGGGTTAATTTAAAAATTTTCTGATTTACTTACCACTTAACTAATTAGTCTACTTATTAATTTGTTAACAGCTTGCATGAACAAAAACAGAAAACCCAAAGTCATGATCAACTTACTCACCTAAAATCAAAACAATATTCAAAATGTAGCTCACGGTAAAACAACTGTAGCCATGATACAAGTATCGTAAGATCTCCGAGAACCATACTAAAACCATAACCCCCAAACTGTAATATGATTCGGTTATGAAACTAGAACTTAATCCAAACCACAATCGATTCCAAAATCAACAATTCAATCCAAACAACCACTCAACATTCATCTCTACATGGCTTCATCCAAGAACATACACACAAAATAGAACAGGACTTAACACAACCTACCAAAACCAAAGCTAACCATCCAATAGCCCATGACACAACCACCCACCGAACACAACAAGAACAGATGCCATAAACTTGAACAGAAATCCACCCAAAACTATGGCTATCGGCAGCCTCAACAAAATCAATGGAAAACTAACTCGAAAAACCCAACGAATCTCCATCTAAAATCTCACGCAATCCAAGGAAAATAGAGTTTCTACTCAATCGGAGTAGAAATCCAAGGATCTACTGCAGATGCCTTCAGCCACAATTGACTCGGGCAGACCAAACGTGACACTCTGAGGATAGAAACTAGGGCACCTTGCGAGATGGAAGTGTCGACGGTTAGGAACCTGACTCTTGATCGCACTCGCGTGGAGAGGAGGAATTGCGAGAGGCCGATTGTCACGAGGAGGAGAAAAGGAGAGGGGATTGCGACTAGGGGTAGGGGTGGTTCTGTTTCAGATGTATCGTGTGATGTGGGGAGGAATAAAAAAAATAAGTTTATAGTTTAGGCCTATTTGCACAAAAACCCTCAGGTTTTGGATTATCCAACCCTTACCCTTAAATTTCAGCTTTCGCATATTTCGGCCCTTGATTTTTTTTTTTGAAATTAATCAGTGAGAAATTTTCATGAAACTGAATTGATCTATAATTCGATATTATCGAAACTTATTAATTATTTTTTCCTAGTAATTTACGCCGAAGAGTAATCTTGAGGGAAGGAAAAAATCATTTAATTTCATATAGATAAAAATATATAAAAATCCTTTCTGTGTGTCTAAACAGATAAAGTGAATGCCTCGATTTCTCAACGGCAGATTTATAATCCAGAAAAAGTCGTAAGTAATAAACAAGGCTCGAGTGGCGTCATTTTGGCTCCAATAATTGATGTCTTGACGGTCAACGGAATAGCAAAGATCTCTTTTTGTTCATTTTCTCTTGTGAATTGGGGATCGGCTTCGTGAAATCAAGCTTCTGTTGATCTTCTTCTTCTCAAAAATATATCCAATGGAGGCTGCAGCACTAGCAGTCGGAGGATGGCTAGCGCAGCCTGTCATCAGGATGCTTGTCGAGAGGGTGCGCACATCGTCGCTGAGTGGAAAGCTGCACGGCCTTCAGGATGATGACTTGCAGAAGCTACATAGATCTCTGCTTAACATTCACACGATCGTCGACAAAGCAGGGATGAGATGGAGCAAGGACGCAAGGTTAGTCGAGATGATGAAGCAACTCCAAGATGCCGCTTACGACGCCGAAGACTTCCTCGATGACCTGACGTTCCATGGCATGAAGCAAAAGATTAAGGAAGAGGCAAGTCACAAGGCACTTAAATTCTTTAATAGAGCTATGAACGTCAAAACTAAATTGTTCAGTGATTCTGTCAAAAGACTGAACAAGATTCAGAAAAAGTTGGATGATATTTATGTTGACATGGAGAAAATGTGCCAATCATTACAATTAGTGGATGCATCTGATGGGCAATATCAATCGGATTCGGCGTCGGCCACACGAGAAACAAGCTCTTTCTTGAACAGCAAAGTGCTTGGCAGAGAGGAAGAACACAAGAGAATAATAGAGCTATTGCTAAGATCAACAGAGGAGTCAGCCCCAGCAAGTGACGACGGCAGTAGCTTCTCGGTCTTACCTCTTGTCGGACTAGGAGGTGTTGGGAAGACTACTCTGGCTCAGCTTATTTACAAAGATGAAGTGCTTCAGAACCATTTCGCCCTTAAGAGTTGGATTTGTGTGTCCGAGAATTTTAATGTGCAAAGACTCACCAAGGAGATAATCGAGTCGGTAACCAAAACTGAACATTCTTCGCAAATGAGGCTAGATGTTCTCCAAGATATTCTAAAAGAGAAAATTGCATCTAAGATGATTCTGTTAGTCCTCGACGATGTATGGAATGAAGACGAGGAGGAGTGGAGAAAGTTGTGTGCGCCATTCATGTATGCTGCTGCAGGAAGCAAGGTCATAGTGACAACTCGGAGCATGAGCATTGCCAACAAAATTGGTACAGTGGAGCCGATTATTCTTGGCGGTTTAGATGAAATATCTTTTTGGGAGCTGTTCAAGCAATGCGCATTTGGTTCTTCCAAACCCGAGGAGCACCCAGAACTCGTGGACATCGGGAGAAGTATATCTTTGAAGTTGAAGGGCTTGCCACTAGCAGCAAAAACTGTGGGAAACTTGTTAGGATCCAACATGAATCCACACCACTGGAGAAGTATAATGAAGAGCGAGGTATGGGAATTGCAACAGAATAAGAATGATATTATTCCAGTCCTACAACTGAGCTATCAATATCTTAGTGCACCTCTCAAGCGGTGTTTTGCCTTCTGTTCTCTCTTTCAAAAGGATTACAGTTTTTCTGAAATTGAATTAACAAGATTTTGGATGGCTGAAGGGTTCATTGTAGCTCAAGGTAATCAGAGGATGGAAGATGTAGCAAGTAAGTACTTTAATGAGTTAGTCAACATGTCTTTGTTGCAACAAGAAACATCTTCGGGCCTTTATTACGTGATGCATGACCTCATACATGATCTAACACAGTCGGTTTCTATGGGCGAAACAAGTAGGATGGATAATGGTAAGTCCAATAAGATATCAACCACCCTCCGTCATCTAGCAGTTACAACAGAGTTCGTAGCGACAAAAGAATTGAGGTCTAGATTGAAGAAATTGCATTCTCTATTCTGCCAACAATTAAAGTCACCACCCCTTGATCTTATTGAAAAATTAAGAAGCATTCGTATATTGGTTTTGTCTCATTGTGGCTTGTTGATGCTGCCTGAGAGTGTTGGTGAATGGGTACATCTTCGGTACTTGGACATTTCTTACAATGGAATAAAAAAATTGCCTGAATCACTGTGTGAACTCTACAATTTGCAAACACTGAAAGCAAGAGGCAACTCACTAATCTCTCTTCCAGAAGATATAAGTCAGCTGATTAACTTGAGGCATCTTGATGTTGAAGATGAAATAGTTTTAAAGATAAAAATGATAGGGAGGCTAACCTCTCTTCAAGAATTGTCTGAATTCCAAGTGCGAAAGGAAGATGGATTCAAGATCACAGAGCTAAGTGGTTTGAAGCAGCTTCATGGAAAACTCAGAATTACTAATCTGGAGAATGTTGAAAGTAAAGAAGAGGCTGAAAAAGCTCAAATGAAGAACAAAGAGTACCTTGATGCTCTAGATTTGGTATGGGGCTTTGATCCCAAGTTGGAGAACAAGTTAGTTGCCACGGAGGAGGTACTTGAAGGACTCCAACCACATGAGTCACTAAAAGGATTAAATATCTGGAACTGTTGTGGTGCCAGATCACCCAGCTGGATGAAGGAGTTATCCAATTTGGAAGAACTTCAGTTAAGTCGCTGTGAGAGTTGGAAAGATATTTCCTGCACTGCATTTCTACCGCACCTCAAGGTCTTCATCATAGATGGCATGCGGTTCTTGAAATCATGTTTTGATCAGGTATGTGGTTCTAGAGAGAGCAAATTATTTCCTATGCTAGAAGAGCTATGGATGTCGAACATGAATGCATTGGAAGAATTACCCAATCTTGGACGATTTCCTTGTCTGAGGGTTGCTTATCTGAATAAAATAAAGTCATTGAAACACATTGATTTTGCAGCATCCGGTACCAAAGAAAATTCCTTGTTTCCTATGCTTGAAAGTTTGGAATTGATAGACATGGATGCGTTGGAAGAGATCTCCATTCTAGGACATTTTACACGTCTCAGGTTTCTTTACATGAATGGCATGCCGTTGTTGAGACACATTTATTTTGCAGCATCCGGTGCCATACAAAATTCCTTGTTTCCTATGCTAGAAGAGTTGAAGTTGATAGACGTGAATGCGTTGGAAGAGATCTCCATTCTAGGACATTTTCCACGGCTCAGGGTTCTTCACATGAAACACATGCGGTTGTTGAGACACATTTATTTTGCAGTATCCGGTGCCATTGAAAATTCCTTATTTCCCATGCTAGAAGTGTTAGAGGAGCTAGTATTGCAGAACCTGAAGGCACTCGAGGAGCTTCCTAATAATCTTGGACGACTTCCATGTCTTAAGGTTCTTACAATTATAAATATATCAGCTGTGAAACACATAGGCCGTGGGTTCTTTAGCACTGAAGCTATATCCAAGTGTTTTCTTAGCTTGGAATTTCTCAAGATCGATGGCATGCCGGCATGTGAAGGGTGGTGTTGGATTGACGGCAGCGAGCTATTTCCAAGCTTACAAAATCTTTATATCTCTCGATGCCCTAAGCTCGAGAGGTTACCTCCTCTCCCTCCTTCGCTTACAAATTTAACAATAAGAGAAGTTGGGTTAACAGAGCTGCCAAGCCTACAGGGACTAGAAACAAATGAAAGCGGAGTCAACCAAGTGACATCCTCTCTCTCATACTTACGAATCAGTGAGTGCAACAATTTGACAAGCTTAGAAAAAGGTTTGCTGTCGCAGAATCTATCAAATATTGAAGTCATTCATGTGGAAGGATGTAATGAACTCATGCGGATACCTCTCAAGAAATTCGAAAACTTCACTTCGCTCAAGGAATTACAGATAAATGCTTGTCCCAAGCTTAGCCTGGCACAAGAAGAGGAAGCCGCCCTCCTTCCACCGTCCATCGAACGTTTGATATTGGCCGACTGTGGTGATCTCGACAAAATGTGGCTTGGCAACCGCACCGGCTATGACTGGATGACTTTTTAGGTCGTCCTCCAATCCTCACCGTCCATCTTCAATATCACAAATTTTCTAGGTTCCGATCCCAGATTCTTAATCCGACCGTTCTTATTTCCTTCTTGGGACCTTCTTCCTCACTTCAAAGCTGGTTATTATCATTAGGTGAGATTCACTCTCTTTGTTCGTTTCATCGATAGTTCTCATCTCTCCGTTGCTGTTATCGTCCATTTTTTTAGATCGAGTCGATCCATTTCGACCCAAGATGTCTTTTTTTTTTTGGTTGCAGATTCCATCTAATTTTGTTTGTCATGGAACATTTGAGGTTTTCTCCCATTGCGATTGATCGTCTTTGAATTTGCTTAGGAGATCACAGGTACGTGTCAGAGCTATGGAGGAAGAAACAATCGGAGCGGTTCTTGTAGCGGGATCAGGTGGTGGGAGTATTGCTAGCTACTGTCGATTGATCGTATTTGAATTTGCTTAGGAGATTACAAGTATGTGTCAGAGCTATGGAGGAAGAAACAATCGGATGTGAAAGCGGTTCTTGTATCGCCAGCCACCGTCCGTTGTTCCTGTCACCCGACGAGGTTCGGCGACTCGGTTACAAACCAAGTAGGTAAAGTCGAAAAAAGAAGCTTGTTTTGGGTTTACTGCATATCGAAATGTCACTCAATTTTTATTTGTTCGTTGAGCATAAATGATGGAATTGATAGAATTTGGATTTTTTTTATAACCACGTGAATTTTAGAAACAAAATAAAAATTCGAAAAAAAAACATAAGACATATAAATATAGATCTATTATTTCTTTGAATCATAGTATAATAAAATAAAAAATATAAATCGAAAAATAATGAACCTGATTGAAGAGTCATCGTCCTTGTCATAGCATCGTCGGCTTGATCCTTGTGGAAGATGTAGCGAAAAGAAAAAGGATCTTCCAAGGGGCTTAGGGTTGACGACGCCTTAATGTTTCTTGTCAATGGGGAACAAGAAACTGTTGGCGTCCTGATTAATTTTGATGTGATTAACCAAGTTAAGTTAGGTTTTGTTGGTTTTGATCTCTCTGTTTAAGTGTACAGGAACTTAGGAGCGGAAGAAGTCGAGTGTAAAATGCAGTGGACAAGAAGGATTGCACGGGGAAGTGAGCCGACGGGTTCGGTGCATCCGAGGGATGCGGAAACTACGGAAGAGTACACCGGTAGAGCGAGAAAGACATGCGCGACGTACGAGTGACGAGAAGCCGAAAGGAAGGACGCTCGAGGGACGAAAGATCGGAGTCGGGTTGGGGTGAGCCTAACTCCGGTTGACCAGAAATCACCCAAGATGATCGGAAGTCACACTCGGAAAGGCGATCCCCCGAGACCCCCCGCGGGTAGGCACGCTCGGGGATCAAATAAGAAGATGCACCCCCGAGATCACCTCAGGAAGCCAGGACCCCGACACCACCTCGGGAAGGCAAAATACCTGTGATCCCCTGGGCCAGAAAACCCCGAGAGTATCTCGGGATAGCGGAGCCCAAGAAGCACTCGACCTCAAGTAACGGTCCCCGTTTCTTCGAATCTACGGATAATCATGATCAATTATTGCGGGTTCATCACGACCCATAATTATCGCAACAATCTGGATTTAATGACTGCTTGGACCGTTGTAAAAGTTATCCCGTAACCGACAATGGGGAGGAGGGGACGTGGCAAAGATCCCGGAGCCTCGTCGGATTGCCGCCGCAGGTATAAAAGGTACACTAACCCCTTCGGTAAAGGGGCTACGCATTCTCTATTTCACGCATAAGTTCTTGCCTTTCACCTTCTTGATAGAGACACTGACTTAAGCGTTGGAGTGGGCTCCGCTGGACAACCTCCGGCGTGTTTTCCTAATGCTCGTGTTAATCTCGCAGGGTGTGAGATCTCTTCCTCCATCTTCAACGTCCGCGTAGGCTGAACCCTGATGACTGGCCGTCACGTCGATTCCTTCCGGAACAATGGTAAAAGGTGATTTGTTTGCCCTCGACGCCCCTGTCAATCCGTCTTAGGACTAATACTGAGGCAATAAATCATGGGAGCCACTAGTCCAAATATTGTGGCTAATACGTAGGGAGAATGAACACACAAACTTAATCAAATTTTGATCTCAAACTTCATTTTTTAGGATGACAAAAGATGATTCATTCGTTCTCAGCTCTCCCGTCAACCCGCCCTATGGCCAACGAGAAGGATGTAAATCACGAGGCTATTAGCTGGGTTGTTGTGACTAGCATACTGACTTTGTCAAATTTTAACTTTCAAATTTTGAAATGACAATATGCATTCATTAACTATTAATCCATCTCATAGGACTCATACCTCAATATTTTTTAATATCCTTGAGGAAGTAGTCGATTCTTTATTTACTAGATTTAATAAAAAGGTTTAATTTTATTGCACTTATGATTAATAAAACATTCAACCTTTATTAATTTAAAATAATTTTATTGCACTTATTATTAATAAAACATTCAACCTTTATTAATTTAAAATGCTGACTGCTAAATAGATTTGAATGTATAAAAATTCGTGTCTATATATATTTTAATGTTAATCATGATAATTATTTTTTACTTTTTTTAACTCGACCACCGTTAGTAGACTTTAAATAATTAAAATAGTCATAAATAAGTTTACATTCAGTTTAACGAGAGATGATTTTTTTTATTTAATATTACATCGATTATGAATAATTGTTTTATAATTCATAATAATATTTTTTAAAAAATTATTCCAATTATAATTATAATCTTGATTCTTTGGTTTTTGTTAAGATAAATAAAAATGACATATACGTGCATATTTATAATATTATTCATGTAGATTATTTTAATATCTTATTTTTTTTAACTTCATATTATTTATAATATTAAAAGAAAAAATACAAAATTATTTTTGTAATTATCATTATAATAATATATAAATAAATTCTATTTTTCTTGTATATGTCATTGTAGTATAGTGGTGAAGCTATAGGGGAAGAAACAATCGCATGTGATGCGGTTCATGTATTTCCAGCTAGCATCGATTGTTCGTGTCACCCGATTGACCCACCCCACCAAGGTTCAACGACTTGGTTACAAACCAAGCAGGTAAAGTTGAAAAAAGAAGATTATTTTGGGTTTACTGCATATCAAAATGTTGCTCAATTTTTGTTTGTTCGTTTCAAGTGAATGTGTATGACCTTCTAGTTAGCAATACTTAAAATTTGTATATTAGCAAGGTTACTTGCGTGGAAGATAAAAGGGAATTAAGTGACAAAAAAAAGAGAGCATAAATGATAGAACTTCCTATGTAATTTTGTGATCCTATCCCTCCTTTTCCTCATCTATTCCATTCAAGTAATCGAACACTAAGAATAACTGAGACTGTGGTGATTACAAGAAACACATTAGGAATTCTGCTACCATTCTTGATCCTATTTTGTGATCTTGTTAGAGTGTTCCTGAATACTGTAGTTATTTACTTCTGATACTTAATCAGTCTCTCAGGCAGTATGGAACTCAAGTTGCATTACTGCAAGTGATAATTGCACTTGCAGTATACCTGATTGATTTGTCACTACATAAACGGGTCCTTTTTTAATCACAGGAAAGCATGCTATATTGAATTAAGAATCACTAAGGAGGTCCTATAGGTACTTACTTACCATATAGTAACTTTGAGAGAAGGTATGTCCTGATGATTTGTGACCTCTTTTTCCATTCAGTGTGGTTATTTTTTAATTGCATCCGTGAATGTGCATATCTATTATATATGTATATCCACTCGCATGTGCCCTGTGCCCGATGTTATAAGATTAGTAGTCAACCTGTCAGCTGCTAGTTGTTGCAGTATATGACAAACATGAATTGGAATGGCTGGTTCAGTCACTGAGAATAGATAATGATGCGTGAAGTTACCTTTTGTTGTAAATGTGATATCCTGTTCTCATCAAACTACTACAAGTAGACCCTGATGAACTTGAACATGATGTGTTCTTTTGGTACTAAATCAATTTAATCAAACATAGACTCTGATGCCTAGGAATCTTTATCTACCCCTTGTGTTCCATTGTTGGATACTGACAATCGAACACCTGTTTTCTCTATTTATCATGTGAAAAAATCTTTGGATATAGCTGTGTCAGGCAGTTGGATCCACACCAATGTCAAATAATACTCATGCACAATCCGAGCAACATAGGCATCAGCAATAGAGAACCATATGAGAGTCAAAGTTAAGATGAATCCTCCTGTGGTTCCACCCAAGTAAATCTTAGTTGGTGTGTTTTTTGGCCTATTCATTTTCAAGTGTATCACAAAATTTAAGTGATTTTACAGAAAGCCCATTGACTTAGAAGGATAAGGTGAGTTTTGGTCTGTTGAGGATGGCCTGAGTCTGATCATCTTTGTGAAGCGTATCCCCATGCTAATTTAGACGTTAAAATACCTCTTAAGGCTTCATGTTCTGTTTTGGCAACAATTATAGAGAAATATATTATAGCTATAATCTATTTGCGTGGAAACATTGTTGCTCAAGTGCAATCCACGCTGCCATATAATTACATGATTACATCATAATGTCTTATTACATGCAGGGATATGTCATTTATTGTGCGAGTTGGTTCTGGTGGGAGAAAGAGGCCACAACCAAGGGTTTCGTCTATGATTTACCTCCTTAGTTCTGGTGGGAGAAAGAGGCCACAACCAAGGGTTTCGTCTATGATTTACCTCTTTGATGTTGATTTTGGAACGGATTAATGTGGGCGCTGGCGACGAAGGTATCATGTTTTTTATGACAAGCCCACTTCAACTAGCAATAAAGTATTGTGGCCGTCGTCTTCGTCATAGTGGCAAAGGTCATCGGCTCACAGAGCTACCTGAAAGAGGAATCAGACATTATATCTTGCAGATATCTTTAGCATCATCATTTCTATCCCTCTCCTTCATATAAGTATATATTTGCAAGCCAATGTAATATAGAATTGAAGGAAGACCAGGTCAAGAAATTAATGGAATAGTATAGAATTGAAGGATTGGTGATTGACAAGATTAAATTCTAATTGTTGTGAAAGTAGTTGTGGTTGACAAGAATAAATCTCTCTTTTTATTATTCCCGCGTAATCATATTTGATTATCTTTTCAATTCTAGCTAGGATTATAGACAAGATCATTAAATTGTGTAGAGTGTTTTTCTCCGATTAATTTTGGAGATAGATGGGTAAATTTGATGTGCAACTTAGTCAACTATTTAATTTATAATTATTTAGAATGGTAAAAAATTATTAATTAGTTTATAAAATAAATTTAATCATTAAATATATAATTAATTAGTAATTACTTAAAAAATAATAATTAATTTTAATATAACAATGAAAATTTTAAAAATAAGTAATTAATTTAATCATTGAATTGACAGATTAATTACACTTTTACAAAATTTAATCGATTAATTATTGAATATATAATTATTTTATTAGTTTAATGGTTGAATGGAGATAAGCATTAAATATATTCTTTTTAATTCTGAGTTTTATATTATTTTTAAATGAATGATAATGACGGTTAAAGTGATGTAAATCATATGGACCAAAATTAAATATATCATTTGGTAAATTACAAGGACCAAAATAACAGTTTGCAAATCTAATCCGCGAAGTGTCCATAGAAGTCAACGTCAACGATGGTCGGTAGGAGATGAACTCATCGCCAGGTACAAACAGAGAGGTTTCTTCGTCCTCTTCTACGCCTGTTGCTGTTGCCTCTTTCTTCTTTCTTTCCTCTCATTCAATTCGTCGTTCCCTTTCCCTTTCCATTTATTATCTTCCATTTGGTCGCCAAATCCTCTCAAAGCCAGAATTAAACAGGGAGAATTATTGGCAAATTTGCAGAAAATTTTACAAAGGGGATCGAGAAAGGAGAGATCTTGGAGGAGTAGAAGAACAGAGATCATGAATAGCCTCTTCTCCACGGCGTCTTGGCGACGGGACGCGACTGGCGTCGGAGATCTGGAGATGGGGGCGACGGCCGGGGGTGCAGCCGGCGGGGCCAGCCTCGACAAATTCTCCGACGACGTGGAGGCGATCAAGGAGGAGCTGCAGGAGGTGGAGCGCTGATGGTTTCTGAGCATGAAATCGATTTGCATTCTACTAGATTTCATAATACAACAACTTACAGTGATTTGATCTTCCTCTTCCTTTGGTTTCTTCTCCTTTGTCTTGCTGTCGTGCGATCAACCACCCACGGACCAATCACTCTCATTCACAAGCCAAATCCCTCACGATTCGAAGCTCCCTTTTTTCTCTTTTTTTCGTTCCCTTTGGATTGCAATCCGGACGCTTTTTATTGTGGAAGAATCGGACGTTACCTCTACCTCCATCAATGGAGGTGTTCAATGCCATTGATTGTGAACGTTTCAACGTTCACAATCAAGGCTTGTAACGCCTCGGCTTGTAATGCTAACATCTCCCACTCGTCCAATTCTATCCATATAGGTCATCTAGTCACTAAGACTATGTAAGGAAGTCACAAAGACCATATGAGAGCATTCAATTCATACTTCAGGGAAAATGGTTCGTGCGACAGCAAGCACACTGAGCAATTCATGCTAAGAAAGTTGTTACATTTAACTTAGCTGCTCTATAGAACGAATCAGAGACATCAATAACTTGCCTTTACCCCAGATTAAATATTTACATCAATATGAACATCTCTAATCCCTCATAAGACATCTATGTCAAGAGCATGTTCGACATCTCAAATCAATACATTTATTCACAATTATATTTTTTAAGTACTTAACAAAAAATGTAACTGGTTGACCAGTGAATAAGTATTACAGATGTAAACCAATTTTAATCTTCCTTTTCAGCTAGAATCTATTCATTCTAATCAGTTGCTTTCCTAGTTATGCTCCATAGACCGAATCATCCATAGTCAATAGGACACACACTAAAGTAGCAAACACTGATTAAAACTTCAAGTAGACAGCTAAATAGTCACTTAGGGTAAGATTGAGATTAACTGATAATCTCAAGGGTCTCACATAGTAGAGAAGCAGGGATCCTTTCTCCTACTACCGTTATTGTCGCTACAGCACATGTGGTATGAATCACATGCTACGATGTTTTTCTCTCTACCAAAAAGAGTGCATGTTTTTCTCAAATATCTAACATCGTACAGATTTCGATCTAGACATACCTAACGTCTAATCCGAATTCAACTTATGAATTCCAATCTAGCTTTAAACAGGTTTAGTAAATGGTGGGTGCATTTACTTCGATCATTACATAAATGATCTCATCTTGATACAACCTCAAGGCGACCTCAACTTATGAGTATGTCTCTCTTTACAATTACATAAGCTGTCTCATAAGTAATGGTCTTACCTCTATTTATACTCAACAAATAGAGACGATTGTCCATGTGAGTGGACCAATCTCAGCCTGCCAACATGCTCATCGAGACTTTTTCCAAATGTAACAAATACATTTACACTGAATAGATCATGACATTTCATTTATAAAAATGTAACAAATACATTTACAATGTGTTACATCTTGCGTAGTCCCAAAGACTTCACATGTTCATTAAATGACTCTTTAGTCAATGGCTTAGTAAAAGGATCTGCAAACATTGCTCGGGTAGGGATGTACTCAAGAATTATCTTTTTCTTGTCAACAATATCCCTTACAAAATTGTATTTAATTTCTATATGCTTGCCTTTGCTGTGATATTTAGGATCCTTAGAAAAAGCTATAGCAGCTTGATTGTCACAACACACTGTAACAGGGCTCCCACTATCCTCAACAATCTTCAGATGCTTTAGGAACCTTCTCAACCAGACAGCTTCTTGTACAGCCGCTGCACAAGCCACATACTCAGCCTCCATTGTCGACAGTGCTACACAAGCCTGTTTCTTGCTGTTCCAAGAAATGGCACCTCCATTCAGCAAAAAAATATAGCCTGATGTGGATTTTCTGTCGTCAAGGTCCCCTGCCCAATCTGCATCTATGTAGCCCTTCAAGCTCAATTTTGATCCTTGGAAGCAGAGACAATAATCTGTCGTTCCTTTGAGATATCTGAATATCCTTTTTACCGCTTTCCAGTGTCTCGATCCTGGGTTTGACTGGAAATGACTAACTAAGCCAACATCATAGCTTATATCAGGGCGAGTACACAATATAGTGTACATCAAACTACCAATGGCACTAGTATATGGTCTTTTCTTCATCTCGGCTATCTCTTCAAAAGTCTTGGGAGACATACTTTTGCTCAAAACAACACCTTTCGCTGTAGGTGTCTGTTCAATGTTGCAATCAAACATATTGAAGTGTTGTAGTATCTTAGTAATATAAGCTTCTTGGGACAAACCCAAAAGTCTTTTTGATCGATCACGAATGATCCGTACTCCTAAGATATACTCAGCTTCTCCCATGTCAATTATGTCAAATTGTGATGAAAGCCAAGACTTGACCTCAATCACAATTTTTAAGTCATTTCCAGCTATTAGCATATCATCAACATATAATGATAAAATGACCAACTTTCCTTTATCCTTTCTTAGGTAAACACAATGATCCTCATTGATCATTTCGAAACCATAAGATAAAATGACTTCATTGAATCTTATGTTCCATTGTCTCGACGCTTGCTTTAGCCCATATATAGACTTTTTAAGTCTACATACTTTTTCCTCTTGGCCATCAGCAATATAACCTTCTGGTTGTACCATATAGATTTCCTCTTCAAGATTACCATTAAGGAAAGCCGTTTTTACATCCATCTGATGTAATTACAAGTCATAATGTGCTACTATAGCTAAAATGACACGTATTGACACAAACTTCACAACAGGGGAAAATGTCTCTTCAAAATCAACACCCTCCATTTGGGTATATCCTTTTGCAACCAGACGAGCTTTGTATTTATTAATCGATCCATCTGCCTTCCTCTTGATTTTGAGAATCCATTTATTCCCAATAGCCCTTCGGCCTGGAGGAAGATCGACTAAATCCCAAACCTGATTCTTTCTCATAGACTCCATTTCTTCATCCATTGCAATTCTCCATTTTTCTCTAATTGAGCATCTCAATGCTTCCTCAACCGTTCGAGGTTCTTCATCGTCAACAGGGAGAATCATTAATGCCTCATTTTCAATGTCAAACCTTCTCCGAGGAATAATCCTACGATTACTTCTTCGCAGGTTTGACTGTTGAGAAACTAATTCACTTATAGGCAATTCACTCCCACTAGGTTGACTAGATTCAGGCATTCCCTGAGATTCCTGATCTGTTAATGGAGGAACAGTATCCTCCTCCTCTATTGCAAAAAGAGGAGTTGATTTATCAACTTCACCTCTTGTTGGGAACTCAGTTTCGAGAAAAGTAGCATCTCTTGACTCAATTTCAGAGATGGTTCCATCTTGCTGCTCACCAATAAAAACATAACCCTTAGAAGTATCAGAATATCTTACAAAGATACACTTCTTACCTCTGGGTACTAATTTTCCATATTTGTGAGTCTTATCATGAATATAAGCAGCTGACCCCCATGGTCTCAGATTACTCAAATCTGGTTTTCTGCCTGTCCAAAGTTCATATGGAGTAGATGGAACAGATTTAGAAGGCACCCGGTTAAGTA
Source organism: Boesenbergia rotunda (assembly GCA_024364735.1). Classification (NCBI taxonomy): domain Eukaryota; kingdom Viridiplantae; phylum Streptophyta; class Magnoliopsida; order Zingiberales; family Zingiberaceae; genus Boesenbergia; species Boesenbergia rotunda. The sequence continues at coordinate 691,447 of JAGFNQ010005198.1, read as the reverse complement.
TGTAGGTTGCAGCTAATAATGCATCTCCCCAATAGGAAATAGGCAAATTAGCTTGAGCCATCATCGACCTAACCATTTCAAGAAGAGTTCGATTTCTTCTTTCAGCAACTCCATTTTGCTGTGGAGTTCCAGGGATAGTTAACTGTCTAATAATCTCTTTCTCATTACATATTGTCTTGAACTGATCAGACAAGTATTCACCTTCACGGTCAGTGCGTAAGGTTTTAACCTTACGTTCCAATTGATTCTCAACTTCGTTCAAATAACGATTAAAGCAATCTAATGCTTCAGATTTATGAGAAATCAAATACACATGACCAAAACGTGTGAAATCATCAATAAATGTAATGAAATATGAACTACCATTTCTAGCCTTCACGTTCATCGGACCACAAATATCCGAATGAATCAATTGCAATGTTGAATCAGCCTTAATAGCCTTACCAAACGGTTTCCTAGTTGCTTTTCCAGCAAGACAGTGCTCACATATAGACAAGTCAACTTTAGCACGAGTGCCGAGCAGACCCTCTCTTGCTAATCTATTCATTCTTTCTTGTCCTATATGTCCCAGTCTAGCATGCCAAATTTCATCATTAACATCAGCATCACTAGTAAGAGCAATGTTTGAAAAATAACCATTATTTCCACAATTAACATCAGGTTCTACATCAAGAACCATGAAACCGTTTGATATAAAACCATATTCAATTAACACAGAGTCAATTCTAAGTTCTACTCGACGACTGTAAAAATTCATACAATAACCCAATTCAAGAAGACCATTCACAGAAACCAAATTCCGTCGAATCTCAGGAGCATACAGGACATCATGCAGAAACAATGTACGCCCACCACGAAGGTTGAGTTTGCAAGTGCCAATTCCTTTGACTTCAATTCTTGCATTGTTTCCCACATATATCCACTTATTGCCAGCTGGTACGCGACGGTACTCCACGTACGTAGCTCGATCACGAGCTACGTGGTTCGTTGCTCCTGAATCTATAATCCACAAAGGATAAGAGTCAGCTAACAACACTGAACTAGCAACATAAAGCTCATGAAAAGAAGACAAACATGGATTTACCTTTTTCGGCTCGGTACACTCCCGAGCAAAATGACCCTTCTTGCCACAGTTGTAGCAAGTAAGCTTGCCCTTAGGTTTCTTTCCATTCTTCTTTCCTTTCTTCTTGATTGGGTCCTGCACAGGAGTAGCACCAGCTTCTTTTCCCTTTCCCTTTCCTTTCTTAAACCGTTTTTTCTTATTCTTGACCCAGAACCTTCAGCTACAAAAGCTTGCTCAGAAATCCTTGCGGATTCTACTCTCTCCGCCTCCAGTTCAATATGGCGTGAGACATCAATGAAAGTCCTGATACTCTCACTGTGAGTAAAGTTCTGCTTCATTGTTTCCCAAGAATCAGGAAGGGAACAAATAACTGCTTGAACCTGTTGTTCGTCGGTCAACTCATGACTAGCAGTCTTAAGCTCCCGAATCATATTACCCATTTCTCTCAGATGTTGGGTCATCGTTACATTCGGGCGCTTTTTACAAACTGTCAAACTTGATTGTCAGTTGACGAAGCTTGCTCACACTAACTCCACTGTATCTCTCTTTCAGGGTAACCCAGACGCATGAGCTGATGGTAGTGGCTCATACTCAAATACCAGGTCATCTACCATTGAACTAATCAATATCCCCTTTGCAAGTGGAGTCCTTTTCTTCCATGCCCTATAGGCATCAAGATCCAATCTGTACTGTGCAGTCGAACCAACAGCAGGTTCAACCATGAAATGATTTACAGCCTCCAGAACTTCTTGTTCCTCAAGAACATATTGTATCTTGAGATGCCATATCTTATAGTTGTCCCCATACAATTTTTCTCCCTTGTTCAGTTCAGCTATGATGTTCTTGGTTGCCATGATCTATCATAAATAAACATATTATTCATTAATTCAGTGTATATCATATGCACATAATTTTTTTTTTTACTCAATGTAAACTTGACTTGGATTTACGAAATCAAGTGATAACTACGTTTCCACTCATCATTCGCATAATCCAATCTAATTAACATNTCTGAGCATGAAATCGATTTGCATTCTACTAGATTTCATAATACAACAACTTACAGTGATTTGATCTTCCTCTTCCTTTGGTTTCTTCTCCTTTGTCTTGCTGTCGTGCGATCAACCACCCACGGACCAATCACTCTCTTTCACAAGCCAAATCCCTCACGATTCGAAGCTCCCTGTTCCTCTTTTCGTTGCCTTTGGATTGCAATCCGGACGCTTTTTATAGTGGAAGAATCGGACGTTACCTCTACCTCCATCAATGGAGGTGTTCAATGCCATTGATTGTGAACGTTTCAACGTTCACAATCAAGGCTTGTAACGCCTCGGCTTGTAACGCTAACATCTCCCACTCGTCCAATTCTATCCATATAGGTCATCTAGTCACTAAGACTATGTAAGGAAGTCACAAAGACCATATGAGAGCATTCAATTCATACTTCAGGGAAAATGGTTCGTGCGACAGCAAGCACACTGAGCAATTCATGCTAAGAAAGTTGTTACACTTAACTTAGCTGCTCTATAGAACGAATCAGAGACATCAATAACTTGCCTTTACCCCAGATTAAATATTTACATCAATATGAACATCTCTAATCCCTCATAAGACATCTATGTCAAGAGCATGTTCGACATCTCAAATCAATACATTTATTCACAATTACATTTTTAAGTACTTAACAAAAAATGTAACTGGTCGACCAGTGAATAAGTATTACAGATGTAAACCAATTTTAATCTTCCTTTTCAGCTAGAATCTATTCATTCTAATCAGTTGCTTTCCTAGTTATGCTCCATAGACCGAATCATCCATAGTCAATAGGACACACACTAAAGTAGCAAACACTGATTAAAACTTCAAGTAGACAGCTAAATAGTCACTTAGGGTAAGATTGAGATTAACTGATAATCTCAAGGGTCTCACATAGTAGAGAAGCAGGGATCCTTTCTCCTACTACCCTTATTGTCGCTACAGCACATGTGGTATGAATCACATGCTACGATGTTTTTCTCTCTACCAAAAAGAGTGCATGTTTTTCTCAAATATCTAACATCGTACAGATTTCGATCTAGACATACCTAACGTCTAATCCGAATTCAACTTATGAATTCCAATCTGGCTTTAAACAGGTTTAGTAAATGGTGGGTGCATTTACTTCGATCATTACATAAATGATCTCATCTTGATACAACCTCAAGGCGACCTCAACTTATGAGTATGTCTCTCTTCACAACTACATAAGCTGTCTCATAAGTAATGGTCTTACCTCTATTTATACTCAACAAATAGAGACGACTGTCCATGTGAGTGGACCAATCTCAGCCTGCCAACATGCTCATCGAGACTTTTTCAAATGTAACAAATACATTCACACTGAATAGATCATGACATTTCATTTATAAAAATGTAACAAATACATTTACAATGTGTTACATCTTGCGTAGTCCCAAAGACTTCACATGTTCATTAAATGACTCTTTAGTCAATGGCTTAGTAAAAGGATCTGCAAGCATTGCTCGGGTAGGGATGTACTCAAGAATTATCTTTTTCTTGTCAACAATATCCCTTACAAAATTGTATTTAATTTCTATATGCTTGCCTTTGCTGTGATATTTAGGATCCTTGGAAAAAGCTATAGCAGCTTGATTGTCACAACACAATGTAACAAGGCTCCCACTGTCCTCAACAATCTTCAGATGCTTTAGGAACCTTCTCAACCAGACAGCTTCTTGTACAGCCGCTGCACAAGCCACATACTCAGCCTCCATTGTCGACAGTGCTACACAAGCCTGTTTCTTGCTGTTCCATGAAATGACACCTCCATTCAGCATAAAAATATAGCCAGATGTGGATTTTCTATCGTCAAGGTCCCCTGCCCAATCTGCATCTGCGTAGCCCTTCAAGCTCAATTTTGATCCTTGGAAGCAGAGACAATAATCTGTCGTTCCTTTGAGATATCTGAATATCCTTTTTACCGCTTTCCAGTGTCTCGATCCTGGGTTTGACTGGAAACGACTAACTAAGCCAACAGCATAGCTTATATCAGGGCGAGTACACAACATAGTGTACATCAAACTACCAATGGCACTAGCATATGGTCTTTTCTTCATCTCGGCTATCTCTTCAGGAGTCTTGGGAGACATACTTTTGCTCAAAACAACACCTTTCGCTGTAGGTGTTTGTTCAACGTTGCAATCAAACATATTGAAGTGTTGTAGTATCTTAGTAATATAAGCTTCTTGGGACAAACCCAAAAGTCTTTTTGATCGATCACGAATGATCCGTACTCCTAAGATATACTCAGCTTCTCCCATGTCAATTATGTCAAATTGTGATGAAAGCCAAGACTTGACCTCAATCACAACTTTTAAGTCATTTCCAGCTATCAGCATATCATCAACATATAATGATAAAATGACCAACTTTCCTTTATCCTTTCTCAGGTAAACACAATGATCCTCATTGATCATTTCGAAACCATAAGATAAAATGACTTCATTGAATCTTATGTTCCATTGTCTCGACGCTTGCTTTAGCCCATATATAGACTTTTTAAGTCTACATACTTTTTCCTCTTGGCCATCAGCAATATAACCTTCTGGTTGTACCATATAGATTTCCTCGTCAAGATTACCATTAAGGAAAGCCGTTTTTACATCCATCTGATGTAATTCCAAGTCATAATGTGCTACTATAGCTAAAATGACACGTATTGACACAAACTTCACAACAGGGGAAAATGTCTCTTCAAAATCAATACCCTCCATTTGGGTATATCCTTTTGCAACCAGACGAGCTTTGTATTTATTAATCGATCCATCTGCCTTCCTCTTGATTTTGAGAATCCATTTATTCCCAATAGCCCTTCGGCCTGGAGGAAGATCGACTAAATCCCAAACCTGATTCTTTCTCATAGACTCCATTTCTTCATCCATTGCAATTCTCCATTTTTCTCTAACTGAGCATCTCAATGCTTCCTCAACCGTTCGAGGTTCTTCATCGTCAACTGGGAGAATCATTAATGCCTCATTTTCAATGTCAAACCTTCTCCGAGGAATAATCTTACGATTACTTCTTCGCAGGTTTGACTGTTGAGAAACTAATTCACTTATAGGCAATTCACTCCCACTAGGTTGACTAGATTCAGGCATTCCCTGAGATTCCTGATCTGTTAATGGAGGAACAGTATCCTCCTCCTCTATTGCAAATAGAGGAGTTGATTTATCAACTTCACCTCTTGTTGGGAACTCAGTTTCGAGAAAAGTAGCATCTCTTGACTCAATTTCAGAGATGGTTCCATCTTGCTGCTCACCAATAAAAACATAACCCTTAGAAGTATCAGAATATCTTACAAAGATACACTTCTTACCTCTGGGTCCTAATTTTCCATATTTGTGAGTCTTATCATGAATATAAGCAGCTGACCCCCATGGTCTCAGATTACTCAAATCTGGTTTTCTGCCTGTCCAAAGTTCATATGGAGTAGATGGAACAGATTTAGAAGGCACCCGGTTAAGTATGTAGGTTGCAGCTAATAATGCATCTCCCCAATAGGAAATAGGCAAATTAGCTTGAGCCATCATCGACCTAACCATTTCAAGAAGAGTTCGATTTCTTCTTTCAGCAACTCCATTTTGCTGTGGAGTTCCAGGGATAGTTAACTGTCTAATAATCCTTTCTCATTACATATTGTCTTGAACTGATCAGACAAGTATTCACCTCCACGGTCAGTGCGTAAGGTTTTAACCTTACGTTCCAATTGATTCTCAACTTCGTTCAAATAACGATTAAAGCAATCTAATGCTTCAGATTTATGAGAAATCAAATACACATGACCAAAACGCGTGAAATCATCAATAAATGTAATGAAATATGAACTACCATTTCTAGCCTTCACGTTCATCGGACCACAAATATCCGAATGAATCAATTGCAATGTTGAATCAGCCCTAATAGCCTTACCAAACGGTTTCCTAGTTGCTTTTCCAGCAAGACAGTGCTCACATATAGACAAGTCAACTTTAGCACGAGTGCCGAGCAGACCCTCTCTTGCTAATCTATTCATTCTTTCTTGTCCTATATGTCCCAATCTAGCATGCCAAATTTCATCATTAACATCAGCATCACTAGTAAGAGCAATGTTTGAAAAACAACCATTATTTCCACAATTAACATCAGGTTCTACATCAAGAACCATGAAACCGTTTGATATAAAACCATATCCAATTAACACAGAGTCAATTCTAAGTTCTACTCGACGACTGTAAAAATTCATACAATAACCCAATTCAAGAAGACCATTCACAGAAACCAAATTCCGTCGAATCTCAGGAGCATACAGGACATCATGCAGAAACAATGTACGCCCACCACGAAGGTTGAGTTTGCAAGTGCCAATTCCTTTGACTTCAATTCTTGCATTGTTTCCCACATATATCCACTTATTGCCAGCTGGTACGCGACGGTACTCCACGTACGTAGCTCGATCACGAGCTACGTGGTTCGTTGCTCCTGAATCTATAATCCACAAAGGATAAGAGTCAGCTAACAACACTGAACTAGCAACATAAAGCTCATGAAAAGAAGACAAACATGGATTTACCTTTTTCGGCTCGGTACACTCCCGAGCAAAATGACCCTTCTTGCCACAGTTGTAGCAAGTAAGCTTGCCCTTAGGTTTCTTTCCATTCTTCTTTCCTTTCTTCTTGATTGGGTCCTGCACAGGAGTAGCACCAGCTTCTTTTCCCTTTCCCTTTCCTTTCTTAAACCGTTTTTTCTTATTCTTGGACCCAGAACCTTCAGCTACAAAAGCTTGCTCAGAAATCCTTGCGGATTCTACTCTCTCCGCCTCCAGTTCAATATGGCGTGAGACATCAATGAAAGTCCTGATACTCTCACTGTGAGTAAAGTTCTGCTTCATTGTTTCCCAAGAATCAGGAAGGGAACAAATAACTGCTTGAACCTGTTGTTCGTCGGTCAACTCATGACTAGCAGTCTTAAGCTCCCGAATCATATTACCCATTTCTCTCAGATGTTGGGTCATCGTTACATTCGGGCGCTTTTTACAACTGTCAAACTTGATTGTCAGTTGACGAAGCTTGCTCACACTAACTCCACTGTATCTCTCTTTCAGGGTAACCCAGACAGCATGAGCTGATGGTAGTGGCTCATACTCAAATACCAGGTCATCTACCATTGAACTAATCAATATCCCCTTTGCAGTGGAGTCCTTTTTCTTCCATGCCCTATAGGCATCAAGATCCAATCTGTACTGTGCAGTCGAACCAACAGCAGGTTCAACCATGAAATGATTTACAGCCTCCAGAACTTCTTGTTCCTCAAGAACATATTGTATCTTGAGATGCCATATCTTATAGTTGTCCCCATACAATTTTTCTCCCTTGTTCAGTTCAGCTATGATGTTCTTGGTTGCCATGATCTATCATAAATAAACATATTATTCATTAATTCAGTGTATATCATATGCACATAATTTTTTTTTTTTTACTCAATGTAAACTTGACTTGGATTTACGAAATCAAGTGATAACTACGTTTCCACTCATCATTCGCATAATCCAATCTAATTAACATTGATCAATTATATTACATACATCCCATTAAACGAACTAATCATTTGTCTTAAATATGAACTAATCATTTGTCTTATAAATGAACTAATCATTGAATATGAACTGATCATATAATGAACTAATCATTGACAAGTCAGTTAACACATAACATAACTTTATTTAATAGGCTTAACGAGCAGGTACAAACAAAGAGAATTCAACGAACTAGATAAGTTGACATCATTCCCATAATAAAAAATATTATGGCAGTGGCTATCACTCTCTCGTTTATCTCTAATTGGCCAATCTGATCAGGCTCGGGATCTTCCACAGATTCTATTGGTTCTTCCTCAAATATTTCAGGATCTTCCTCAATCATTTCAATATCAAGGTCTTCCTCAAATATTTCAGGGTTTTCCCCAGGCATTTCGGGATCTCCGTCGAATATTTCGGGATCATCCTCGAACATATCAGGATCGTCCTCGAACATTTCGGGATCTTCCTCTGGGTCCTCCTCAGAATCTTCAATTGGATCCCACTCGATTTCCTCAGGATCTCCTTGGAATTCTTCAATTAGATCCATCTCTGGATCCTCTTCAAATTCTTCAGGATCCTCTTCCAGATCGTCCTCAGAATCTTCCAGATCCTCTTCTAGATCGTCCTCAGAATCTTCCAGATCCTCTTCTGAAAAATTCTGGCGAAGTAGTTCTGTGCACAACTGGGTATATGAGATACGTCCTTCGTAGCATCCTCAAATACCTCTTGCAGCTACTTCAGCACGTCTCGGTAAAGAACTAATCAATGCCCCGATCCGGTAGTTATCTAGGACTGGGAACTCTTCCTGTTCGAGTTTCCAAAATAGACGATCAAGCCTTCCCATATGCCCTAGGATGCCTAGATGCGGGAGGAAGTCAATCTCCTCTATCTGTTCCCTCAAATGATTACGTCGCACATCTCGACGAGTCATTGTGGTAATAAATCTCGGCATCTGGAATTGAAATACACAATGTCAGTACAAAACCGACAAACCAGTAACAAAACTGGTTCAATTCAATTCACAACAGGAATAGATAAAGGCATATATACTTTCCTTTTGTTTGTAGCTACAATTAAGCCTATTTAAATTTGAGATTCAACATAACGATCAAACCAGTCTGTTTAGTTCAGATTATTTGATCAAAATGGTTTGGTTGAATCAACTAATGGTTTAATCAAAACCGATTTGACCAACTTAATCATTTTTAAACTAAACTAGAATCTAATTTAATTAAGTTGAACCAAATCTAAACAAATAACCCAATAGAGCTACTGGTTGGGTCTGTTTGCCTTCGAAGAGGAGGTCGCCGGTTCGATCTCCTTGGGCAGCAGCGTGGCACTTGTGTTTTGCAGAGTGTTGAATATGTTTCGGAATAATTTTTTTTTTTAAATAAAAAAACTTTTCTCATTAAAATCGAAACCTAATCTTCTTCCTCTCAACCGCACGCAGCCGCCTCCCAACGCCAAAACAGCCTCCTTTCATCTTCTTCTTCGCGTATTCTTCTTCCCCACCCAGCCTAATTTTTCTTGCCATCACCAACGCCATGGAGTGATCTCCCGCGCGTAAAGCGATCGTCTGCGATCGTCAGCCAGGGGATGAAAACGCCGAGAAGAACAGTGGCGATTTCAAGCGATTAACAACTCGAGGTGTTCATCGCAAAGGTAAAAAAACGATTTTTTCATGCTTTTACAATCTGCTCTGATACCACTGATGGTTTCTGAGCATGAAATCGATTTGCATTCTACTAGATTTCATAATACAACAACTTACAGTGATTTGATCTTCCTCTTCCTTTGGTTTCTTCTCCTTTGTCTTGCTGTCGTGCGATCAACCACCCACGGACCAATCACTCTCATTCACAAGCCAAATCCCTCACGATTCGAAGCTCCCTTTTTCTCTTTTTTTCCGTTCCCTTTGGATTGCAATCCGGACGCTTTTTATAGTGGAAGAATCGGACGTTACCTCTACCTCCATCAATGGAGGTGTTCAATGCCATTGATTGTGAACGTTTCAACGTTCACAATCAAGGCTTGTAACGCCTCGGCTTGTAACGCTAACAAGCGCCTCCATCGTTCCCTCCTCGACGCCAACGAGGAGAGTAAAACCGTTCACGACGCGTCGTCGGTGCGCCCCCTCCTTGGCCGGATGGACGCCGACGTGGCTGCCACCCTCAAGAAGGCCAAGCTCATCAAGCTCCGCCTCGAGTCGTTGGACCGCGCCAATGCGGCGAACCGCGCGCGCCCCGGATGCGGTCCCGGCAGCTCCACTGACCGCACCTGCACCTCCGTGGCTTAGAAAAACTGCTAAGGCTTGTGCTTTGATGGCTGGGCGAACTTGGTATTGGATGCCATATTCACTCAGCTCGGTGATTCATTTGATCAATCGGCCCGATGCTTCTGGATTAGAGGCTACCCGGCCCAGGTTGTTGTTGGTCAGGACCATAATGGGATGCGCTAGAAAATAAGGCCGAAGCCTCCAAGCACCTACCAGCAATACGTATGTCAATTTCTCGAGTGTCGTATATTGACACTCGGCTCCTTTCAGTAAGTGGGCGAAAAAGTACACGGGCTTTTGCTCAGCTCCTTCTTGCTTGACCAAAACCATGCTGACCGAGTCAGCCGAGGCAGCTAGGTATATAGACAGTACCTCCTCGACTTCAGGCTTGCCTAACACCGGTAGCTCGCCGAGGTAAGCCTTCAACTTCTCGAACGCCTTGTCGCAGTCAACGTCCCATTGAAATTTGGGGGCTTTGCAAAGGGTTTTGAAGAAAGGCAGTCCTCGTTCGGCTGACCGGGAGATGAAACGGAACAGAGCGGTGATCCGCCCGGTGAGCCTTTGCACTTCCCTGAGGTTCCTAGACGGGGGCATATCTAGCAGGGTCTTGACTTTGCTTGGGTTGGCCTCAATGACCCTCTTGGTCACGATGTACCCAAGAAACTTCCCGCTCCGAGCCCCAAAAAGACACTTGGTAGGGTTTAGCTTAAGCTCATACCTGCGCAGGGTTTGACAAGTCTCCTCCACATTGGCTACCAGGTCTTCCGCCCGACCGAACTTGATTAATATGTCGTTCACGTATACTTCAATGTTCCGACCGATCTGCACCCGGAAGACCTTGTTCATCATCCGTTGATAAGTAGCCCCCGCATTCTTTAGCCCGAACGACATGACGGTGTAGCAGTAGATGCCGTCTGCCGTGATGAAACTAACTTTTTCTTGATCCTCGACGGCCAGGGGTACTTGATGATACGCTTGATAGGTGTCCAGCATGGAAATGAGCTCGTTGTCGGCCGTCGAATCGACCATCTGGTCGATCCGAAGTAGAGGATAACAGTCTTTCAGGCAGGCCCGATTGAGGTCCCTGAAGTCGATGCAGACCCTCTATTTCTTGTCGGGCTTGACCACCAACTGTCACGCCCCGAGACCCAGGAGCCGCTGATCCAATATAAAATCGGACAGCACCTCCCCTGTCCGGCGGACAATTTACACATACATACAAATAATCATATAACCCACGCAGTATATATTTGGCCTCAGGCCTCCAAAATAGACAAACCCAACATAAAAACACCAGACAACTAAGTAAAACATACCTGACAGCGGACCGGTCCGACTTACGACGAAACAACCAATACAAAAGCCCCTTAGGGCACATGACACTCATACGACATATACAAATCACTAACAGAAATATAAAACAAGTGTACTACAAGTACAAGGCAAAAATATGTCGACGCGATGGGTAGGGACTGGCTGCTGGGCTCTTCTGGCGACTCCAAGTATCTCAACCTGAAATAAAAACATATGGCAACGGTGTGAGTCCATAAACTCAGCGAATACCCAGTAGATATGCATAGTATGTTATAATAACAATAGAAGCCTACGCTGATACAACCTCCTATGAACAGTAGGAAGAAAGGGTATATTGAACATACTGATTAAAGATACATACCCGAATCCATCTATCCTGCAGAGGGTGAAATAAATCCCTATGGAACAAGTATAACATATAAACCAAGGTATACAGGTATCCAGTATATGCATGTCAATCAAGTGCAGAAATCAAGTGCAGCAAACAATGCACGATGCAAAATATGCACATGGTGCAATGCCATGGTCACCCCCTAACTCCAGTCAAGCCACCGAGACAGGCGATACTGTGTCGGCCGAGTGGAGTAGAGCTGTGACACTGTCCGCACTCTGCCATCACTGCTCCTGAGTGACCGAGTGGACAGGATGCTGGTGGAGCTATCGCTCCACCCCATGTATATATGGGGGAGATATCTCTCTCATCTTCTCTGGTCTATGGGTAGAGAAGGGATCCCTGCTTGCTACCACGCTCTGAAACCACTATCCCTGAGCGGACGAGCGGAGCGATACAGAGCAAATGCACACACCCAGCGGTATCCACTAACCCATGAGTGGCCGTGTGTGCATATCATGTGCCGGAAGACGATTAGGCTCAACCACAAGGGAGTCGCTGATCGCCGACATGCAACAATGCAAGGATGGTGTATGATAGTTACACATACCTCCCTCCCCAAGTCCTCAGTATACTAGGTCTCAGTCTGAAATCCTATAACAGGAAATACAGGTAACCTACAAGGTATACTGGCCGAAAACTACAGATCCCTCAAGGTCAAAGGCAGGAGATGCATCACGATCTCTAAGCATACCTATAGATATGACACTACCTGATACTGTATGGAACTAACAGCATAATAACTCAGGGATGACTAACAAGTATCCAGAACGGACATAATAATTAAGGGATAACTAACAAGTATCCAGTTCAGACATAATAACTCAGGGATAACTAACAAGTATCCAGATCAGGCAATATAACTCAGGGATAACTATCAAGTATTCAGAACAGGTATAATAACTCAGGGATAACTAATAAGTATCCAGAACAGACATGATAACTCAAGGATAACTAACAAGTATCCAGGACAGGTATACTAACTCAGGGATAACTAAATAAATATCCAGAACATGAATAATAACTCAGGGATAATAGATAAGTATCCAGAACATGAATAATAACTCAGGGATAACTAACAAGTATCCAGAACATGAATAATATCTCAGGGATAACTAATAAGTATCCAGAACATGAATAATATCTCAGGGATAGCTAACAAGTATCCAGGTCATGAATAATAACTCAGGGATAACTAATAAGTATCCAGAACATGAATAATATCTCAGGGATAGCTAACAAGTATCCAGGTCATGAATAATAACTCAGGGATAACTAATAAGTATCCAGAACATGAATAATATCTCAGGGATAGCTAACAAGTATCCAGGTCATGAATAATAACTCAGGGATAACTAATAAGTATCCAGAACATGAATAATATCTCAGGGATAGCTAACAAGTATCCAGGTCATGAATAATAACTCAGGGATAACTAATAAGTATCCAGAACATGAATAATATCTCAGGGATAGCTAACAAGTATCCAGGTCATGAATAATAACTCAGGGATAACTAATAAGTATCCAGAACATGAATAATAACTCACGGATAGCTAACAAGTATCCAGAATAGGCATAATAACTCAGGATAGCGTATAAACTTACTGCTATCTATAACAGACAATGCATAGCAATATGACAATATCTAAAAGATAAGTCAAAGGGTACCCGCCTCAAAGTAGGAGTCCGTATACGAAGAGAGCCTCTCGTCTGATACTCCGCAACACTCGGTGTCCTGTATCAAAGGACATAGTTTTAGCTATCATAACAATTATTAAGTAGCTAACAAATCCCTAAATCGTATCAGGATTAACCTAATCCTCGTATTTCATTTAATTACTATTAATTAAATGATTAGCCCACGAGTTTGGAATTAAATTCAATTTAGTTAAAATTCCTAAATTAACCCCAACCAAGGGTTAACCTCCATGAGACATCCATCTCCTAGCTCCCAGAGATCACAGCTAGAACATTACCATAATGGTTCCAGGAAGAACCCAAAAATTCAGGTAGCCTTCTACAGAAATCTGATCAAAGCACATTCCTCAACTCAACATAGGAGACTAACCCAACACCATCAACTTCAACGTGGAAGCATTGCAACCCTAATGGATCAAGCTTATCATAGCAACATTAAATGGCCTCCCACACCAAGTATCACACGACATTGACGAATCCCTATACTAACATGCTACAAAACCAACCACGAATCCAAGGTATCCCATGATATGGAACCACTAAAAATCAAAGGATTAACAATGAACTAGCTCATGGCCTCACAGCTTCATCCCAATCGAAGTTCATCCACTTCTACAACTCTGCTCATGGCAAGGGTGAAAATCTCACAAATCTGCCCATACACTTCACAAACACCAAATCACAGCAAAACTAACACGAACTCAGAAACTCAAATCGATCCAACAAAGATCAAAACCTAATCCTAGCAAATCCAGTACAAATCAAAAGTCATCACTCTAATCGCATAACCCAATCAAGATAAACAGATTGTGTAGCTGTCGATAGTATTAGAATAGGGCAACAACCAAAACACCAGTCTCACAGATATCTCTAACAAGTATTTTCCTTAGCATTATAGCTCATTGCAACACCTGAAGAACCAAAAATCCAAACACCCAAAATACAAGGAGTCTTACCTTAACTAGTAATGACAGGAATCCCCCCTCACACAGCAAGTTTCCCCAAAGCATATGTCATGGTATCGCAGAGCAACTCAACAACCATTCCTTAGTACTGATCCATAGCCATTTATCAACCCAAAATACCAAATCATACAACCTCACAGTAGCAAAAGAGGAACTCAAAGAATCTTATCAAATTCGGATTCAACTCTCTACACCTCAAACCAATCTAAACAGAAACTTAAATCACAAAAATCTCAACCGAATTGGGAAACAAGAATAGCTAATGATCAAGTATCAACTACCCGCTGTGATGCCTCTTGGCAGCAGGTCAAAGGCATCAAAACAGGAACAAATCCACCCAAATCAAACATTCAACAACTCATGCCCTAATCCAAGGTGTGCCTCACCTGAGTTCGTTGCCGGCTGTGAGTTCCCAGCTGCAATCCCATGCAGATCCAAGCCCGTCTGGATCACAGCAACGAGAAGGGGATAAACTAATAGCCTAAGATCTCCTCTTGGGCTCGGAGACACACCAACCTGCTAGAGATCAAAGGTTGCGACCAAAATTAATCAGAACACGACGATCAGCTACGATCGTTTTTCGGCGATGAGAAGAAAAAGGGTGGCGAATGAAGATACCTTCTCATGTCCAAAGAAGGGCTAGTCATCGGCGTTACCACGCTGCTGCTCCCGGCGATAGAAAGATCGACGCGAGTGGTCGGCAATGGATCGAAAACTTTGGCATCCCGAGAGGCACAGAGAGGAGAGGAGCGTCGGGCCGTTCGACTGCGGCTAGGGCTCGCGAGGAGTCGATCAGGCTGTGGCTAGGGCACGCGGACGAAGATGATCGGGCGTGCGTTGGCTGCGGGTGCGTGAAGAGGAGAAGGGGTCGACCGTGGCTGTTGCGGCTAGGGCTCAGGCTCGGGATGGTGTAATAAAAAAAAGGGGGGAACTTTTGCAGGAAAGCCCCTGACTTTTCCTCAAATTCGCTTTCCACCCTTAGGGAAGATGATTTAATCATTTAACCCTCCCATTTAATATAATCTCTCTCAAAAATCATTAGGGTTAAATTATTTACTCTTTCGTAATTTAAGAGTTTATCCATAAACCCTAGATAAGTTTTAGGTTTTTTTTTACAATAAAACCCCTTAGGCTCCTCCTGTAGGGTCGGAAGCCCTAGACTCTATTCGGAAAAATCCCGAAAAATTTTCTGGTCCGGATTTTTGAATCGTCGTATTTTACACCAACACTACGTTGGCTAGCCAAGCCAGGAACTGAACCTCCCGAATGTGGTCGACTTCTAGCAGCTTCTCGATCTTGGCTCAAATCACTTTATTTTCCTCGGTGCTGAAGTCTCGTTTTCTCTGCTTGACGGGCCGAGCATTGGGATATACATGAAGGTGATGCTCTGTCACCTCCGGTCGGACGCCCTTCATCTCTTTGACCGACCAGGCGAACACATCCTGGTTCCGAGCCAAACATTCCAGTAGGGTCTCCTTCAGCTCGTTGGGTAACCCAGTCACAATCTTGACTCGGGCTTCCTCCCGATAGGAGAGTAGCTGAACCTCCTCCTTGTCATCGCGCAATTCGGCCCAGGGCGAGGCTTGG
The DNA here is from genome assembly GCA_024364735.1 of Boesenbergia rotunda. NCBI lineage: Eukaryota > Viridiplantae > Streptophyta > Magnoliopsida > Zingiberales > Zingiberaceae > Boesenbergia > Boesenbergia rotunda. The sequence continues at coordinate 675,539 of JAGFNQ010005198.1, read as the reverse complement.
ACCATATTGCAGCTTGAGAAGGACGAGGGGCCTTCTGGCTTTCCACTCGAACGTCGTCCACGTATCATCTCCGGCCCACCCTCTGGTCTCCTCTGACCTCTCCTACCTTGTCCCCGACTGGGAACTTAATCATAAGGTAGAAGGTGGAGGTGACAGCTCTGAATTCGTTGAGGGTCGGTCGGCTCAGAATGTCGTTGTAGGCCGAGGGAGCATCGACTATCAGGAAAGTGGACCATCTGGTCCTCTTCAATGGCTCCTCGCTAAGGAAATGGCCAAGCGGATCTAGCCAATGGGTTGTACCTGGTTCCCCATGAACCCAAACAACGGGGTTGCCGCCAACTCTAGTTGGGATATCTCGATTTGCAGCTGGTCAAATGCTTTCTTGTACAGTATGTTGACCGAGCTGCCGGTGTCCACGATAGTCCTGTGGACCTGATAGTTGGCGATGACGGTGGTGACGACTAGGGCGTCATCATGTGGGACCTCCAGTCCCTGTAGATCTTGGGGGTCGATGTTGATCTGTGGCCCCTCTGCTTGGGCGACACTCGTGGCGACCTGATGAATCTCCAAACGGCGCACTTGCACCTTTCGCGCCCGATTGGAGTCTCCTCCGATAGGCCCGCCCGAGATGACATGCACCACTCCTCGGACGACATTCTTCCGGTTGGCCTGCTCCTCCTCCATTTCTTTGGCCCCGGCTCGGTCTCCCTGGGGCAACAAGTTGCGAGCCACCGGGGGGGGGGGGTTCCTTTGGGGCTCTTCAGCGACTGGGGGTGCGGCTAGGCCGGCTCGACCCGAGCCACGCGCGGGGTGATGCTTGTCGCCCACGCCCTCGGGGAGCAGGAGCTCGACCTCTGCCAACTTGGCGGGCACTCCTTGGTGGCGTGGGTGTGGGTCTGGTGGAACGCGTAGTAGGGCCTTCAGTGGGTTGGCAAACACCCCTGGTCCACTTGCTGCACGTGTCGTCGCTTTGCTCCGGCTCGGTCCATGGGTCCTTGGGGCCTGCGGATGGGCCCGCCCGGGGATTTGTTGCTTTGGGTGGGGCTAGGAGTCGTTGTGTTGGCCGACTCTTTCTTCCGGACGGCCTGCATCTCCTCCACATTTATATACTTGACAGCCTTTCCCAGCAGGTTGTCGAAGTCTTTCGGTGGCTTCCTGATCAGTGAACGGAAAAAGTCTCGCTCTTGTAGTCCTTGGGAGAATGCGCTGACCAGGACCTCAGGTGTGGCGGTTGGCACGTCCAGTGGCACTCCGTTGAACCTTTTGATATAGGTTGAGAGAGATTCCCTCGAGCCTTGCTTCAACGCAAACAAGTTGAGGCTTGTCTTGTGGTGCCTCCTACTGCTGGCGAAATGTTGGAGGAAAATCGTCCTGAGCTCTTCAAAACTGGATACCGACCCGTTGGGGAGTCGGTCGAACCATCTCTGGGCAGGGCCCGAGAGGGTCGTTAGGAAGGCTCGACACTTTAAGCCTTCCGGGTATTGGTGTAGCAGGGCAGCACTCTCAAACTTCATCAAGTGCTCCTCTGGGTCAGTGGTCCCCACATACTCAGGGATTGTAAAGAATTGAAGATGTCTGGGAACTGGATCTTCTATGATCCAGGAAGAGAAAGGACTGCGTACCAGGGTGGCTGGGGAGGGATCGGCTGGGGTCTTTCCCTTGTCTAGATGCTGTCCATGCATCTGGTTGGACGTTGATGACTCGGTTGGCATCGAGTCGGCTTCGTCATCCCGACCCTGATAGAAAGCCGCGGGGAAGGGAGCAGAACCCCCTTCAGGTCGGGTAGGTCTTCCCTGACCTCCTGAAGGTCCATACGCTGACGCCTCGAGGGCTCTGGGCGCCGGGCCACCAGCTTGTGAAGGCCTTTGAGAAGTCTTCTGAGCTCAAGCAGCCATCAAGAGTGCATATTTCTCAGGCGTGACAGTCATCATGACGTGGTTGGGATCTTCCATCTTTCACTCCCGATCAGGCTAAGTGCCCTCTTTCTAGCGCCAAATTTGATTCTGTCGCGAAGCGAGGTGGACTCCCAAGAGGAGACACGGTCTCTTGAAGATCACGAGCTACTGAGGCTGTCTTCGATCTGCAAAGAAAAGACCGTTAGAACCCCGCCGGGAGTAGTCCCCGGCAAGACACTCCGACGGTTAAGTCAGTCCCCGGTGGTGGAAAAACAGCGAAAGCAATAGAACAATAGTGAAAATATTATTGCGCGTACCTGGGGGAAGAGAAGTGGAAAGACTTATATAGTCGGGGAAGCTGACAGCTTCTGCCCAGTTTGCCACCTTTTTGTCGTATACGAGGACAAGGTAAGGCAGAGCCAGGGTGGCAGGGCATTGTATCGCATACCAGAATAAGGAAAGGGGCGCTGTCAACTTAAGGACGAGCGGCGGCGTCAGGCGCCGCTCGGTCTGACACGGACGTATGTGGTCGTGGTACGGGGGGTCAGGGTATGACAGGGAGATCATGACATCAGCGAGATACTCGCGATTCGGGCCGGAATAGTACCAGACAAGCACCGATCCCGTACTTCTTCTGCTAGTCTTGTGTCAGAGAGTGGTTGTTCCGATAAGTCACGACAAAAATCTTAGACAACTTGACTTCCCGAATTACAGAAGGCTTCCCGAGTGAAGGTATGCTTCCTGAGTCGTGGTGCGCGTGGTTCGGGATGAACGTTCGAACTTGGCCGGCTCAAGGATGGTATGGTCATCGCTCGAATACTCTTCCGGCTCGGGGTGCTTCTAACTCGGGGGTCTGATGCTTTGGTGATACGCTGAGTCAAGACTTACCTGGCTCGGGAGAACTCCAGGGAGCGTGGACCGCCATGCGTCTGACTGGGAACCGAGCCGAGGAGTGTGCAAGGGCATGCCCGCTTCCAACTCATACGAAGGTGAGAACCCAGACACTCGGTCGGACTATACCCAGGGAGTGTAGGCCGCCACACATCCGACTAGGAACCGAGCCGAGGGGTGTGCAGGCATATATCCGCTTATTACTTTAGGATGCTTTGAGTTGTGACTCCCTTAACTCGGGAGCACTGAGACTTAGTGATGTTGTGAGTCGGACCACCCGCAACTAGACGACTCTCCCACTTTAGAACTTCCCGACTCGGAACTTCCCGAGTTCGAGGGCCTTCGGGGCTTCCGACCCTCTTAGCCTCGGTGGTCGCTCTCAATCAGGGACCATGACTTCTCGTCTTCGAATGAATTGGGCCGAACAGTTGACCTGGGCCTTATATTCGACGGGCCCCTAGAGCCCATAACCCTATCTCCTCCTGACGGAGCGTCAGGCTGTCGGACCAGATTACACGCAAGCTGGCCCGGGATCATATGCTGACATGAAGTAAATGTGCTAATCATTACAATTAGTGGATGCATCTGATGGGCAATATTAATCTGATTCGGCGTCGGCCACACAAGACTGGTGTGGAGAAGGGTAAGAAGCCCACGAAGGGCTGCTACCAATGATTCTGCTCTAACTAACATTGCAGGAGAAGGGGAGGAAGATAATGAAGAAGATGATGAGGAAGATGCTCTGGAAGAAGAAGAATTATCAACAACGGAATCCGACCAAAAAAGTGGAACCGTCACTTTAGCGACCCCTTGGTCCCGATCCTATAGATTTCTAAAGGGAGGCAAACCACGGTTATCATTGGTGTGGTGAGGCGCCTGGGGTCGAGGGAATTAATGCCAACAGACCAAGATTTTATTCTCGTGTACAACAAGTGACTCTCGAATCTGTGACCTCGATAAAATCAGCCAGGCGGAATCCGAGGACATTGAGAGTGACGATGAGGATGTTAATCAGTCTGCGAGATAATGACATGCAGTTGAAGCATGAACGCCATGACATGCAAATTATAGCAGGCGTGTTGGTGCACACTGAACATGCACTCAGTTTATATTGGAAAACGATGATTTGAGAATGAGTCGATCAGAGATTAGAGCTGTTAGAATTATAGGGACACGTTGTAATTATAAATATTGTATGTCATCAATTAAATAAGTCAAAAATATTATGATCTAAATTTTAGAATTATATAATTTGACTTAAGGGCTCAATTGTTATGAATAAAATATTATGGATACCATGTGCTAATTTTAATTTATTGAGGGGTCAAATTAAAAAAAAGTAATCTTTGGATTCTATAAATAGGAGGTTATGACCCCAATTTGCAGAGGATGCTTTTGTTTTGTTCTCCATCGACCGGAAACCTAAGGAATTCTGCAGATTGAAGATCATCTCCGAAGATCGATTGCAAACTATGGATTCCGGTACGCTTCCGTAACTTTGGTTAAATTATCATACTTATTATTTCTTAAGAAATGGAATAGAGATTAAGATTGTTCATCAAGATCTCTCGACTTAAGATTTATTTACTACAAGAGCAACTTGGGCATGCTATTTTGGCAATAATCCGCTTAAGCTGCATGAAAAGGATGCTAAGGAAGGGAATTCTTATGCTTGGCATTCAAATTCGATGAGATAACAGCCCAATTGTTTGGGGTGAGTTCTTGTACACACCGATACTGTTTTTATCTTCGCATGTGGCTGCCTATTTAGTTGACATTCTTCTTAGTTAGGAGTATTGATGCTATACCTTCTTATTTAACTTTGTGCATTCTTCCAGTGCATGATTATCATGAGACTTTCAGTCCATCCATTAGCCAATTTACTTTATGGTTGTGATTCTCAAAATCAGTTGAACTTTATCCATCAGTAGAAAATAGGAACATATTTTGGATTTTATCTAATTTCTACCAACTTCTTTAGTGTCATTATCTGTGCTTTGAGGTGATCTTATTTGCTCTGCATAGGCGTAAGAGTTTGCAGTTGCTTGCCCCTCCCCCCTTAGACTAGTGTTTGACGTCTGGAGAAGCATTCGTACTAATTGAGTACCTTTGTACTCTTTAGAGTTCTCTTAGGATATCTATATTTATTTTTATTTTTTCAAATTTTAAGCCTTATAAGATCATTAAGCATTATTGGCCAAACGTATTCGACCAAACGTAATTGACATATTTGAAAGCTCTAGAGACTTCAGATTCATGTAAAATGAATACAATTGCACTTTAGGAGTCTTATTTTATGGTTTTTATATTTTGAATTTGACAGTTAAATATTAGTTTTGTCATGAGTGTTGGTTGTCTACCATAGAGTCGGTCCTTATTATCTAAAGATCCTAGGCGAAATTATAAATTATGCCCTAATTTTATCTTTCAAATATTATTTTTTCCAAAAAGAAACTTTTATATCATCCATCATAAAAAAATTTCTTCCGAATACTACTTTTTTCGAGTTTGCATTCATCGTATTTGCGATAGATTTACTTTCATTTAATAGAAATTAATAAAGAGAATCAATCAAATGAAAAAGTAAACTAGTATAAAATATTTTGTAAATAGTTGCTTATATGATCAAGAAGTGGAGATATTGCATAAGCATTCACCAGACGTGTAGACATTCTATCACATAAGTTTTGAGAAGAGTCAAAGTTTTTGCATCTCAAAGCTGAAGTGCTAAATTAAAGAAATTGGAAAAATAAAATTTATGATGTAAACAAAAAAATTGAAGTGTAAGATAAAAAAACTCTAGATAAAAGTTGCTGTCACCTTGGCAGATTTATTCGATGAATCGGTTAGGAAATGAGAGTAATCTGTAGATTTTGATAAGGTGGTAATCATTTTCTGATGATCAATTTTTTTCCATCTCCTTCAGTAGTTTGCCGGTCTGAAAACTCCACACAAAAATATCACAATGAATACATATGTTCCCCAATAACAATAAGAATGTATTGACTGTGCTGTGATGAAGAGAAGGGCAAGATCTTGACTCATTAAAAAATGAGATCAAATAAGTCAAAAATTACCTTAAAAAATACAGAGATAACTAATTTAAAATGCCTTCGTGATGCACTTTTAAATGCAAAATCATCAATAATAGCAGCATAGTCAATGTTTTCCAAAATATTCTTTTCAATGCATAAAATTGCTAATCCATTTAGCCTATCTTGAGTCATTGTGGTTTGTAAATAAGATTTTATTAATTTTAATTTTGAAAAACTTCTTTCAGTAGATGCCACTGTCACAGGTATTATCAATAATATCCGATAAGCAATCATCACATTTGGAAATATATCCATTGTCTTTAAAAACTCTAATATTTGAATGGAAGATCATTTTTTATTTGCTTCATAAGATTCACTTGGTAACATTACTTGCAAAACTTGTAGTTCTGAATACATATATTTTGCATCAATATCAGAAGTATCACCATTTCTTAAAGTGTTTTCAAGATTCACACAAGAACTCATCAATTCATCATCATCCAATGAAACTAATTTTGTAACATCATACAAGAACCCAAATATAGATTCAAAATATTGTAACTGTTCAAACGTACTCTTCAATTGCCCAAGAGCAATATCAACCACTAAGATAAAATAATCTATTCGAAAAGATTCTTCCGGTCATTGATTTTCCCTTTCAGTGTTAGCAATCTCATCAAAATGTCTTTTTCTACAAATTTTACGTTTTGTAGGAAATACAGGCTCAATTTCCATATCAAGTGCTATTTTTCTTGCGTCAACCATAGCAGAAGCAAAACCATTTTCTCTATATTTTTCAAAAAAGGAAACAAGACCAGATAATTGTTTTATAGCAACATCAAGAGGCATATTCTCTGATTGTAATTTTTTGCTAACTAAGTTAATTTTATGAAAAATATCATGCCAAATAACAAGACTTAATATAAATTCAAAACTTGAAAGTTCATCAGATGCTAAAGTTTCAACATCTCTACTTAATTTGCTATCTTCACTTATTTCTGCTAATTTGAACAAAGCTTCTCTGATTTGGGAAGCTTGGGTTAGTGTTGCTTTGACTGTTTCAATATGGCTTTCCCATCTTGTAGTTGACAATGATTTTAAAGTTAATCCATCAATATAGTCAAGCAAAACATTCCATCTTTTTGTTGAATTAGAGAACACGGTGTACATACATTGACATGCTCCAAAAAATGATTTTGCTTTAACACAAGAATTTGTCATGTCACAAACAACTAAGTTAAGAGAATGAGAACCATATGGCATGTAAAATGCTCTTAATGTCAAGCAATCTCCTTTGCACACCTTGATTTTTGCCTTTTATATTAGATCCATTATCATAACCTTGCCCTCTCACATTATCAATATCAAGTTCTAAAGATCATAAAACAACTTACAATTCATTAAAAAGGCCTAAACCAGTTGTATCTTCTACATTTATAAATTCTAAGAAGTACTCTTCTATTTTAATTGGAGTCTCTGAAACATCTATACATCTTAATATAAGAGTCATTTGTTCTTTGTGACTTGCATCCGGTGTACAATCAAGAATTATTGAAAAATATTTTGCCTCTTTTACTTTTCTAATTATTGTATTCTTGACTTTAGAGGCTAGAATAGATATTAACTCATTTTGAATTTTATGACTAAGATAGTGATAATGAATCTTTTTATCTTGAATGAGTCGAAAATGCTCTTGCAATATTGGATCAAAATCTGCAATCATTTCAAGTAGACCTAAAAAATTACCATTACCATCTTCATAAATTTTGTCATGTGTACCTCGAAATGCCAAATTATGTATAGCTAGACATTTGACTACAACAACTATTCTTAGCATAACATGTTTCCAATGTTTTGTGTCCTTTTTAATTTGTTCTTGTATTTCCTTATCAATTGTCAATGTTTTCTTTAATCTCACTTGTAGCTCAACAAAAGCTCTCAAATTAGTGAGGTGTTCAACACTATTTTCGTGTTGTTTAAGTTTGCCACATAAATGTTTCCAATCATTAACTCCTTCTCTTGCTAAATTACTTTTGGTGTGCATTACTTTAAACAACTTACAACAAATACAAAATACTTTGTTTAACTCTTTCGAGTACACTAACCATTTTCGATTACGAGTCTCACCATTTGGTAACACTTGAACATAATAAGTATGAGCAAAGTGTCGAGATTCTTTATCTAAAGGAAACTCGAGAATATCTTCTCTTTTAGGACCTCTTTCCACAAGTAAATCTCTCATATTTGTATCAAGATTATCCCAAACTCTTGAATCAAATATGTTCAAATCATATCTAAGTGTTGAATATTGATATTGGTTTGTAAGCTCATCATTACAACAATTATCAATATCTTTAGTTTTATGAATTTCAGTTTCATCCAAATCTTTAAAATCTATATTATCTTTGTTTTCATTTTCTATAAATTTCTCATTTTCATCACTTTCGTTTCTCACATATTCTTCATTTTCATCATTCTTATTTTCAACAAAATTTACATCTGCATTTGATTCATTAGTTAAAATTTGATCTAAGCTTTCTGTTGTGTTATGAGATTCTTTACTAAAATATTTATTCAATGAACCTCTTAAACTTTGGGCTATCTCCTCTTCTTTTTTCTTTTTTTGTCTTTTTTGATATCTAGAGAGTTGTTTCATGATGATAGAAAATTATGAACTATAGGCAATAAACAAAGAACAATAAAACCTGATATGAAGAATTTTTCTTCGATTTGAAATCCACTTATATAAGACCTTACACAGATATCCTGCAAGTTTATAAAAAATACAACAATTCAATTGTGTTTTAGAGCAAACCAATAAAAAAATTCTTGTATCTCACAAAAAAAATCATAAGATGAGAAAAAAATAGCATACATGAGAAGACATATATGAACATCAATTTCACTAATTATTCCAAACAAAAAGAACAATAATTTTCTGAAGAACAACAAGAACAACATTTGTTTGATACTAAACAACAATGACAACTGAGATATGTTTATCATTTATCAACATGTGAAGAAATTAATTTTACAAGACGTTTTGCGAGGATTAATTAATACGAATTGTGTAAATTCATAGGATTAAGCTCAGTTGGATGCTACCAGAATCAATGTTCATATCCACTACACAACACTTAATTTAACTTTAGAAACGTATGGTCATTAGGTGAGAAACTTGTTAAAGATTAAACTCATTACAGCTGATCTTGAAATCAAGCGTGCAAACATGGCCTGGTTCCAAAACCATACCATCCAAAAGAACAACAAAACTCTAGCATGCAACGATATTTCAATTCCATACAGCCATCAAAAATTTTCTAATCATCAAAAATTCCATACAACCATAAAAAATTCCATACAATCAAAAATTTTCATACAACCATCAAAAATTTTCTAATCAACAAAAATTCCATACGACCATCAAAAATTTTCTGATGAACAACAAGAATAAAATTTTTTGTAAGCGATCAAAATCAAATCTGATGAAACTATCAAAAATCTGATGAATCTGATGAAACCATTCATCCATTTCAACCTTTACCTTTTCCCCTTTCTGCAGGAAGACTGCCGCTCAGTCGGCGAGGCCGCGAGGGACTTCGGCGAGGCCGCGAGGGACTTCGGCGAGGAGTCGAGGACGCCGAGGAGAATCAAAAGGCGAGAGGATTGCAACTAGGGTTTTCTAAGATGAGAGTCGAGCGTTGAGGGATTCGGAGTTCGGACGATTAGACTTTAGAGAGAAATATAAAACCTATTTAATATAATATAACATTATATATATACAGTCTCTCTCTGCTGCGGACGAGAAACTGCGGATTGCTGCGGACGATCCCCCGTGGCAAGCCGCGTCTGATTTTTTTTTTTTGTTTTTGCGAATCCTTCGTGGCACTCGCACAAAAAAATTTCGCGAGTTTTCAGCTTTTCCCGCAACCCTCCTCGCGCCTCTCTCAGAAACCCTAGGCAGCGGCGATTCACCCCTCCTCGCGTCCCGCGACCCTCGCCCGACGCCTCCCGAGCCTCGCTGCTCAGACGATTCACCCCTCATCGCATCCCGCAACCCTCGACCGACGCCTCCCGAGCCTCGCTGCTGAGAGGGCACCCTGCTGCCCTTGATCTCTAGCTTCCACTTCTCGCGACGAGGCCGCCTCACCCCCCCCCCCCCTCGCATCCCGCGACCCTCGGCCGACGCCTCCCGAGCCCTCGGTCGCTGCCGAGAGGCCACCCTGCTTCCCTTGATCTCTAGCTTCCACTCCTCGCGACAAGGTCGTCCCCCTTGCTTTCCTCTCCCTCGAGCCTGCAGGCGGACACCTTGCTCCATCCGCGCGTCGCTGCCGAAATTACACCTTGCTCCCTCTGTGCCGAGAGGACACCCCTGCTCCATCCCTCTCTCCCCGTATACAAAATCATCTTTGCAGGTATATCTAATTCAGTTCTATAACTCTGTTTATGTGATCACCATGATTTTAATTTCATTGTTTTAGTTTCAAGTTAACTGTAATTTTGATTTCTTGCTAACAATCTAATTCTGGTTTCTCAAATACCATAATTAGATTTTTGAGCATTGTAATTTAATAGTTAACTGTAAATTAACTGTAATTTAATTCCATTGTTTTAGTTTCAAGTTAGTTGTTTGAAAATTGATCATTACTTGTTTCTCAAATAATGAAAAGATGATTTGTTGTTTCTCATTCTGTTCTTATCTTTTTTTTATTTTTGTGTAAGTTGTTTGTGTTGTTTAGATGGTTTGCTGCTTCATTTCTTATAAAGAATAGAGACAATCAACTGTTATGTTTTTACACTCTGTTTTGAGTTCACAGTCTGATGTTCTGAGTTTAGAGTTTCGAATGTGCTGTTTTTTACACCGTGTGACTATAAATTTAGTTAATATAATTATGTTATCTAAGAACTGATTATATACATAGCAAATTATGTTACATGGTATATTTCTATTTCTTGATGAGTTATGATTTCTGGTATCTATTTTTATGATTCTGTTGTTATTTCTTTTAGTCTATTTGTTTAGGTATATTTTTTGCAGGAAATTTGCAAGGCAGTTTTTCTCTTCATAAAAGAATGGTAAGTTGTTAATTAAAAATTCTAATATTTTGTTTATATAAAATTCTATTAATTATTTTTATATAGGGAAAAATATATGTTGTGTTTGTTGGCCATAATCCCGGTATTTATGAAACGTGGGCGGAAGCATCAAGTCAAGTTATTGGTTTTAAAGGCTGTATATATCAATCTTACAAAAGTAAAGCAGAGACACAACAAGCTTTTGAAGCGCACTTCAACAAAGTTACACCAACTTCCAATTCATCATTTGCAACTTCAACTTCAAATTCAAATTCAGAGCGAAAACTTTCAAAGGCTGAAAAAAAACAAAAATATAAGGATGCATTGAAAAAGATAGAGCTACTTGTTGATGCTTTAGAAATTAGTGATAGTGATTAAGCATGTTATGTTGTTTCAACTTTGTATCCTAATTTAAGTTGGCACAAATATTATGATGTTGTTCGAGTTTCTAGTTGTTATTTGAATTTGAAGTTGTGTATTAAATTTCAAGTTGTTATTTGAATTTGAAGTTGCTCATAACTTTGTATGCTCATAACTATCCCAATTTCAAGGAGATGTAATCAGATGAAATATTGTTCTTCACTGATGCAAAATTGTTCTTCACTGATGTAATAAAATTTTAGTTGTTGAAATAAGAATACACACTAAGGCATCATGTGGTTCTATTCTATCGTCCGTTATCAGTTTGAAATATTCAACTTTTTTTATAGTGATACTATCGTCCGTTATCTATTCTATCGTCCGTTATCAGTTTGAAATATTCTATCGGGTAGTGGATGAAGAGTGTGGGGGAGGAGAGGAAGAGTGCCTGATGAGGAGAACTCTTGTTGCGCACAGACTACATCTACACCCAGAAGAAGCAGCCTTGATTGATCGTCCTTTGTTGATTCAACGTCGTGGTGATATATATCGAGATGAGATTTATTAAACTATATTGAATTGCACGTGTGCAGTTGCAGAGCAAATCCAAAAGCTTAGATTGAAAAGTAATGGCAGAAATCTGATTCAACGCCGTGGTTTTTTTTATCAAATCTGATTCTGCACAGTTCGCCACCACCAGCTTCAATATCCACTTGGAATTCAGCCAAAATCGAAAATAGAACCAAAAATTTAGATACTTGGCACATTATCAGTAATGGCAGAAATTCAGAAACCAAAATCAGAATCAGATCTTAAGGTCCCCAACTTCAGAAACCAAAAGCAGAAAAAACCCTTTCACGAGAGCATCATAGTTTGTAGATGCTAGCAACCCCATATAATCCATATCACTGAATAAAATATTCTCATAATTTACTCCCATGTAAAAATTCATTACACTAGAATAAAATTTATCAGACCGTTCATGAATTTCACATTAACTATGATGAATGAAGCTACAGATAAACAAGCTGATGTTAAGGCACAAAAGCATCAGCTTATAAATAGAAAATGTATGCAAGATGGCGAGTCATGGGATCCCATAGAAGCTTGAGACATTCTATTGGTACAACGTATGATGCTGCCAAAACACTTGTCATTGTAGAAGCAACAAGATCAATCCACAAAAACAAACAATCTAAACTTGTCAAGTCTCCGTGAGTTACGCCCTTAGAGAGGTAGGCTTTACTCGCTCGCTGCGCTTAAACTGCAAAAATGTAAAAACATCAGAACAGATTGTAATCATGATTTATTAAGAGGAAGTAGTGTTTCCAGAATATAAGTTTAAATGATGAGTTCCTGTCTTGTAATTTGATGCTGTATTTCACCATCAATATTTCTATCAACTATTCTTTTTCGTAGTTCTGTACTGATCGATGTCCATTGTTCATAGTATACACTAGAAATATCTTATGTTTGATTCATGCTTATAAATAATAGAAGTAAGTTAACATTGACAAATTGTAAAATTATAATCAGTATCTCACACATTTATGATTGTTCTATTCTGTTGTTGGCTAGAGTAAATCAACTTATATTCTGTACATGCTAACTCTGCATGCTTTATGGATCAGGACTATTGGTCAGCAGTCATGTTGGGGTTTTGCTCAAATATGGCCTAACCATAAATGGTCAAATCACCTAGAAGTATTGAACTAGGCTACAACAGTAGTACAAAATAATAACACATTTAGCAAACTGAATTAAAAGCACAGGGACTGTTTTAAAAGAGTAAAGAAACATCATAGCAGTTATACTGAAAAGAGTAAAGAAACATCATAGCAGTCATATTCCGATTTCTTATCATATATGATCAGAATAGCATGTTTGAGATTGATAAAAAGCAATGAATGAATACCAACCATAGATAATAATAACAATCCTAGAGCATGTTGTTAGAACCTGTAACAATAAAGATAATTATTAATCTTATTTTATCAATAAACCACTATAATTTTAACAAATTAAAATTTTAACGTACCATCTATAGATGCCAAATCTGGTTCATATGTGTCGTCAACACTGTTATGAGTATTATCTTCAATTGATCTGTTAATTAAAACATTATCATATATCCAAAAATAATAAAGTAAATTTGCATTTGGTAGTAACATTAGTAATGTAAAATTAATGAACACATACCCTTGATGTAAATTTGGACAATTACGCTTGTCATGAGATACTCCTCGATGTCCACATCCATGACATAGTCTAGAATTGGAGGTTAATTTCTCCTTCGATGATTTCAATCTCTTACGACATCCCTTTGTTCTTACTGAAGAAGGATCAATAATACCAAGGCTCTCATCCATGGATTTCTTTCTTTGACTTCTATCAAGGCATGTTTTGCTAATGTTCATCTCTTGAATTTTCTTGTAGATACAATCGAATTGTTCATCCAAGAATGTTGTCCCCTCATTAGTCAAAGATGCATCATCAATTAATACTGAAGCTTTATAAGATAATCTTGAGTGTCTTGACATTAAAAACCTTTCTGGATCTTGATCATCATTGAAATTTTGCTCCCTCAAAGTATATATTGCTCCAACTTTTGCATCTCTTGTCTATCGTTTGAGTATATATCTATCAGGCAAATGAAACACTTGGTTGACATGGAAAAAAGCTAACATATGCCTGCATGGAATGCCCTCAAACTCAAATTTCATGCAGCTACACGATATGTAGTCTGTTAGTTTGTCATGTGTGAGCACCCTTGGTTTGGAAGAAGAAGCACTTTGAAATTTCATCACATGGTAAACCACTAAGTTAACTTCTGTAAATTCCTGTTGCACATAAAAAGCATGACTCTCGCTCACTTCACTTTGAAACTCCAGCCATTTTTTTTGTAGATCTTTACCATTTGGGTTTCCATTGGCCAGTTTGGATGAGTATTGGGATACTCATTCATATCAATATGATCCGCAACTAGCTCATTGTGTCTTTGGTGTCTTAGTGCTCTATTGAAACGGATGATAAAATCCATCAATGAATTTTTATTTGAGACATATTTTTTGAAAAATGCATGTGAGCCTTCAGATCTTTGACTACTTGGCATTCCAGCACAAAATACATGCCTAAAATATACTGGCACCCATCTGTGTCGCAATTCATACATCAATGATAACCAATCATTATTCTCCAAATTAGCACACTTGATAGTCTCTTCCCATGACTTTTCAAAATCATTTGGTGTTGTAGAATTTGCAATAACATTCTTTATGCTTTGATAGTGGTTTCGGAAAGTCAAAGGGGGTAATTTTTCTGGAAATTTATTCAGTATGTGCCACAAACAATATCGATGCACCGTTTGAGGAAAAACTTGTGCAATGACTTTTGTCATAGCAGGATCCTGATCAGTGATAATAACGTTTGGTGGACCTTTTGGCATGACTTCTATGAACTTCTTAAGTAACCAAACAAATGAATCAGTTTTCTCATCACTCAGAAATCCACAACCAAAAAGAATTGTTTGATGATGATGATTAACTCCTACAAATGGAGCCAAAATCAAGCCATATTTATTGATGTTATATGTTGTATCAAATACAACAACATCACCAAATACACTGTATGCCCTCCTTGATATATGATCAGCCCAGAAACACCTGCTAAATCTGTTATCTGAATCAGTCTCGTAATCAAAGAAAAAAACTGGATTCTTCTCTTGCTCAGCTGTAAAAAACTCGATCAGTGTTTCAGCATCAATACCCTTTTGCTCTTCTCTTTGATTTCTTTCCAAATTTCTAATATCTTTTTCTGTACAACCTACTCCCTCAGGTCCCCCATACTCTATCTCCAATATTCGCATTTGTTGACAAGTTGGTATATTAGCCTCTGAAAATTGTTTTGTCAATATTCTCTTGGCTGCTGAAATATTACGGTGCGAGCGTAACAAATGTATCTTTGATGGAGTAGAGAGTGGATGATTGTGGATTTCTATGAAGTTACTGACAACCCAATTAGGTCCAATTTGTTTCTTGACGAATGCAATATTTGACTTGCAACCCATTCTAATTGTGCCACGAGCTCTTTCCCTTGTCACTTGATCAGCTTTTGCATGTTTATTCCACCGCATTAGATCTGTATGACCTTCTTTAAAACATACAATTTGTTCCACCTTTTGTATGTTTATTCCACCGCATTAGATCTGTATGACCTTCTTTAAAACATACAATTTGTTTCCACGTCACTTCATTTGTTATCTTATTTTTTTTGCTCGCGTGCATCCTTGAACTAAATCCAGCTTCTCGTGCATATTGGTTATAGAAGGAATATGCCTCTTCTAGTGACGAGAATTCCATTCCAATTTTAGGCTTTCGTTCATCTAAAACTTGAGGAATGTATTCTTGATCATCAACTGTATTTCCTTCTATTTCTGATGCCCTCACATTATATTAGACAATAGATAAGTAGAAAAATAGATGAATAGAAAAATAAAGAATATAATTTATTTCTCATAAATTAAAAACTACAGTAAACTTGAAACTAAAACAATGGAATTATAAAACAACACAAACAACACATGCATGATTGTTTCACGCAGAAAATAATCATATTAACAACACAAACAAGACTATTTCCTATATACCGAGATTATGCCCAACAAACACAACAAATTTATAGTCTCACGGCAGGAAATCAAAATAACACATTTGAAACTCTAAACTGAAAACATCAAATTGTGTATAAGAAACAAACTGTGACAACACAAACAACAAAACAAAATTACAGAAAAAAAATACAGCATCAGACTGTGTAATGAAGCATCAGACTGTGGCAACACAAATAAATTAAACAAACAACAAAAAAAAAGGAAAGCAAGAGGATATGCACAAAAGTTTCTGTAATTTCTTAAATAAATTCAGATTTGTCACTATAAAAGACAGAATTCCAATCGTGAACTGAAACCTGCTACGAATATTGATAGAATATTAGTATATTTTAATATGCAAGAATGCGAATAAAAGATGGCACAACCAAAGCAGAGTCTCACTTGATCAGCTGCAAAAATGTGTGTATAAGAAATTACAGCAAAAAAAATACAGATCAGACTGTGTATAAGAAATGAAATTCAGACTGTGACAACACAAATAAATTAAACAAACAACAAAAAAATAAAAAAGAAAGCATCAGATCTTTGAATTTTACCAGCCGAGGGAGAGGGGGAGGAATGCAAGAGGGCTGGAGCAAGCTGTGTCTGCCTGTCGGGCCGAGGAAGAAGAAATGCTCGCAGCTACCGCAGTGGCGAGGGAGAAGAAATTCCAGCGACGCAGCTACGGCAGTGCCGAGGGATCCGGAGGTGTCGACACGAGCTCAAGGTCTCCGAGGGCTGCGGGACGCGAGGGCGAGGGCGAGCCGCAGGGGGGAGTGAATCGCCGCCGCGAGGGATCCTCTTGCGTCGGCACGAGCTCAAGGTGGGCGAGGGACGCAGGGGGGAGTGAATCGCCGCCGCGAGGGATCCTCTTGCGTCGGCACGAGCTCAAGGTGGGCGAACGGTGCGGGACGCGAGGGCGAGGGTGAGGGAACGGCTAGGGTTTGCGCTCGTCGATGGATCCTCTTGCGTCGGCACGAACTCAAGGTGGGCGAGGGAACGGCTAGGGTTTCGCTCGCTCATCGATGGGTTTGGAGGGCTGCCACGAGAGGGATATGAGGGATATGCCACGACAGACGAGCGGACAAAAAACAAAAAAACCCAGTCAGGGCAGCCACGCGAGCAGTCCGCAGCAGTCCGCAGTTTCTCGTCCGCAGCAGAGAGAGACTGTATATATATATATATATATATATATATATATATATATATATATATATATATATATATATATATATATTATTGGGCCCCTAATAGTTTTGGGTCTTGGGCAGGTGCCCTGGTTGCCCTGGCCAGGGCCGGCTTGGTCTACCAATTGATTGTCTAGTTAAGTAGTTGGTCTTAGTCTCTTAGATGCTTTGGATTTGTGTCAAATGAGTGTTGTCGTATTCATAGAGTTCTTTTAAGTTTGTCAATATTCATTTTTCTAGAAGTTGAGTGTTTTATGCTCATTAATTTTTTCTTATCAAAAGTGTTTTGAGTTTAACAAAAATCTTTCCCAAATTGACACTCTTGCACACTTGGAGTTTCTTAGCGGTCGTCCGTGCTAAAATTGATGTATTCCATGGTTTTCCTAAGTGTGTTAATATTAGGTGTTTATTTACGGTTTTTATATTTGGCTATGTAGGATCATCAAATATTTTTGGCTCATAGTTATCGGTTATCAGTCAACTAGTCAATCGATTTGATGTGATTCCAATTAAGTTGCCATTGATCAAAAGTGTTTGATAACTCTAGAAATCTTAGGTTTTATAGGATCACATAAAACATTTGGTCAAACATATTTGACGTTCCTAAAATTTGCAAATTTATGCTAGTTGAGTATTATTGTACTTGTAAAGTTCTGTGAGTTTGTATATGTTTATTTTTTTCTTACATTGAGCTTTATAAGGTTATCAAACACCTTTGACTAAAGATGCTTATGATTATCAATTCATTGATCAATGGACTGGATGTGATTCTAATCAATTAGTCATCATTAAACACTTTTATTCAAAAATACTTAACAGGTTAAATGGATACTATTATATTGGATTTCTTGAGTCTATCCTTATTTTTTTCTCTCTAAATTTCAAGTTTTATAACACTTTTTATTAGAAATATTTAATGACTCCAAAATCTCAAATTCATGTTTGGATCCCTCTATATTTCTTCTTCTTCTTATTTTATTAAATTTTAAACCGATTTTCAAATATTATAACTGGGCAGCTCTTTGTTACTGAGGCAGAATAATTTAAAATTTTATTGTCCATGTGTCAAAATAATGCTCTTTTATTCATAACAATCCACAATTCTAATTACTTAATTACTTTTCTTAAGGCATTCTTATAAAAAAGAAAGAAAAATAAAAGAGAAAAAGAAGAAAAAGGAATGGTAGATGATTAAGTTCATGGTAGTGGTTGTCTTATACAATCTTATGAATGTGAGCAGAGGCGTTTTGCGCAATCGATATCATCCACATCTGCGTGTTCACGCAACTGGCTTCACCCTCGACTGTGATTACTCTTGGAGATGTCATTCACGGGCTTGAGCAATCTCGAGGGAAAAAATAGATCATTTATGCCCCTGCCTATGGTATAGTGGAAGAGAATTAGTTATCATTCCGCATATTTATAGTTCGATCTCCAGTTATGACATATTTTATAATAATTTTTTTTTTTCAAATGAGACGCAAACCCTTTTGGACCGTCCGTCGCTAGTATTTTTCGATTTATCTTGACGGTCTGTCACACCCCAGAGGTCCATACTTGTTCAAAAATCGGATAACATCTCCCCTGTACGACAAACAATCTGGAACAATTATACAGACCTTTTCAAACATAATATGGCTCATCTATCACAAATATAAAATACTCCATAACCACGCAATGTAAAAGATATAATGGATAGAAATAAAACAGTTAAAAACTCAAGATAAATCCAACAATAAATATACCAGTCCATAATTTCATAAATATAATTCCGCTCAACTACACATAACTCTACTGAGAAAGTAAATACAGTCTAATAAAGTAAATACGAAAATAAAAAAAAAGATACGAAAATAAAATAAATACGAAAAAATTTCGAAAGGACTCGACGCCATGAGACTGATAACTAGTTCCTCTCCTGGCTTCAGGTAATGTATCTATATGCTATTTGAAGCAAAATTTGATAGCAGGGGTAGTGAGTCTAGGAAGACTGCGAGTATAAGAGTAGATAAATGCATGACATAATAAAAGGTTCAACAAGCAAACAGAAACAAAAGTATACAGTCTCCGGAACAGGATAACACATATGCGAGTCTGTAAAACAGAATGAAAGTGCAACTATAAATAATACATGTATGTCAACCAAATGCAACAATCATAGCTCATATAAATATAACAAACATAAGAAAATTTAAAATGCAATACATGCACACGATGCAATGATATGTGTCACCCCTGACACTAGTCAAGCCCCGTCACATCACATATGTGAGGCTGAGTGGGTAGGACTGTGACAACTGTACGCATTCCAACATATACCACTACAATAAGTGGTCGAGTAGACAAGATGCTGGGAGCCAACTATTCCAAAACCCTAGAAAAAAGGGAAAATCATCGACAACTCTGATATCCCTAAAAAATAACGGTGAGGGTGTCAGCTGGTTGCATATAACTCCAACATCTAATACTCATGAGTGGTCGAGTGTGGTATAACAGGACAGCTGCTCGCACTCTAACAACTACCGCGATGAGTGATTGAGTGGGCAGAACAACTAAATGACTGATGACGAACTTAACCATATAGAAGTCGATACTCGTCAGCATGTAACTATACAGATATGGTGCAAGATACTAAATGCATTTAAGTTCAACCAAACCCTAGGTAGGGTAAATCTAATGTCAACCAAACCCTAGTTGTGTTTAATAATTATTTCTTTGTACTCGTATATAAGCGGTACTTTATAGATCAGGAAATTAACGGTAAGACTATATGGATATAAATTTGACTAGCTTGAAGATCAAGCAAAAAAAAAATCAACGGATGATATTAAAGGACAAAGAGTAAGATAAAGCAGTCCTACTCAAAAATGAAACCGTCATACATTTAAGTTCAATAATTTATAGGAAACAAAGGAAAAATACCCGCTTCATATTCTAGATCGTTTTAATCGTCTTTAAGTCCAAGAGATCATATCTCGATTCTGGTGCTCTATCTCGAGCATGAATCCTACATGTCAAGAATATGAAGAATCTAAGAGTCTATTAATCAATAATAAAAAATAGGTTAATTTAAAAATTTTCTGATTTACTTACCTCTTAACTAATTAGTCTACTTATTTATTTGTTAGCAGCTTGCATGAACAAAAATAGAAAACCCAAAGTCATGATCAACTTACTCACCTAAAATCAAAACAATATTCAAAATGTAGCTCACGGTAAAACAACTCTAGCCATGATGCAAGTATCGTAAAATCTCCAAGAACCATACTAAAACCATAACCCTCCAACTGTAATATGATCCGGTTATGAAACTAGAACTTAATCCAAACCACAATCGATTCCAAAATCTACAATTCAATCCAAACTACCACTCCATCCTTGCTGACCAACATTCATCTCTACATAGCTTCATCCAAGAACATACACACAAAATAGAACAGGACTTAACACAACCTACCAAAACCAAAGCTAACCATCCAATAGCCCATGGCACAACCACCCACCGACCACAACACAGATTAAAACAAGAACAGATTCATGCCATAAACCGAACAGAAATCCACCCAAAACTATGGCTCACGGCAGCCTCAACAAAATCAATGGAAATCTAACTCGAAAAACCCAACGGATCTCCATCTAAAATCTCACGCAATCCAAGGAAAATAGAGTTTCTACTCAATCGGAGTAGAAATTCAAGGATCTACTAGTAGCATCATCGACGAATCAATTCCTGAAAGCAACTGAACTCACCTCAGTACTTGTCCTTGGCCGGAGAGGATCAACAAATCTGCAGATGCCTTCAGCCACAATTGACTCAGGCAGCCCAAACATGACACTCTGAGGTTCGAAACTAGGGCACCTTGCGAGATGGAAGTGTCGGCGGTTAGGAACCTGACTCTTGATCGCACTCGCGTGGGAGGAGGCAGCGATGGCGATTGTCGCGAGGAGCAGAAAAGGAGAGGGGATCGCGACTAGGGGTAGGGGTGGTTCTGTTTCAGATGTATCGTGCGATGTGGGGAGGAATAAAAAACTAAGTTTATAGTTTAGGCCTATTTGTACAAAAACCCTTAGGTTTTGGATTATCCAACCCTTACCCTTAAATTTCAACTTTCGCACACTTCGGCCCTTGATTTTTTTTTTTTTTTTGAATTTAATCAGTGAGAATTTTCATGAAACTGAATTGATCTAAGATTCGATATTATCGAAACTTATTAATTGTTTTTTCTAGTAATTTACGCCCAAGAGCAATCTTGAGGGAAGGAAAAAATCATTTAATTTCATATAGATAAAAATATATAAAATCCTTTCTGTGTGTCTAAAC
>JAGFNQ010005198.1:362801-653768 GCA_024364735.1 Boesenbergia rotunda | reverse complement strand
AAGGACGAAAGGTTTCGAGATGATGAAGCAACTGCAAGATGCCGGCTTACGACGCCGAAGACTTCCTCGATGACCTGACGTTCCATGGCATGAAGCAAAATATTAAAGAAGAGACAAGTCACAAGGCTCGCAAGCGCTTTTTTTGTGAAATTAGTAACGCCAAAACTAAATTGTTCAGTGATTCTGTCAAAAGACTGAACAAGATTCAGAAAAAGTTGGATGATATTTATGCTGACATGAAGGAAATGTGCCAATCATTACAATTAGTGGATGCATCTGATCAATGGCGGAGCCAGGAATTATAATTTACCCGGGCTAAATTTTTTTTAGACACTTGAACAAATAACAATTAAAATTTAATATTTAAAATATCGATAAAAATTTTTGATCGTTAATGCATATTGTAAACCAAAATTCATACAATCCAAATCCATACAAAGTTTCAAGATAATCAACTAAAATTCAAAATTTTAAAGGAGATATTTAACAATAGATGGTACACGTCTTCCTCCAAGAAGAGCACAATCACCTATTCAACTTTTCTACCTATTCTGCATGGAAAGAATTTTAAAAAAATCAGATAAGTTTAATGACACAAAATAATATACGGATATTAGTTTACTAAAAAGTAACATCGCTGATTAAAGTGGATAAATTACTTCCGAATTCACAATTCGAGTTCTGTATTACAGAGTAGAGGCAACTATGCCTAAAATACATATCCAAATTCAAAATAAAACAATTACCTAAACCAGTTTAATTGCCGCTCTAGCTATAATTTCCAATTGAAGAACTTTCACACCATCAACTTCCTACAGAAAAATAGAAAAAAAAAATTAGCATAGATAACTCACAAAGTAAAAAAATTATTTTATGATCGATATATACATACACATGTTATTGAAGTTGTGCTCTACGATTCTTCAAAGTATAATATTCATCAATTATAGAATCTGAATCAATATTTGAAGCAAACTCTCTCTCAATGTAGATAATCATAGAATCTGTCAGAAAATCCTCTCCCATTCTATTACGAAGAACTGTTTTGACATGCTTCATAGCCGAAAATGCACGCTCTGTAGTTGCCGTAGAAACAGGTAAAGTCAACACTAGACGAATCAACTTGTCAATCAAATTATAGTACTGAAATTTTTTTGTTTCAAACAACCCTTGGCACAATTCTAAGATAGTGGACATATTCTGAAAATTTTCATGACAAATCACATCAAGCTCATAATGTTGTAGTTGACATCTCAAATTATGCATTTCTTGTTCGGTGAAGTCCTCGGGATAATACTTCTCAGCGAGAGTACAAATCTTATCAATATTGAACCAATTAAAGTTATCTTTTGGATCCAAAGCAGAGCTAAGCATAAGAAGTTCTACTGTCTCATCACTAAATCTAGAATTTAACTCTTCCAACTGAAAATCTATTGCGGCATTAAATATATCATAATGAAAGTGATGCTCAACTGTGATGGTATCCTTTTGCTGGCTTGAACGACTAGAATGTTTAAAACGAGCACTCATCTCTGGTATATCAATGTCCAATCTTGTGCAAAATGATTTGACATATGAAAGAAGAATATCAAAACCTTCATTTCTCAATGTAAGAAGAAGTGCTTTAGTTGTAGAGACCAAATCCATTGCATTTATGATATCAAGAGATTTTTTTTGTAAGTCACGACAAAGTAAATCTGTGATCCCCATAATTTTATGCATCAAATGCAAAATAAAAATAAAATCAAAAGACTTCATCACTATTAAAGAACCACTAGCTTCCCCACGCATCGAAGTAGATGAACCATCAGTGATAATATTTTCAAGCACTTCAATAATTGCGTTATACTTATCTATTAAGCTGCAAATAGAATCAAAATGGGAGCTCCAACGAGTAGTTCCTGCTCGATGCAAAGTACCAATTTGATTAGCTCCTCTCCCAGTTTCGCGTTCACCAGCACCAATAGAACGTGCAATTTCATTAACTTGAGCAGATTGTAACTCAGCATTGCGTTTGGAAGAAGAAGAAACCAGATTAACAATGGTTGTCATATTTGAAAAGAAAAGCCATATAGAGGTCTCATTTTCAGCAGCTGCAACTAACGCTAGTTGAAGTCGGTGGGCAAAGCAATGTACATAATATGCATAGGGGCAATCTTTAAGAAATAAAGCTTGCAATCCATTAAAAGCACCACTCATGTTGCTAGCACCATCATACCCTTGACCCCGCATATTATATATTTCTAAATTATATCTAGTGAGGACATCACATATCTCTTTCTTAAGTGTTGCAGCTGTGGTGTCATGAACATGCACAATTTGAAAAAAAAACGCTCCCGTAAATAACCATGGACAT
Source organism: Boesenbergia rotunda (assembly GCA_024364735.1). Taxonomy (NCBI): domain Eukaryota; kingdom Viridiplantae; phylum Streptophyta; class Magnoliopsida; order Zingiberales; family Zingiberaceae; genus Boesenbergia; species Boesenbergia rotunda. The sequence continues at coordinate 651,412 of JAGFNQ010005198.1, read as the reverse complement.
CAACAAATCTCAAAATTATTGCCATTTGTTCTTTGTTAGATACATCCTTTGCTTCATCCACCAAAATACAAAACTTAGAATCTCCAATTTCATCACGAATTTTATTTCTGACTCTATTACCAATAATATGCAGGATTTCTTTTTGAACTTCTGGTGAGGTATACTTTGCATTTCCTGGAGCTTTCTCTAAGATAACATCGCCAATATCAGTATTCCATTTTCCCAAAAGTTTTAGCATCTCAATGAAATTACCACAATTTTGGGAATCTAAAGATTCATCATGACCTCTCAATCCACATGCTTGCAAGCTAAGCCAACGGACACTCTCAATTGTTGCTGCAAGCCTTAATCGATTCTTTTGAATTTGTTCAGAAAATTCTCGATTCATAACTTTATCTATATGTCGAGTTGCATTCATCACATCAATAATAGATTTAGCAGATTTATTATGCACTGAGTTATAACTTCCCATGTGAGACAAAAAGGCACACTTGGCTCCATCATTAACGCGCTTCCAACTTTTAAACCCTTCAACTGTAAATGCAGATTGTTGTGCTTCACTTGTTTCAAAAAGATAGCATGGAAAACAAAATGCTGCATCCTTTGTAGGAGAGTACTCTAACCATGGAAATTTTTTAAACCATGCATATTGAAATCGACGATGTTGCTTTCCTGATTCAGATCGTGGGTACTCTTGCAATTTAGGTTGATATGGCCCCATTTTGATATAAGCTCGTCTAATTTCATCACGATGATTAACATGATGTCGCCACATGGAAATACGCAATCCAGGATCTCGTTCAAGTGATGTTTCATCAAACTCAACTCTTTGAGATTTAGAAGGAGGTTCGAACTCCTCATTAGGAACAGATATATTAGTCTTGGCCCTCTCGGATGATGAAGGATTATCAATTCTTGGCTTAAAGAATGATAGAATATTGTTTCCTCCTTTTCTCTCTTGATTTGACATTAAAATAACCTAACACAGATAAATCTTAACATGATTAACATAGAATCTTATAAATTTTAAATAACGATTTCTAATAGATAGTAGGGCACCTAATCCAAACATAATAAATAGATCCAAGAACTGGCAAAATGAACTTACATGAATTATGAAAATTAAACATTGACAGGGTTAATTTAATCAAATAATACAAAAAGTTACCTTATCAAATGTTGCTTAAGCCTTTTTAGCAAGCAACAGAATATGTATTGTATTCTTATCATTTGAAAGGCGACTAATAACACAAAAAAGTTGCCTTATCACTGCGAAATTGAGAGGCAGTTACCTTATCACTGCGATTTTGTAAGTTCCCTGTATAACTGTATAACTGTATAACTCTATCTTTGCATCCTTTTAGGGGTTCCATCCTATGTACTCAATCATATTGCCTTGCAGAGCAAGTTGTCTTAATTTTGTCCATAGGTTTCAGTCAGAACATGCAATGCTATTTTATCTGTACATAAATAACTCATGTCATCTATCTATAAAAAGGTTGCTTGTTAACCAGATTGCTATTTCATTGAGTTCACCAAATAATTATTGGCAGAACATAATATATAGTGGAGCAGTGAATCCAATTCCAGGACATTACAAAGCAGCAGAAAAGGACAGAAAAATTCTTGCATTTCTTTCAGAGCACCGTGAGCAAATTCAACACTGAAATTATATCACTGCTGCACCTCTATTTAATACAATCCTGGAACTATATGTCTGTGCTTATGTAAAAGTAATAAATTTGAAAATTATCCAAAACAAAAAAAAAGAATTATTACAAACTCGAAAGAGCATCTAATTAAACCACTACAATACAAGCTCACTTTCATATAAACTTTTCAAATAAGAATTTTATATCTGGTTTTTTCTATTTCGACCAGTTTATCTGATTAAAAATGCTGCTTAAAGTTACTAACAAGTTAAAGGTGTTCCGTTGAAGCATTGTGGGTCTCTCCTGACCTGGAAAAATGACTGATAAGCAAATGAATATCTGTTGTGTTTCCAGTTCACTTCTTGTGGAACCAAATTCTTTTCATTCAGTAGCTTTCCAACTCTGTAGTTAGCCACAATTAGGTTTTTCGTGTCAGTTTGCAATTGCTACCCAATATAATAACATTAAGTAATTTTCATCTCATACCATCCGACATATGAAATATTCGTGTTTATCTAACATTGCAATTACAAAATGAACCGTCAGAATTAGGATCGGAAAAACAACAGAATTAGGATCGGAAAAACAATCAAAAGAAGAATGAACTAATGGATTCCAATAATCTTTAAACAGACAGCAATGCAATTACAGCGGAGGAATAAATTGAAACAAAAACCTCCACAAAGGAAAAGGGAATCATAATCAGAATGAGAGATTACCAATCGCCAAGTCAGAGGAAGCCGCAAAGGACGGAGAATCAAGGACGATGAGCCGCAAAGGATGCAGAACCGCCACAGAGGCTTGATGTTTGGCGAATTGGCGTCCAGGACGGCAGCCGGCAGGAATCCAGGTTTCGTCGGGCAAGAGAGGCGGCGGATGCGAAATTTAGGGATAGCAGAAATTATTTCTTTTTTCTATCTGCAGGGCAGCAGGCTACGGGCTAAGTATTAAGTTTCTACCGGGCTAAAAATCAAAATTAATGGCCCAGGCTCATTTTAAACTAGAGATAACAAGGGATTTCATTAATTGGACCCCGGGCTACAGCCCGGGTAAACTTAAACGTGGCTCCGCCCTTGCATCTGATGGGCAATATCAATCTGATTCGGCGTCGGCCACACGAGAAACAAGCTCTTTCTTGATCAGCAAAGTGCTTGGCAGAGAGGAAGAGCAAAAGAGAATAATAGAGCTATTACTAATCAGATCAACAGACGAGTCGGCATCATCAAGTGACAACAGCAATAGCTTCTCGGTCATACCTCTTGTCGGATTAGGAGGTGTCGGGAAGACTACTCTGGCTCAGCTTGTTTACAATAATGAAGAGATTCAGAACCGTTTCGACATCAAGATTTGGATTTGTGTGTCCGAGAATTTTAATGTGCAAAGACTCACCAAGGAGATCATCGAGTCTGTTACCCAGACTAAATGTTCTTCGAAAATGAAGTTAGATGTTCTCCAAAACAAGCTAAAAAATGAAATTACATCCAAGATGATTCTGCTAGTCCTCGACGATGTATGGAATGACGACGAGGAGGAGTGGAGAAAGTTGTGTGCGCCATTCATGTATGCTGCTGCAGGAAGCAAGATCATAGTGACAACCCGGAGCATGAGCATTGCTAGCAAAATTGGTACAGTGGAGGCGATTGTTCTTTGTGATTTAGATAAAGTATCTTTTTGGGAGCTGTTCAAGCAATGCGCATTTGGTTCTTCCAAACCCGAGGAGCACCCAGAACTCGTGGACATCGGGAGAAGTATAACTTTGAAGTTGAAGGGCTTGCCACTAGCAGCAAAAACTGTGGGAAACTTGTTACGATTCAACATGAATCCACACCACTGGAGAAGTATAATGAAGAGCGAGGTATGGGAATTGCAACAGAATAAGAATGATATTATTCCTGTCCTCCAACTGAGCTATCAATATCTTAGTGCACCTCTCAAGCGGTGTTTTGCCTTCTGTTCTCTCTTTCAAAAGGATTTCAGTTTTTCTGAAATTGAATTAACAAGATTTTGGATGGCTGAAGGGTTCATTGTAGCTCAAGGTAATCAGAGGATGGAAGATGTAGCAAGCAAGTACTTTCATGAGTTAGTCAACATGTCTTTGTTGCAACAAAAAACATCTTGGGACCTTGATTACGTGATGCATGACCTCATACATGATCTAACACAGTCGGTTTCTATGGGCGAAACAAGTAGGATGGATAATGGCAAGTCCAATAACATATCAACAACCCTCCGTCATCTAGCAGTTGAAACAGAGTTCATAGAGACAAAAGAATTGAGGTCCAGATTAAAGAAGTTGCATTCTCTATTCTGCAAACATCTAGAGTCACCACCTCTTGACTTTATTGAAAAATTAAAAAGCATTCGTGTATTGGTTTTGTCTCATTGTGGCTTGTTGATGCTGCCTGAGAGTGTTGGTGAATGGGTACATCTTCGGTACTTGGACATTTCTCACAATGGAATAAAAAAATTGCCTGACTCACTGTGTGAACTCTACAATTTGCAAACACTGAAAGCAAGAGGCAACTCACTAATCTCTCTTCCAGTAGATATAAGTCAGCTGATTAACTTGAGGTATATTGATGTTGAAAATGCAATAGTTGTAAAGATAAAAATGATAGGGAGGCTAACCTCTCTTCAAGAATTGTCTGTATTCCAAGTGCGAAAGGAAGATGGATTCAAGATCACAGAGCTAAGTGGTTTGAAGCAGCTTCATGGAAAACTCAGAATTACTAATCTGGAGAATGTTGAAAGTAAAGAAGAGGCTGAAAAAGCTCAAATGAAAAACAAAGAGTACCTTGATGCTCTAGAGTTGGAATGGGGCTTTGATCCCGAGTTGGAGAACAGGTTAGTTGCCACGGAGGAGGTACTTGAAGGACTCCAACCACATGAGTCACTAAAACGATTAAATTTCCGGAGCTATTGTGGTGCCAGATCACCCAGCTGGATGAAGGAGTTATCCAACTTGGAAGAACTTGAGTTAAGTCACTGTGAGAGTTGGAAAGATATTTCCTGCACTGCATTTCTGCCGCAGCTCAAGGTCTTCAGCATAGATGGCATGTGGTTCTTGAAATCATGTTTTGATCAGGTATGTGGTTCTAGAGAGAGCAAATTATTTCCTATGCTAGAAGTGCTACTGATGTCGAACATGAATCAATCGGAAGAATTACCCAAGCTTGGACGATTTCCTTGTCTGAGGGTTGTTCAAATGAAACAAATACAGTCATTGAAATACATTGATTTTGCAGCATCCGGTACCATAGAAAATTCCTTGGTTCCTATGCTAGAAGAGTTGGAGTTGGAAGACATGTATGCGTTGGAAGTGATCTCCATTCTAGGACATTTTCCACGTCTCAGTGTTCTTTGCATGACAGAGATGCCGTTGTTGAGACACATTTATTTTGCAGCATCCGGTGCCATACAAAATTCATTGTTTCCTATGCTAGAACATTTGGCCTTCACACACATGGATGCGTTGGAAGAGATCTCCATTCCAGGACATTCTCCACGTCTCAAGATTCTTATCATGGAAGGCCTGGAGTTGTTGAGACACATTTATTTTGCAGTATCCGGTGCCATTGAAAATTCCTTATTTCCCATGCTAGAGGAGCTAGTATTGCAGGACCTGGACGCACTCGAGGAGCTTCCTAATAATCTTGGACGACTTCCATGTCTTAAGAAACTTACAATTATAAATATATCAGCTGTGAAACAGATAGGCCGTGGGTTCTTTAGCACTGAAGCTATATCCAAGTGTTTTCTTAGCTTGGAATCTCTCCAGATCGCTGGCATGCCGGCATGTGAAGGGTGGTGTTGGATTGACGGCAGCGAGCTATTTCCAAGCTTACAAACTCTTTATATCTCTGAATGCCCTAAGCTCGAGAGGTTACCTTCTCTCCCTCCTTCGCTTAGAATTTTAAAACTAATAGAAGTTGGGTTAACAGAGCTGCCAAGCTTACAGGAACTAGAAACAAATGAAAGCGGAGTCAATCAAGTGACATCCTCTCTCTCAGACTTACATATCATGGAGTGCAACAATTTGACAAGCTTAGAAGAAGGGTTGTTGTTGCAGAATCTGTCAAATATTAAAAAGATTTATGTAACAGATTGTCAGGAACTCATGCGGATGCCTCTCAAGAGCTTTGAAAACTTCACTTCGCTGGAGGATTTACGGATAGCAGATTGCCCCGAGCTTAGCCTGACACCAGAAGAGGAAGCCACCCTCCTTCCACCGTCCATCAAAATTTTGGTATTGGAGGACTGTGGCGATCTCGACAAAATGTGGCGTGAGCGATGACTTGATGACTTTTTAGGTCGTCCTCCAATCCTCACCGTCCATCTTCAATATCACAAATTTTCTAGGTTCAGATCTCAGATTCTTAATCCGGCCGTTCTTATTTCCTTCTTGGGGCCTTCTTCCTCACTTCAAAGGTGGTTATTGTCATTAGGTGAGATATTCACTCTCTTTGTTCGTTTCATCAATAGTTCTCATCTCTCCGTTGCTATTGTCGTCCATTTTTTTTAGATCGAGTCGATCCATTTCGACCCAAGATGTGTGTTTTTTTTTTTTTGCAGATTCCATCTAATTTTGTTAATTTGTCATGGAACTGAGGTTTTCTCCCATTGCGATTGATCGTCTTTGAATTTGCTTAGGAGATCACAGGTACGTGTCGGAGCTATGGAGGAGGAAACAATCGGAGCGGTTCTTGTAGCGGGATCAGGTGGTGGGAGTATCGCTAGCTACTGTCGATTGATCGTCTTTGAATTTGCTTAGGAGATTACAAGTATGTGTCGGAGCTATGGAGGAAGAAACAATCGGATGTGAAATCGGTTCTTGTATCGCCAGCCGCCGTCCGTTGTTCCTGTCACCCGACAAGGTTCGGCGATTCGGTTACAAAACCAAGCAGGTAAAGTCGAAAAAAGAAACTTTTGGGTTTGCATGTCGAAATGTCACTCAACTTTTATTTGTTCGTTGAGCATAAATGACTGAATTGATAGAATTTAGGCTGTGTTTGGTATGTTTGGTATGCTTATTTTTTTTTATTTTTTTAGAAAATGTGATTTTTTAGAAATGCGTTTGATTTGTATTTTTAAGTCTTGTTTTATAGAAAAAGATATAACGTTTTCTGTAAAACTAGAAAATGAAATAAAATTATTTTTCAGAAAATGAGAAAGGCGTTTGGAATGCTTATTTTTAATTTTCATTTTCTGTTAAAAAAGTGATTTTCTGGAAAACGTGTTTGGTTTATATTTTCCAGTCTTGTTTTCCAGAAAAAGATATATCATTTTCTGGAAAAACTATAGAATGAAATAAAATCATTTTTCAAAAAATGAGAAAATATGATTTTCTGGAAAATAAAAATAGAAAATGCAAAAATCCACTGGCCAGGAGTGGAATGACCTAGTGAGTAACGACACGGTTGTTGGTCGGCGACATCGGTTGTTGGTCGGCGACATAGTTGGGCCGCCAAATGTTGATTTGGCCGCCAGGTTGTTAGGCCCGAGGGGCCAGGTTGTTGGGCCGTCAAATGTTGATTTGGCCGCCAAAGGGTTGAGAGACCGTGTCGTTACAATAAAAAAAATTGTCACGCCCCCAGAAGCACATGCTTCCTCGAAAATCGGGCAGCATCTCCCCTGTACGGCGGACAATATGGAGCAATTATACATATATTCTCATCCATATAGCTTAGCCACATGCGGCTAGCATCACAATAAAAAGAAATAAACACAACCACGCAGTTCTTATATCAACGAAAGAAATAATGGGTGGCTTAGCCACCTTAAACATGAAAGAAACTAAAAACCAACGAGAACTCAAAATGTCTCTTTTAATAACGACACAACCTGTCCGATACTGATAAACAAATAAAATGCGAAAACTGAACTCCAAACCGAAATAAACAACTAAACCAAATTGCGGAAAATAACTCAACTCAATACTGGGGACTGGCAACTGGATCCTCTCCTGGCTCCAATAAACGTAACTACCTGCTATCTGAAACAAAAAGGGAAAGTAGGGGTGGTGAGTCCGGGCGGACTCTGCGGGTATATAAGTAGACAATAAACATGGCATAATAACGATATAACAAGTAGAGAATCCAACATGGTACAGTCCATAAGAAATATAGAAACCTAAACATGCATAACATATATCGAACAACAGGTTATAAAATCGAACAACATCTAAACAGGTATAATACAACGCAACAATAGTAAATCCAAGATATTCATGCATGTCAATCAAGTGCAACAACCATAGCTCATATAAATGCAACAATCACAAGAAAATGCATAAACGAAATACGTATGCACATGATGCAATGACATGTGTCACCCCTGACGCCAGTCAAGCCGTCAACACATCACATCTGTGTGACCGAGTGGGTAGAGCTGTGACAACTATACGCACTCCAAACAACAAATACCACATAAAGCGTGGTAGAGTGGACAGGATGCTGGGGAGTCTACACTCCAACCCCGATACATAGGGGGAGCTATACAGCTGCAATATCCCTCTAAAAACAACGGTGAGGGTGAGCCACCAACAGCTCATCCCTCTAAAAACAATAGTGAGGGTGTCACTGTTTGGCATAACAGGACAGATGCTCGCACTCTAATAACTACCACGACAACAAGTGGTTGAGTGAATCGAGCAACAATATGACTAACGACGGCTTAACCAAATGTAAGTCCAACAGTCGTTAGTATGCAACGTGCAAGTATGGTGCATGCTATACGATGCACGAATGACCGGAGAAACAACGATGCAATAAAATCCAACGAGTATACGATGCATCAATACAACCAATCAGAAATCTCAAACCAACGATTATGCACCTACACTAATAGGTAGGATATTTCTAATCCCAAATAAACCTAATTGTGTTTAATAGACTTCTAAGTACTTGCGTACAAGCGGTACTTTACAGAACAGAAACCAACAGAGGACTGTACAGAAACGAATTTGGGAATACTCGAAGATTAACGAAGAATAAGTCTCAACGGCGATTTTTAATAACAAACGACAAAGAACAAGGTCAAGCAACCTATCAGATATAATATAACCATGCTTTTAAGGTAAACGAAACTACTCGAGTACAAAGGAGAAATACCCGCCTTAAACTGAAGTCTGTATTAGAAAAGAAACCTCACGTCCGATCGTCCGTATTAAATCAATGTCCTGAGTTGGCACCGGCCACAATCCTTCTGCTCAGACAAGATCGCCGACGATGGATCTCAACGGAGGAGAAGGAACCGACGGCTGCCCTTGGCTTCAACCTCCTCCAATCCTCCTATCGCTTGCCCAAATCCGAGGAGAAAACAAGGAGAAGAAGAAGGTAAAGGGAAGAGGGAGGCTCGGCGGTTTTGTGCGGGGTGGTGTCGAAGTGAGGCGGCGGCGGCGGGGAAGAAGAAAACGGCGCAGAGAGGGAAACCGGGAGGGAAGTTAGGGCTTTAGGGAGTTTTATAACTTAACTTTGGCTTTTTGCAAATAAACCCAACAACTTTAGTAAATTCCAACTAGGTCCCTATTTTCGAAATTCACCTTTTTAACCCCATAAAATTCGTTATTTAACAGTTTCATTTGGTAACAATGGTAATCTTAAGGTCATAGGGATAGAAGACATTCAAATATCCGAGTGTCTTAGAATTAAGAATGTCCTTCTAGTCAAGGGGATGACATTTAATCTCTTAAGTGTCAGTCAATTGTGTGATGCGGGTTACACAATTGATTTCCAGCCAAGTCAATGTCTAGTTAGACAACATGACAACTTTGACACGGTACTAGTAGGAACAAGAGTAGATAATATTTATCAAGTTTCATTTAAAAGTGCTACTAATGCTTTTGCTAATCGTCTCATGTCAAAAGAAGAGGAGTCCACCCCTTTGGCACCGGAGACTAGCACATGTGAACATGAAGAACATCCGGAAGTTGGCCAACAAGGGATTAGTTCGTGGCTTACCAAGCATCAAGTATGAAAAAGATAAACTTTGTGATGCATGTCAAATGGGTAAGCAAACGAAATCTGCACATAAAGGTAAAAACGCTGTAAGTACTTCAACCGTATTAGATTTACTTCATAAGGACTTGTTTGATTGTAGCACCATTATATCATTGAATGGTAGTTGATATTGCTTTGTTATCATTGATGATTTTACTAGGTATACATGGACATATTTTCTAAAATATAAGGACCAAACCTTAGATGTTTTTATTTCTTTTTGTAGAAGAGTTGAAAATGAAAAATCATCAACTATTAAGACAATTAGAAGTGATCATGGATGTGAATTTCAAAATGAACGATTTTTAGAATTTTATCAAGATAGAGGGTATAGACATGAGTTCTCCACTCCTAGAACACCACAACAAAATGGTGTTGTAGAGAGGAAGAACTGTGTTCTACAAGAGGCTGCACGAAGCATGCTCAATGAGCACTCACTACCGAGTTACTTATAGGCTGAAGCTGTAAATACAGCTTGCTATGTGCAAAACCGAGTTCTCATCCATAGGTTCTTAGGAAAGACTCCCCATGAACTTTGGTTTGGAAAACCACCTACGGTTAAACACCTTAGGGTGTTTGGTTGTAAGGTGTTTATTCTAAACACCAAGGATCACCTTGGAAAGTTCACGGCAAAGGCTGATGAAGGGATACTAGTCGGGTACTCCCTCGTTAGCAAAGCCTACCGAGTCTACAACAAGAAATCTAGATTGGTTGAAGAGTCTTCTGATGTGGTTTTTGAAGAAATTCCAAAAGCAAATGACCAATCAGAAAATGTTGAAGGAGTTCAGCTCGAACTTAGGAGACTAAGTTTGAATGAAAATCCAAGTGTTGTTGATGGTGATGAGTCTGATGACGGTGAGCCTAGACAACCCATAGATCAGTCGGATCCTGAGGCTGAGCCAGTGTCTAGTGAAACCATTCAAGAAGCACCACCAACATCAAGGCAAACTAGGTTAGCCTCTAGTCATTCCCAAGACCAAATTGTTGGAGACATCCATCATGGGGTTAGGACTAGATCATTCTTTAGGAATGAGGCTAATGAAGTTGCCCTAATTTTCGAAATTGAACCTAGAAAAGTTGATGAAGCATTAAATGATCCCGATTGGATCATTGCAATGCAAGATGAACTAGGTCAATTCGAAAGAAGTCAAGTTTGGGACTTAGTCCCTAGACCTAAGAAGACCACCATTATTGGAACCAAATGGGTCTTCAAAAATAAATTGAACCATAAGGGAGAAACCATTAGAAACAAGGCACGCTTGGTAGCCAAGGGCTATAGTCAAGTTGAGGGCCTTAATTATGATGAGACTTATGCTCCAGTGGCACGACTAGAGTCCATCCGATTGATGCTTGCATTTGCAGCACATCGAGGTTTCAAGCTATATCAAATGGATGTCAAATCAGCCTTTCTTAATGCTTTAATTAGAGAAGAGGGCTATGTCGAAAAACCTCCGGGGTTTGAGAGTACCAAATTTCCAAACCACGTGTTCAAGCTCAAAAAGGCACTTTATGGTCTTAAACAAGCACCCCGAGCTTGGTATGAGCGGTTGTCGACATTCCTAATTGAAAAAGGCTTTGTTAGGGGCCAAATAGACCCTACACTATTTCTACGAAGAGATGGTGACAATATTTTTGTAGCTCAAGTATATGTCGATGACATAATTTGTGACTCAAACAACAAGGGCTATTTAAATGAATTTATTGGACACATGGAGAGTGAATTTGAAATGAGTCTAGTGGGAGAGTTGACTTTCTTCCTTGGACTTGAAATCAAGCAAACTCGTGATGGAATCCATGTGCACCAATCAAAGTATACTCAAGAGATACTTCAAAAATTTAACATGAGTGATTCAAAAGAGGTAACCACTCCCATGGCTACAAACACAAGATTAGACAATGATAAGAGTGGTAAACCTGTTGATTTGACTCAATATCGGAGCATGATAGGTAGTCTGCTATACCTCACAGCTAGTCGACCGGATATACCATTTTCTGTGGGTATGTGCGCTAGGTATCAAGTTTGTGCCAAGGAATCTCACTTAATAGCTGTTAAGAGAATTTTGAGATACCTTAAAGGCACAATTGGCGTTGGTCTTTGGTACCCCCGTACCGAATCATTTGATCTGATTGGTTATATCGATTCCGACTACACTAGATGTAAGCTGGATCGGAAAAGCACAAGTGGGGGTTGCCAATTCTTAGGTTCATCCTTAGTTAGTTGGTCAAGTCGGAAGCAACATTGTGGTGCTCTCTCCACGACTGAGGCAGAATATATTACTATGGGAGAGAGTATATCACAATTGTTGTGAATGATTCATACTCTAGAGGACTATGGATTAATTTACAAAGGTGTGCAAGTGTTATGTGATAACCTTAGCACAATAAAGCTAACCAAGAATCCAGTCCACCATTCTAGGACAAAGCATATTGAAGTGCGTCACCATTTCATTAGAGATCATGTTGCTAGAGGAGATGTTGTACTCTCATATGTAGAGTCCAAATCAAATCTAGCGGACATTTTCACTAAACCACTCCCCGAAAATGAGTTTAGCTTCTTAAGAAGGGAGTTGGGAATGTGTTGCGCTTCATAAACATCATAATACATTCAAAACCCTTCATGATTATGTCTAATTGTTGGGATACAATTGGGTAACTTGGGGACATCTCACACAAACTATAAGGTTTACCAAAATATTTTTGTTTGCTAGAAATGGGGTGAGATGCTAGGATCAACTTGATTTCTCAAAATGTCAATGTATCCCTTGAGAAATTAGGTTGACGAGATAAAAATCACTTCGGTGGCCATGTATGGGGAAACCAATGCATAACATATGTGTATTTGGCTCCATGATCATACTTGGACATTCCAATCAAGGAAACTTGATTGGAGACTTGATTTTGGCACAATCTTGTTTGAAATTGATTGGATGATTGTTGATTGAGTTTGACTCCACTTGGGTGGAGCAAAGTGATTTGCCAAAACTATAAGGACCTTTGATCCTTGTTTAGGGATCGATTATAGTCATGGGATCACTTCCAAGATCGATAACCTTCATCAGATCCTTTCAGAAATCGTTTGGAAATCTGAAACTGAAAGTTTCAGATCGTATCGGGGAAAATCAGGAACCCTGATCGGTCACTGGATCGATCAGGCATAGGGCTGATCGGTCCCCAGACCGATCTGGCTCCCTCCTGTGGTGATTGGTCCACAGACCGATCAGAGGGGTCACAGAGACTTTGCGAAATTTTGTCTAAACATTCTGTGCTGGCCTGGATCGGTCCCCGGACCGATCTGGCACCCCGTGGTGATCGGTCCACAGACTGATCAGCGGGCTCACAGAACTCACTCCGAACCTACTGATCGCTTCTTGATCGATCAGGAGCCTACCTGATCGGTCACTTGACCGATCAGGACCAGGCCAGTCCGATCAGGCCAGAGCCTGATCGGCCTGGGCGCTCTCAGATCGAACGGTGATCCGTTCAATCATATTAAAGTGTGGTTGGTGGACCGATCCACTGATAACCATCATTTTTGTTGATTATTTTAGGCTCTAAAATCCATGTTTGATCCACATTTTATATGCTTAAGTTTGCAATTGTATTAGGTTTCATGTATTTCCTCTATTTTGGCTTTTAATTCAAATCTTTGTATATTTGGGATATTTTTGGCACTAAATTTGAATATCATTTTGTAGGCTTCAATTGATCATGAACCTAGATCAAATCGGGTCAGACTTGTGTCAGCATTGGATCCAGATCAAAGAGATCAAGCATCGGATTATTAGGAGCCGTCCATTCGAGAGAACGACTAGATCTGAGCCATCGGTCAACTTCTGGTCAATCCGAGTTCAAGATAGAATCACTCATGACTATAGATCAAGATCTGAAAATTTCAGCCAAATCAGAAGTAATCTGACCGTTGGATCAAGATCAAGATGTTCTAGACCATCCATTCAAGAAAATGGAAGATCTGGACCATCCGCCACTGATCTGGTTAATCCGAGCTGTGGATAGGTAGATCAGGACCATTGATTGAGATCTGTGGAGTTTGGTTCAGATCTGAATAGATTCGACCGTTGGATGAAGTCAGATTGATCTCAGCCGTCTGTTGCTTCCATCATAACTTGGCTGAACCTAGTGCTGGATTGAACTCAAGCTGAAGTTGGCTTGGTCTGCTGGGTCAAGCGCAAGCCGAACCAAACCCAAATGCTGGGCTGAACCGTTGAGCCAAACCCAACTTCTGAGCTCTGGCTGGGCTGAACTGAACCAAGGCATTGGCTAAACCAAGCTCTGGCTTGGCTGACTGGACTGAACCAAGTGCTGAGCTGAAGCTGGCTTGGTTTGACTGAACCGGACTAGCTGGGTTGAACTCAACTGACTGACTGAACCCAGGGCTGAACCAAGAGCTGGCTTGGCTGAATCAAACACGAGCTGAATCAAACACGATGCGGGGAACTGGCTGAATCGAACCACCCGCAGCCAGGGATCAAAAGAGGGGAGGCGACGCACAGCTAGGGCAGTCGAGGGGTTCCCGACTCACTCCATCCGCTCCACCCTCACCGCCGGCGACTTCCTCTCCATCCTCATCGCCGCCGGACGGACCATTAACGCCGACCACAAGCTAGGGCTCAGGGGTTCCGAACCCTAGCTGATCTCCATCTCCGTCGCAGTGTTTCCTTTCGGGTTGAGGGAAGCATCCATCCATCTTCACCGCCGCCGACCAAAATTCCTTCGTAGCATTCATTCTTCACAGCAATTTCCTTACAGCAATTTCATTTCCAAGCAGAGTTTTTTTTTCTTTAGCATTTTTCCTCAGCAGTTCTTTCCTGTAAATTTCCTTCGCAGCATTTCTTCACAGCTTTTCCATTGCAGATCTCCTTTCAGCAATTTCAATTCCTTCTCAGCAGCTTTCTTCACAGCATATCAAGCAGCCGGCATGTTCCTCTTCACAGCACAGAATTTTTCTTCACAGCAATGTTTGTAATAGATGGATTTTTCTTCACAGCATATCAAGCTTCCTTCCATTATTCAGCTGCAATTTTTCTTCACCTTAGCAACTCTTCACAGCATAGAATTCTTGGATTAATGGCATGTTTCAATTGGATTCAAATGTTGATTGTTCGTAATTGGTGAATGTTGGTGATAGTTTGTTGAATGTTTGTAATAGATGGATCTTTCCATTTCAATTTGAACTTCCTTGAATGCCATTTGAAGCATGCCTAAATTGTGTTTGATTAAATGTTTCTTAGAACAAAACTTTCAATTGTGATGTTTCTTAGTTGTTTAACTTTTGTTCTGTATTGCTCTTTCATTAGCTTTAATGTTCATGTCTTCATTTAAATGCAATTAAGTTAGATCAGATTTGATTTCTTTAATGCTATAGGTTATGCTTCATGTCTAGGTTTAATTGATGCTTTATTTCAAGTTGAGTTTTTCTTTTCTGCAATTGTAGTTAGGTTAAATTAGATTTCCCTACCTGCTTTGTCGTGTCTTTTAATAGTCTTAATGCTCAAATTCAAACCCCAGTTTGATATCAAAAACCCAAAAGCAATAATTTACGATTCTGAGATTTATCTTGTACCAACTACATTCGTTGGGAGACGACTCGAGTTACTCTATGCTACATTAGTTTAGAGGAGTTCGATAATTAAATTGTATTTGATACTCGCGGTACGACACGCGGGCGTTATCAAATTTGGCACCGTTGCCGGGGAATGTAGTGGTGCTTGATAATTATATCCTGTGATTCTATTCTTGATTGCTTTATCTTTTGTATACGATTGCTACCATTTGGTTTGTTTTGTGACAGGACTGCCAGTTCAAAAATGTTTTCAACTCAGCAGAACCAATATTTTCAGCAGTCCAAATCAAATTTTCAACAACCAAGTTATCAATTTCAGCAAGGGCAACCACAATGTCAGCCTTTTCAACAATTTCAGCAGCCCTATTTAGATTTGCAGTAGTGCCAACATTTCAATCAACCACAGCAATTTCAACCACCATTTCAGAATTTTCAGCAAGGGTACAATCCGAATTTTCAACAAAATGTTCAACCATTTCAGCAAAACCAGCAAATTTGTCAAAGTTTCCAACAACATTCACAACTCTATAATAATTTACAGCATCCTTCCCAGAATTTTCAGCAACCTAATGATCAATTTCAGCAACAATTTCAGCAAGATCAGCTATCCTTTCAACCAAGTTAGAATTTTCAGCAGGGGTTCCAACCATTTCAGACTCTCCAGTATCAAAATCAGAATGGATTTCAACCTTCACAGTAATATTTTCCACCACACGATCAGAATTTTCAGCCTCCACTTCAGAGTTTTCAATTCCAGGATCAGAGTTCTCAGAACCATAATTTTCAGGAATTCCAACCAAGTTCCCAGGCTACTTTTCAGCAATTTACACATCAATTTCAACCTTATAATCAGCCCCAACAACTTGATTTTCAGAATTCACCGCTTAACCATGATTTTCAGCAACCTTATGCTACCTTTCAAGAACAACAAGTTATTGAATCTGCTCTTAAAAATATTCAGAGACGCCTTGGACAATTGGTTAATCAAATGAATCAAATAAAAGCCCAAAGATCAAGACAACTATCTTATCAAGCTACTCTTAATTCTGAGGGGCATGATTGTGATTCTATAGGTGTAGGGAATTGCACTGAGCCCCAGGGACCACCTATGTTGGTTGATGTATCATGAGATCCAGAGGATAGGATTGAGAGGGTAGAGGATTGCACTGAGCCCCAAGAATCACCCATTCCTATTGGTTTAGAGGCAGTGGAGGGGATTGATTGCAGAGCTTGTGATAGTTTTGAAGTCAATTCTGAAACTTTTCAGGATCATTCTATACTTTTATTTTGTGATAATATAGTTGTTGATGATCCTAATTTTTCTAATATGGTTGTTGCAGATATTAATGAGGAAGCATGCATTGGAGATGATCCTATTGGTGTAGGGGATTGCACTGAGCCCCAGGGACCACCACTATTGACTGATACATTAGAAGATTCAGAAGATCAGCATGGAAGTGTAGGGACTTGCATGGTGGAAGCAAGAACCCAAGAATCACCTGTTTCAGTTGAGTGTCCACCAGAACCTGAACCTGAAGTGAAGCTTGTACTTGACCAGGAGGGGACCGCAGTTACATCTACTCTTGTAGAACCTCCAGGTATTCTTCAGCACGATCAGGTAAGTATTCCTCCTATTTCTTTGGAAAAATCAATAGAGGCACCTCACTCTGATTTTATTGTTTGTGATGAGTTTATTGACACATCTTTTGTAGAAATTGTTTGTGAAAAACCTGTAGAGGCACCTAAAATTGATTTCATTGGTTGTAATGCATTGCTTGATACATCTTTTATGAATATAGATTGTGAAAAATTTTTAGAAGGGCCTGAAATTGATGTTGTTTATTGTAATGAATCTCTTGTTATATCTTATGCTGAAGTTGAGTGTGAAAAACTTATGGAGGTACCGAGATTGATTTTATTGGTTGTGAAACATTTCTTGATATACCTTATATAGAAACTGTTTGTGAAAATCCGATAGAGGTACCTAAAGTTGATTTCATTGGTTGTAATGCATTGCTTGATACATCCTTATTGGGAAATAATTGTGAAAATTCCATTGAAGTATCCAAGATTGATTTTATTGGTTCTGAAATATTTCTTGATATACCTTTGGTGGATATTAATTGTGAAAACTACATTGAGGTGTCAAAAATTGATTTTCTTGGATGTGATGCGTACCTCGATTCTTTTTATGTAGAAATTGATGATATTACACTTCTTTCTTACCCTGCACGCTTGAGAGAGGTATTACATGGTTTTGCAGGGTCCCGAAGACTTCTGGAGTGGGTGCTCCATCTGAACAGACTCCAACCTCCTGGAAAGACTTCTAAAAAGTATCAAGAGGGAGGAGTTGCTCTTATTTCGACTAGTAGCACCTCACCTTTTAAGTGGGTTCTGAACCTTAATCGTCTCCGACCACCGGAAGATGCTTGTGCGAAATTAATAAGGGAGAAATACGTCTATTACGAGGTTGATCACATGAGGATAGTTCTTCCAAGATAGATGCTACGTGCTCTTTACCCTATTTGAAGGGGAGTTATTTTCTTCTTACTCTCCTATTTCATTGTGAATATCATTTTCATGTTTTTAAGTAGTAATCTTTCTTTTCAAATGAGTTCTTGCTAATAAATGTTTACGTAGAGTAGAATGCATAAAAGTCATTGAAGATATCATTTTAGTCATTTGGCATTTTATTTCTTGCGTGACTAGGAATAAATGTATCCATCTAGATTTTCTTATATCGATTTAGAGTCCTTTGAAAGTAAATTAAATTTGGTTGTCAAAACTTAGGATTAGAGCCATTGGATGAAAATTCTTGGTTGCTTGAGTACTTCTTAGTATTGGATTCTAAATTTATGAGTTGAGATGAATTCTTTTTGCCTAGTGAGGAATTGGCCAAATTTTTGTGATACACACATGTGATTGTACTCTAGAACTTGCTTAGGTTCTTTCAAAACTATATTTCTATTATTGGACCACATTTATAGAGGTAAATCACTTTGTTTCTTTTCTTATATCATTTTTGCAATTTCCTTGTTGATACACTCTTAGTCCATATCTCCTTTCCCTCTTTTTCATGTTCATCATAATAATTTGCATGGACTTGGATACCTTAATGTTTCTTAGTGTTATTTTTTCCGAGACGGATAAAAGTTTAAGTGTGGGGGAGGATGCAAGCATACTATCATTAGAAGCAAAAATGTGTCAAGTGAAAAAAAAAGTGTGTGAGCTGTTAAAAACAAATTGGAAAATAATTGGCACACTGAATTTTCACAGTTCTTCAATTCCTACTCCACCACA
Organism: Boesenbergia rotunda; assembly: GCA_024364735.1. Lineage (NCBI taxonomy): Eukaryota > Viridiplantae > Streptophyta > Magnoliopsida > Zingiberales > Zingiberaceae > Boesenbergia > Boesenbergia rotunda. The sequence continues at coordinate 632,882 of JAGFNQ010005198.1, read as the reverse complement.
ACCATGATACATGCAAGATAACTCAAAAGAAATGGGCAAAATGCATTGGGATACATTTTTGAGTGTCCAAGTCTTCCACTTTTCCTAATTTTTTCATATTTTCTTATCAAGCTATATTTCTTCTCCATGTTTCCTTATCATATTACTTTCTTTGCTTTGCCATATCTTTTTGTCATATCATATTCTTTGTTTTCTTTATCGTGAGTCATAAATATCAAGTCTCTCAATTTTCTATTTCATCTCTATCATTGCATATATCTTCTTTAACTTGTTTGAATAAGCTTTTATAGGTGTGGATCCAATTCATGAATAATGGTGGAGAGTAGATAATAAGCAAGCTTATGGTAGTACAAGAACCATGGTTGTGTTGGAGTGAGCTCCACTTTCATCATGAACTTAGAACTCAAGAAGAGAGCCACCAAAACTTCCCTTGAAAGGCTTAGTGAGTTAAATTCATCTCAATGAATCATGAAGGTTGAAAATGCTAAGTTGCTGATTTAAGGACAAGTCTCTAGTCCATTGAGCTTAGATTTTTGAGAATTGATAACCTTAAGTAATTTTCTTTCAATTGCTTCTAACTATGATTAAGAATAATCTAGGGGGATACATCCTTAGTTTACTAGTTTACTTGCCCGAGACGTGCAAGAATTAAGTGTGGGGGAGTTGATAATCATCATTTTTGTTGATTATTTTAGGCTCTAAAATCCATGTTTGATCCACATTTTATATGCTTAAGTTTGCAATTGTATTAGGTTTCATGTATTTCCTCTATTTTGGCTTTTAATTCAAATCTTTGTATATTTGGGATATTTTTGGCACTAAATTTGAATATCATTTTGTATGCTTCAATTGATCATGGACCTAGATCAAATCGGGTCAGAATTGAGTCAGCATTGGATCCAGATCAAAGGGATCAAGCATCGGATTATTAGGAGCCGTCCATTCCAGAGAACGGCTAGATCTGAGTCATCGGTCAACTTCTGGTCAATCTGAGTTCAAGATAGAATCACTCATGACTATAGATCAAGATCTGAAAATTTCAGCCAAATCAGAAGTAATCTGACCGTTGGATCAAGCTCAAGATGTTCTAGACCATCCATTCAAAAAAAGAAAGATCTGGACCATCCGCCACTGATCTGGTTAATCCGAGCTGGGGATAGGTAGATCAGGACCATTGATTGGGATCTGTGGAGTTTGGTTCAGATCTGAAGAGATCCGACCGTTGGATAAAGTCAGATTGATCTCAGCCGTCTATTGCTTCCATCATAACTTGGCTGAACCTAGTGCTGGACTGAACTCAAGCTGAAGCTGGCTTGGTCTGCTGGGTCAAGCGCAAGCCGAAACAAACCCAAATGCTGGGCTGAACCGCTGAGCCAAACCCAACTTCTGAGCTCTGGTTGGGCTGAACTGAACCAAGGCATTGGCTGAACCAAGCTCTGGCTTGGCTGACTGGACTGAACCAAGTGCTGAGCTGAAGCTGGCTTGGTTTGACTGAACCGGACTGGCTGGGTTGAACTCAACTGACTGACTGAACCTAGGGCTGAACCAAGAGCTGGCTTGGCTGAATCAAACACGATGCGGGGAACTGGCTGAATCGAACCACGCGCAGCCAGGGATCAAAAGAGGGGAGGCGACGCACAGCTAGGGCAGTCGAGGGGTTCCCGACTCACTCCATCCGGTCCACCCTCACCGTCGGCGACTTCCTCTCCATCCTCATCGCCGCCGGACGGACCATCAACGCCGACCACAAGCTAGGGCTCAGGGGTTCCGAACCCTAGTTGATCTCCATCTCCGTCGCAGTGTTTCCTTTCAGGTTGAGGGAAGCATCCATCCATCTTCACCGCCGCCGACCAAAATTCCTTCGCAGCATTCATTCTTCACAGCAATTTCATTTCCAAGCAGAGTTTTTTTTTTCTTTAGCATTTTTCCTCGGCAGTTCTTTCCTGTAGATTTCCTTCGCAGCATTCTCTCGGGTTGAGGGAAGTGACGAGCCTTCATCCGATCCAATTCAGTATTTCTTTAGCAGTTTTTCTTCATTAATTGTATTTCTTCACAGCTTTTCCATTGCAGATCTCCTTTTAGCAATTTCAATTCCTTCTCAGCAGCTTTCTTCACAGCATATCAAGCAGCCGGCATATTCCTCTTCACAGCACAGAATTTTTCTTCACAGCAATGTTTGTAATAGATGGATTTTTCTTCACAGCATATCAAGCTTCCTTCCATTATTCAGCCGCAATTTTTCTTCACCTTAGCAACTCTTCACAGCATAGAATTCTTGGATTAATGGCATGTTTCAATTGGATTCAAATGTTGATTGTTCGTAATTGGTGAATGTTAGTGATAGTTTGTAATAGATGGATCTTTCCATTTCAATTTGAACTTACTTGAATGCCATTTGAAGCATGCCTAAATTGTGTTTGATTAAATGTTTCTTAGAACAAAACTTTCAATTGTGATGTTTCTTAGTTCTGTATTGCTCTTTCATTAGCTTTAATGTTCATGTCTTCATTCAAATGCAATTAAGTTAGATCAGATTTGATTTCTTTAATGCTATAGGTTATGCTCCATGTCTAGGTTTCATTGATGCTTTATTTCAAGTTGAGTTTTTCTTTTCTGCAATTGTAGTTAGGTTAAATTAGATTTCCCTACCTGCTTTTTCATGTCTTTTCATAGTCTTAATGCTCAAATTCAAACCCCAGTTTGATATCAAAAACCCAAAAGTAATAATTTACGATTCTGAGATTTATCTTGTACCAACTACATTCGTTGGGAGACGACTCGAGTTACTCTATGCTACATTAGTTTAGAGGAGTTCGATAATTAAATTGTATTTGATACTCGTGGTACGACACGCGGGCGTTATCATCCACCAACCGATTTAATCACGTATTCTCTTCACTTCCCAAGCCCTAGCCGACCAAAACCCTTCAGCGCCGAAACCCCCTTTCCTTCTTCCTTGCGCGTGCGATCTCTCTTCACTTACTGTGCGTGAGTTCCTCCTACGATCTCCTTTGCGAGTGCGATCTTCTCCTTCTGCGCAAGAGCTCTTCTTCTTGCTGGTGGTGTTGGCAACTGCTAGCTGCAAGCTTCCCCTGTGTTACGATTCTCTCGTGCGCAAAGTTCAGAAAGGGTTTTCCTCTCAACCAAATCATCAATGGAACCTAAGTAAGCATTTTTTGGTTAGTTTTTTTCTTACAAATCAATTCATAGATTTTAAGTTTGTGCTAATCAAACTTTTATCTTGTGGTGTTTGCCGTGACCTTGCCTATGCCATGACCTACATCTCTTTATTATTTGCTTTTTGATCAACTCTTACCTTTGTGATCCTTTGATTTGTATCAACTTGGTGTCGTGACCTCATGATTTTCCCGTGACCCTTCCTTGCCATGTTACTGATTGAATCTATGTTCATATGATCAATCCAATCGTGTTCATTTGATTTAAATTGTTGTCATGATCTATTCTTCAAACCTTTAGAAAGTCATCTAAGGGAAAAGAACCCATGGAGGGAAACTCTAAGGGCAAAGACCCTTCATCATCTACACTTCCTTCAAGACCTCCACCACCTCCACATACTAGATTTCAAAATATCCATTATGCACTAGACTTTCAATGACACACTTTCAAACTCATGTCATGTCGAACTGTGGACCAAACTTTCATTTACGAACATTGTCCGACAGTACGACAAATCATTGAACACTATGAACTTCAATCCATTCTTTTCCTTGAGAGGCCAATCAACTTTGACTTGGTCTCTGAATTTTATAATAATATGGTCAGTGGAGAGGGAATGGGGTGGAGGACTCGAGTCGCCAGTGTCGACCTTGACTTTAATCTATCTGCTTTCACTACCTTTCTTGGTTGTCGCCGGTCCGAGAATGACTTTTCACTCTACCTTTATCTTTCGGATCCCCTACCGGTTCCCTTTGATGGAGTCACCCCTGACTCTATCCATGAGTACTTTTTCGATCATCCCAGGTCGAGGGATCTCCGTGAGGTGACCAGTGACTTCCCTACATTTGCTGCTCTCCATCTTTCCCCTCTAGATTATGTTTTATTTAAGATCATCACTAACTGTCTCCTCTCGACTACTTCGAAACACCTGGATGAAATTTACTCCTTCCACTGCTTGATGCTCTACGGGATGCATCAGCAGTTAGACTTTGACCCAGTGACTTCCATCTATTTCTCCATCATTGTCCATAGTCAGATGTACGGTCAGACAGTTTACATGCCGTTTGACCATATCATCACTGCTTGGTTGCAGTCCGTTGGTATCGACGTTGCACAGGGCCGCATTGTACCCATGGTTCGACAGGATTGCCGACTAGATCATCGCATGTTGGCCCAATCTGGCATTGTTGTCGGACCGCAGGGGCTGAGATGGAAGGATCGGAGACGTGTGGGGGAGTTACCGGGAGTAGCCCATGATCAGGAGCAGCCCGCTGTTGCTGAGGATTACGATGAGTGGGCTCCTGACCTACGCTGGCAGGTTGCGGAGCTAGAGCGGATGATGCATCACGAGTTACATATTTCCGAGCTCTGGAGATAGGAGGTCAGCTCAGAGTTTCGGTCCTTCGATCGCCGCCTAGATGCTCTAGCATCTGATGTTTCAGGGATTTGTTCACTGCAGGAGACGTGGTATGAGGAGTGGTACCATCATACGTTTCCTGGAGCTGCGACCTCCAGCAGCACTCCATCAGGGGATGTTATATACATTGATGATTCATCAGACGATGACCCCGCTGAGGGTTGATGCTAGTTGACTGTTTGGATTGTATGACTCTATGGCTTGTATGCCTCTGATTTATATGATTATTGTTGGCTTACCTGATTATTCATGAACTTGCTATCATCATGTTTGCCTCGTTATGAATTGCTATGCTTTATTGCTCTTCCTTATCCATATGATACATATGCTTGTTTTGTTATGTCTTATCTTTGTCATATGTGTTCATATGTTTTTCAAAATCAAATCATATCTTTGTTGTTTTGGGATACCCCTAGGGTTGAGGGGGAGTATGTTTAAACTTAACATCCCCTCTAGACCCTTTTCGATATTCGACAAAGGGGGAGAGTGTAGTTAGTTTAGTTTAGGATGATCATGTTGTAGGGGGAGGATCCTGATTCCCCTATGATCCTAAAAGTTGGGAAATTGATTTCGAATTCCTAAACTTAAAATCGGATTGTCAAACAACAAAAAGGGGGAGATTGTTGATACAGTCTGACCATGATTGTTATTTTGGTGTTGACATCGATTTTGGTTTAGGTTGATGATTATAATTAAGTCCTAATCGGGGATTAGGCACGGAGTGATTGAAATCCTAACCTGGAGGGTTAGGTGTGGAAAATCCTAGCTTGGAGCGCTAGGTGTGAAAAATCCTAGCTTAGAGGGCTAGGTGTGGAGAAATCCTAGCTTGGAGGGCTAGGTGTGGAAAAGTCCTAACTTGGAAGGGTTGGGTGAAAAGTCCTAGCTTGGAGGGCTAGATGAAAAGTCCTAACTTGGAGGGTTAGGTGAAAAGTCCCAACTTGGAGGGTTAGGTGAAAAGTCCTAGCTTGGAGGGCTAGGTGGATGAAATCCCGGCTTGGAGGGCCAGGTCTAGCTTGGAGGTCCAGGTCCTAGCTTGGAGGGCTAGGTTGGATGAAATCCTGGCTTGAAGGGTCAGGTCCTAGCTTGGAGGGCTAGGTTGGATGAAATCCTAGCTTGGAAGGCTAGGTTGGAGTGCCTGGATCGGTCTGGTGACCGATCAGGGAAGTTGGCACGCTGCTCCTTCGTGGATCGGTCTGGTGACCGATCCAGCGATGACTGATCGGTCTGGTGACCGATCAGGGAGCACACAGTGAGGTTGGGAACCTACTGTGCAGCTCCTGATCGGTCTGGTGACCAATCAGAGATCGTGCAGTTCACTCACTGCTCAGCTCCTGATCGGTCTGGTGACCGATCAGGGAACCCACAGTGAGTTGAGTTCCCCTACTGATCTGCTCCTGATCGGTCTGGTGACCGATCTGGAACACTGTTCAGATCGTTCCGGAGAACGATCAAGTGTCGCGAGTTCCTCACTACGACCGATCAGGACGGAGCCTGATCGGTCTGAGCATGACCTGATCGGTCTGGTGACCGATCAGGAGGCTCTCTGATCGGTCTGATGACCGATCAGGAGGGTTGGACTGCGAAGCTCAGAAATCGCCCGGCAAAGGGGTGGATCGGTCTGGTGATCGGTCCAGGAGAGTCCCAGAGAAATCGCGATTTTTGATTGAGCGTTGGGGACCGATCAGGATGGAGCCTGATCAGTCTGAACCCAACCTGATCGGTCTGGTGACCGATCAGGAGGCCCTCTGATCGGTCCGGTGACCGATCACTTTAATTCAAATTGCACTGTCAGACGCTCTGATCACGTCTGAACGTATCTGATTCTCTGCGCTTGATCTCTGATACTTGATTTTCTGATTGATATGCTGTGCTAATGCTCCGATTAAGCTACAGGTGACAGGGATGGATTCAAACACTCAAGGAGAGTCAATGAAGGCCTTTCTTTGGAGCAGGTTTGTCCATTTGTCATCTCAGGTTGCAACGGCTGGAGCTGCAGACTGGAGTTGCTGACTGGAGCTTGGCTGAGGGAAGCTCAGGGAGTCCAGGAAGAGTTCAGTGGTAGCTGAGTGTTGCAGGTGAGCAGCTGGAGGCTACAGTGAGGTGGTGACCTGGAGCTGAATGGAAGAGACTTAAGCGCTTGGGCGAACAAGTCTCAATAACACTTACTCCTACAGCAATACAGCATACGGACGATCAGTTCTCTATACTTTGCTTGTGCAATCTGTTGTTCCATCATCTTGAGCAAGCAACTATGATCTTTGAGGCAACCATCGGTTACTTGGGCACTTGAAAGAAGGAACAAGGAACTTGAGTCCATTAGCGAGAAGACACGAAGAAGGGTGTTCTTGTGTGAGATCTGTGCTGGGTGGAGTTCGGAAGAAGCTTGCTGTGTTCTTGTCTGTTCTGAGTGCTAAGTAAGATCTTTCTTGTGTTTCATTGTGCTTAAAACTATATCTCTGTTGAAACGCTGTGGAGAGGTTACTCCACCGAGAAGGAGGTTGCATTTTATCCGGTTTTTCCGGGGCTTGATCTGCCGACAATCAAGGAATCGCCCACCTTAAGGGCACACCAAGGAGTAGGGGCAAGTTATCCCCGAACCTTGTAAACCCTCTTGTTAGCGTTTTGCATTTGTGCTTAGCTTAGGGTTTTAGTCTTCTGCATACTCTGTTTTTATTGGTTCCGCTGTGCTACTAAACGTTTAAGTGTAGAAATTTGAAAAACGCCAAGTTTCGGTGTCTGGCTACATTCACCCCCCCCCCCCCTCTCTTGCCATCTAAGGTCCTACACATATGTATCTAAGATTAAGAGATCAAAAGGGGAGAGTTGAGGACAATTCCATGTGTCAAAGTATAATGATTAGCCTTGGCAAACACATGGAATTATAGATGGATTTGAATGTTGATACCAAATGCCAATCTTTTGAGATAATTAGAAGTTGTACCAAAAGTCAAGCACATTTGTATTTTTCATGGAATCATATTTTTCTAAGATAGGGTATATCCTAGCGAATGTGCTTGCAAATCTTTAGAGTGTTCAAGGTTTTGTTAAGTTCTTTTTGGCACTAGGGATAAGGTTGCTTCGGGGCAATCCTTTAATGGTGTCCAAGGGGGAAGAACTTGGAAGTTGAGTTGGGTAGAACTTGACTAGGTGTCATGGTGTTAAGTTGGGTAGAACTTAACCTTGGAAAATTAAAAATTGGGAGAAGGCATAGGTTAAGGGGGAGGTTGCCTCTTAGTTGCCTTAATTTTCATAGGAAACTTTTGGGTTTTGTGTCAAACTTGGGAATGGTGATAGATACATGGTTGGATGTATTTTTCCCAAGTAGGTATGGGTACCGCAAAGTTCTTCACAAAATTGAGAATTTTTGGAGATTTATGAAATTTCTGGCGCATTTCTGAATGTGGCAAAAAAATTGATTTTCAGAGTATCAGTCGGCTGCCTTGGGAGGCAGTCGACTGGTCAGGGCTGGTGTGGGTATCCAGCAGCTAACTTATATCCAAATGATGAAAAACAAGTGTATGGGGGTCTAGTACAATGTGTTTAGGATCATTGGGGATTAAAAGAACCAATAATTGGGATATTGTTGGGGTCTTTTTGATGTATGGCAAAAGGGGAGAAGTGTTGGGTTTAATTTGGGAAACCAAACACGCCTTTGCGGGAAACTCTAGGTTTAGAGGGAGCTGAGATTAAGGGGGAGCATAGTTGCTCCATTCTTGGCGTAAGGGGAACCTTGGAGGGGTTCTTAAAAAGCCTTTGTAAGTCCAGTGTAGGGGGAGCTTTAGAGAAGCTTTAAAAAGCCCGTTTCGGAAAATTCCTAACTTAGAGGGTTAGGTGTGGGATGCTTTGGGATATGATCCATGACATGTTTGCATTGCATATGCATTGACGATGTAAGTCCAAGGGGGAGTCTTGGCAACGTAAGTCTAGTTGTTTGTTTAGTATTGTTTTTGCTATTCTCTACTATTTGTTTTCCCTAACTTAAACGTATTGTCAAACATCAAAAAGGGGGAGATTGTTGAGGCAATCTGTGGTCCGGAGTGAACATGTGTTTTGATATTTGGGCAAAGGGTTTAAGTTAGGTTTACCCTTGTGTATTTGATATGTGTATGTGAGTGTGCAGGTTGTACATGTTACACATATTGACTCAGCTGGACGGTCTCGATACGGTGAAGGGTGGCATGGAGACAAGCTGGAGGCTTGTGTGCACCCGAGGGACCTTGGGATAGTAGGGACGATGAGCTGAGGGGCGCGGACTTCGAGGCATGCGTGAAGGATGACATGGAGGCAAGTTGGAGGCTTGCGTGCATCCGAGGGACGGGAGCCAAAGATGAAGAGGGCGCGAAGGCAATAGTCGAGGCTACTGGTGAGGAGTCAGTTGAGTCGTGAGGGTACGAGTGATGTGTAATTGTACTCGGAAAATCCTAGGGTTCGAGTGCGGAGTGAAATGTACTTCGGAAGGGTAACCTTAGGTGTGTGAGTGGACTAGTCGACTGCCCTGAGAGGCAGTCGACTGATGAAACTCACAGAAAGGTTTTAGCTGGGACCAGTCGACTGCCCTGTGAGCAGTCGACTGGTAAAGTCAAAAACTAGCCGTTGCAGCTAGCCGTTGCAGCTAGCCGTTAGACTGTTATTTGGCTGCACCAGTCGACTGGTAAATAGGCAGTCGACTGGTGGCGAGAGTTTCAGCTCGAGTCCTATTTAAGAGGAATTCATGTTGGCTGAAAGGTTTGACGAATTTGACTTTGGTTAGAAGCCAAATAGTAGTCTTGGTGCTTAGGTATTGTCGAGGTGTTGTGGCGAGGTTTCTCCACTCACAAGGAGCGACAAAGGCTAGACAGAGGTTATCCGGGGAGTGATCCACCGAAGGATTCTTGGATTAGTCACCCTTAGGGGTGGATATCAAGTAAATAGGTTTGTGTTAGCATTGTATTTGTTCATTGTTATTGTTTCCGCTTGCGCACGCTAACCGTGTAGGGAGAAAACATCGAAAAAGTACTATTCACCCCCCTCTAGCAACCGGCATCGATTTAACAAATCTCACGACTATATATTCCGTATGTAACTTCAGTACGCCTGATAAACCTTTTCCTATAGCAACCTCTGAATCATCTGAAGAAGCATCATCCTTATTTTCATTATCAGAAACTTTAGATTTTGTGGTTTCTTTCACTTTGGTCCATTCAACATCATCACCTTTTGTTTCAGTATCTAGAGAGATGCGGGAATCGTCATCATTATCCATAAAAACATTTTTTTGATTCAAGTTTCTGGGCTCCTTGGGTTAGTTGAAGACCAAGTACATACTCCTCAATTTATGTAATTACAACATTTTCTTCTTGTGATTCTCTTGTGTATTAACTCTGGGAATGTTCTTGTTATTTACTAGAGGTATCTTGTGTTGGATCGAGAAAACCGATAGAGGGGGGGGTGAATATCGGAAATCGTTCGGATTTTCGTAAAGAGCAGTTGCACAGCGGAAATTTAAAAACAGCACACAGACACAGTCGATTTACTTGGTTCGGAGCTTGTGTCGACTCCTACTCCAAGGCCCACGGTCGTTGACCGTTTACTTTGGGCAATTCTATATACGCGCAAATCAGTTTACAATAATTTATTACAAGTAAGTGCACTAACAATAATAATAAAAAAATTCGATCTTCGTTACCGACGTCCGGAGTGGATTGACTCTTTCGGGGCAGCGGGACGTCGTCGGCTCGAGTTGGAGTGTTTCCGGAGCAAGGCACGAGCGTAGAAGATCTTTGGGGCGTTGAGAGAACAGTTGTCTGAAGCCTGGGGTCGAGGACCCTTTATATAGGGCCTGGGGGCGCCCGGGACGTCGGGGGCGCCCCCCACGTGGCCTTTGATCCGCCAAAGTCTCGGTCGCGTCTGATCCTCTGGATCCGCTTTGACCGGGGCGCCCGGAGCGCTCGGGGCGCCCGGAGCGCTCGGGGCGCCCGGATTGACCGGGTCAAACTCTATCCGCTTGGCTTCGAGGGCTTTTGGTTCAATGCATACGCATGGGGGCGCCCGGGACGCTGGGGGCGCCCGGGAGCACGAGGGCGCCCGGGATTTGAACTGTCGAAGCCCATCTTGCTGTCTTGTGTTTTGTGTTTACCTTGGGGGCGCCCGGGACACTCCGGGCGCCCTGGTCAGCTGTTGCCTCATTCCTTTGAGGCTTTCTGAGCTGCAGACACACGTTCCTTCGGTCCTGCATCCAGGGTTAGTCCAAAACACAATAAAACAATAAAGTATTAGATTATACAGCCTTAGCTGTCTTGGTTCTGACTTTGGTCTCCTAAATGGAGTCCTAGGTCGAACCGACGCCTACTGTTCCCTCGACGGGAAACGCGTCCTCACCTACTCCTCTCGGGAGAATTTACCTGATGCCAACCGTTCCTCTGGTTGGACTTTTGCCTGACGGTCCTTTGTCAAGTCTTGTAAACTGGCAGTCCTTCGCCAGTTGCCTAGCAGTCCTTCGGTAGGGCTTTAGTCCCAGGCTGTCCTTCGCCTGGAGCCTAGCAGTCCTTCGCTAGGGCTTTTGTCCCTGGCATTCCTTCGCCAGTGCCTAGCAGTCCTTCGCTAGGGATTGGATGCTGGCAGTCCTTCGCCAGTTGCCTAGCAGTCCTTCGCTAGGGCTTGGATACTGGCAGTCCTTCGCCAGGTGCCTAGCAGTCCTTCGCTAGGGCTTTTTCTGCACACTCAGTGAACAACGTTAGATCACAAATAAACTTAACTTTGAATCCTTTGCCAATATCAAAACCAGGTTCGATATGGTGCTTCCTGCACCAACATCTTGAAGGGCAACAACCTGAAGACCAGAACAACTAGTTTCATCTTGTTTTCTATGAGCAAGTTTTAGAGGTTTGTTGCGCAAAACAGGAGCAACAACCTCTCAACCTCTAACGCGCGGAAGAAGAGGAAGAGAGAAAGAGATTGCGTGGAACAAAGAGGCAAAGACGCACAATAGAGAGAGAGAAAAATTGAGGAAGAAGGTGAAGAAGAGTTACCGTGGTTCGGCGGCGTGTCTACTCCACAAAATGGCCGAAGTTTTATTAAAATTCTCTCTACACAAGAGAATATACCTTATTCTCTTGACACTAATAAAGATTATACAATAGGCTTACAATGATCCCTATAAATAATACTTAAACCCAAACCCGATAATTCCGTAACACAATTTTGTTAAGAAAAATCTTAACAAAATTCTATTAAAAAAACCTAATAGAATTTTATTAGAGAAACTTTAATAAAATTATGTTAGAAAAAATCTTAACAGTTTTTTCTTCCATGACATCCATATTTAGATATGAGTCACTCGTCAACATTCTCTGCCTTGGCGAATATTTACCCCTTCGAAAAGCATGAGTATTTGAGCAATACTCGACCTGGAACTCTAGGTTTGAGGTTCCTTTCCTCTAACATCTAGAGACATGGATCAGGTTCTATGAGCAACCCTGTAAGCCATAAAGTTTCTTTCTTCTTGAATACCCACTCGCACTCTATAGCTCGTTTTCCCTCAGGAAGTTTCACTATATCCCACGTTTGGTTCTTATGCAGTGACTCTATCTCTCCTCCATCATAGCACCCATCTACTTGTCCTTCTCAGAGTTATATACTACCTCTTGAAAAGATATAGGGGTTTCACTATTGGTGATGCGTGCATAAGACACCAAGTTCTCAAATCCGTATCTGGTGGGTGGTTTTACGACTCGTCTTCGTCTGCCACCAGCTATAGTATGATGCTCTGTGTGTTCTGAGCTAGAATCATCAGAGTCATGAGTCTCTAGCTCCACTTGTATAACCTCTTTCTCCTGTAACGCTCCTCTACCATAGCACCCATGCACTTATCCTTCTCAAAGTTGTATACTGTCTCTTGAAAAGATCTAGGGGCTTCACTATTGGTGATACATGCATAAAACACCAAGTTCTCAAATCCGTATCTCGTGGGTGGCTTTACGACTCATTTTGTTCTGCCACCAACTATAGTACGATGCTATGTGTGCTCTGAGTTAGAATCATTAGAGTCATGAGTCTGTAGCTCCACCTGCACAACCTCATTCTCCATGTTGCTCTGTGGTGTTTCCTTTCCTTCATCATGAGTACACTGTAGCATGACTTTCTCGTCAAACACCACATCTTTGTTTATCACCACTTTGTTTGCCTTAGGATCCCAAAGCTTAAAGCCTTTAACTCATTTCTAATACCCCAGAAAAATGTATTGTTTGACTTCACATCCAGCTTCGATCTTTACTCACTAGATATGTGCATATAGGCCGGACATCAAAAAATTCGAAGATAAGAGCAATTTACTGGATTCTATGTTCATACTTTCTTTGATACTTTGCCTTCTAGTGCTGTCCTTGGTGATCTATTAATGAGATAACATGCCATGTTTATTGCTTCCGCCCAGAAATTCTTTGCTGACCCTGTATTCAGCATGAGTCATCTTGCTTATCAATGATTGTCCTGTTCAACCTTTCCGCCACATCATTCTGTTGAGGTGTGCAGCATGGAATATTGAGAAATATCTTATTATTCTATGCTGCTCACAAAATTCCTGGAACTTTGAATCCGTGTACTCAGTCTCATTGTTTGACTTAAGACATTTGATCTTCCTTCCTGTCTGATTCTTCACTTTAGTTTTTCATAGTTTAAACTTCGCAAAAAGTCTCTGACTTATGACGCATGAAGTATACCCAGACCTTTCGTGAGAAATCATCACTAAACTCACAAAATATAATTATCCTCCACGTGATGCTACACTGGCTTGCCCTTAGAGATCTGTATGTACATAGTCCAGAATTTTCTCCGTCTTGTGTATTACCATCTTGAATTGCACTTTACTCTATTTCCCAAGGACACAAAATTTGTATAATTCAAGCTTGCACGTCTTGACGTCCTTCAACAAATCTCTCTTGTGAAGCTCCAACATTTCATGTTCACTCATATGCCCTAACCACATATGCCACAAGACTGTACTTTTTGATTCAGACTCTTCTGAAGTGACTCCACTGGCTATTTTTTGTCCTTTGATTACCTTTAGAGTTCTCTTGTTGACCTTCATCATCCCACTCACTGATTTGTGATTACAACCTATTTCATCTAGTATGCCTAGTGAAATCAAATTCTTCTTTAGATTTGGTATGTATCTGACATCACTTAAAATTCTGATCACACCATCAAATATCTTGATTCTAATGTTTCCTATGTCGATGGCTTTGCAATACGCATCATTTCTCATCAACATTGAACCAGAATCCACTGCCCTATAGGTGTCAAACCATTCCTTGTTTGGAGTCATGTGATATGAACATACAGAGTCTAAGCTCCATGCATTCATCAATTGTTCTGAACTCGACATATCTAATAGCATATCTCCATCACCGCTCTCTGAATTTTCTTCAACTATGTTTGCAGACTTTGTCGAACTATCTTTGTTCTCTACAATATGTTTTTTTTATCTCTGGACATTCTCTCTTCATATGACCTTTGCATTCACACTTGTAGCACGTAATTATCTTCTTCCTTCTTAACTTAGAATGAGTCTTATTGTCGCTGCTTGATTCATACCGAGTTTTGCTCCGCCTACTATGCTCTTGGTTACTATTTATCACAAGTCCTCCTTGAGAAACTTCGTCATTTGCTTTCTTCTTCTGATGAAAGCCAATAAAGCACCCGAGACCTTCAATTTGAGAGTTTCCTTTCCCCACATCAGAGTAGTGACTAAATTCTCATACGTAGGAGATGAAAGTGGAGAATTTAGCAACATCAGCGCCTTGTCTTCCCCCTCGATCTTCACATCAACCTGCTTCAGATCGCTCATAATTTGGTTGAATACGTCGATATGCTGGCTCAGATGGGTTCCCTTTGTCATCTTCAGCTAGCCCGAATTAAGATACAACTTGTTTGTCAATTATTTTGACATATACCAGCTTTCCAACTTTTGCTAAACTGCCACCGGTGACTCTTCATCCATGACATGATACATTACATCATCCGTAATATAAAGCCTGATTTTTACAACTGCCTTCGCTTGAAGTTCTTCCTAGTCTAATCTCTCCATGCTTTCCGGTTTCCTAGTATGATGCCTTGTTGCACCAACAAGTTCTTGACCCTCTTCTGCCACAATCCAAAGTTTTCGGTTCCGTCAAACTTCACCATATCAAACTTCACAGAAGATGTCTCCAACATGTTGAAAAAATTCGCCAAACTTTTCTCTAATACCAATTGTTGTGCAAAACGGGGCAACAACCTCTCAACCTCTAACGCGCGGAAGAAGAGGAAGAGAGAAAGAGATCGTACTAAGCAAAGAGGCAAAGGCGCATAATAGAGAAAGAAAACACGAGGAAGAAATAGAAGAGGAGAGAGAAGAAGGAGAAGAAGAGTTACTGTGGTTCGGCAACACGCTTACTCCACAAAAAAAGGCCGAAGCTTTATTATAATTCTCTCTATACAAGATCATACACCTTATTCTCTTGATACTAATGATGATTATATAATAGGATTATAATGATTCTTATAAATAATTCTTAAACCCAAATCCGATAAAATTTTAACAGAATTTTATTAAGAAAAATCTTAACAAAATTTTATTAGAAAAAAGATTAACAGAATTTTATTTAAAAACCTTAATAAAATTTTGTTAGAAAAAATCTTAAAAATTTTTCTTACATAATATCCATTATTCAGATATGAGTCATACGTTAACAAGACTTTTGCAAATCATCCTAATTTTCACCAAAAGCAATATCCTCATTCTCTATAAACTTGAATGTTAAGGTTTGCAAGAAGTTTACTTTTAAGTGGGGCACGAACTCTAGGACGTTATGCTTCTAAACCGTCCGTCGCGAGTACTTCTCAATTTACTCTGACGATAAAAACTTCCATGGGGTCGGATCGATCGTCCGAAGTTCGATGTTATCCAACGTCATTAATTGTTGAATGTTAAGGTTTGCCACCCCCTAGCAACAACGTGGCCGCTCGTTGCCTGGCGAGGCCGCTCGTGAATGGGCCACACGAGAAGCGGCCGCTCGTTCCCTGGCAAGGCATCGGCCATCCCACGATCGGCCGACGCTTGCTGCTTTGCAGCCCATCTCTCGAGCGATCGGCACTCGATCTGCCTCCTCATTGGCGACGGAATATTTTCCGTCGAAGAAGAAATAAATTGTTTAGGTTACCTTCACGCAAAGAAATCCTTGCCTGCTGCATGGAGAGAGACGCTGCTGCTAAGAGGAAGGAGACAGCGCTGCGGTGCCGAGAGGAAAGAGACGTCGGAGAGGAAGGAGACTTACTGCGGCTTTAGGGACATAACAGCTCTGTATAATGATAATGACTATCATACCATATTAAATTAGGAAGAATAGAAACAAAGCATAAAAAAATAATTATTTCTTTATTGATAAATAGGATTGTGATTGCAATTCAAATATGGTAAAATATCAATAAGTAAAATTAATTTTTGATTATGCAATTCATCCATATGAATTTAAAAATTATAGAGAACTGCTGCTTCTGTACCAAATATTTCTGATAATATTGTTTTATTTAGATCTTGAAATTCAATGAAAGTGGATTCAGGTCAATCAAAGATATTGTTAGGCCATCATCATATTCATGAGCATGGCCTGCAAAAAGTTGAGATCAAAAGCTGCTCTCTTTCGACGACAAGAGCAAGCCTGGTAAGCTACACTTCTCCTGATTTTTCATATTATTCTTTACATTTAAATGCTCTTCTTCCAGGCACTTCCTTGATTCATCAGACATATCTATGAGATTGCAAGGGTTTTGCACGAATATTATCTTAGTTTTTCGATTTACTTCATTGTGAAATAGAATTAGAATGCCTTGTGGAGTTGGAAGATCTTTGTTAACTAGGAAGTTGCCACCTTCTCCAATTGTTCTGATAATTGAAACATCATCTTACACAAAAAGGAACTTCTTGTCCATTTTGCAGGTTCTGCACAGCTGGACTTCCAAGTGATATTATGTTGAAGTCAGAGAGATGTCCTAGATGACAAAAGATGATTTATTAGTTTTTATTGTTCCTATCAATCCGTCCTAAAATTAACATGGAAAAGATACATCAGGGACAATTAATCTAGATACTAGTGTAACTGATTACGATGAAAGAATTGGTGGAAGAATATATTCCCTTGGAAAGAATGGAATCTTTCTATAGCCAATTGCAGTTTTATATTTATTCATAACAAAGTTGGAGATCTGAAATGAAGCATTGATCTGCAACGATACGTTGTTGCTCGTTCCACCGTGATTTGTTTAGGCGTAATCTAGTGACTCCTCATCATAACGTCTGCCGAAACACATCAATTTTTATTATAAAAAGTGATTAAAAGTTGAGACCGACCTGAAATCTGAAGCATTAAACAAGCCTATATTATAAAAGGGAAATGATTTGATGGGTGAATTTGGGAGAGTGAAAATTATAGTGAATGACGTACAGTTAATGTGTACATGTTCGATCGTCGATTGAACACCACCGGCGGCCTCTGATTGCCGTCCCGAATCAAACTATACCTTGGGAGGACGGTGAACTCGTCAGGATCGCCGGCAACAGTGAACCCATCGAAATCGACGGTCAATGATGCGAGATCGCAATTGTGGCGATCCCCGACGGGTTTACCGTGCCCCCCAGGGTATAGTTTGGTTCGGGGCGGCGGCCGAAGCCGCCGGTAGTGTCCGATCGACGATCGAACGTCGGACGTGCCGTTGATTGATGGTCAAAATTTTTACTGAGACATTCACTTTCACTGTGCGTATTATTAGTCATTATAAAAATGATGCGATCGATCTTATAAAATTTTTTTTATAGATTATCGAGATAAATTCAAAAGTTCAGTGTTATAATATTCACGTTTTATTTGAAAAAAAATTAACCCGGACAACAAGCATATATTATAGAATCATGACGTCCTCGGAATACTTCAAATTACTTCAAAGATATAATATTATGGAGGTTAACCCATTGACTGAAAAACAACAATAATAAAATTTAATAGATCGTGTAAACAAATAATATTAAAAACACGCTTCTTTTTATTTTGGAAAAAAAAGACACCCCAAAATTACGAGTAACATAGAGTCCATGTTTTTTCCTCAGAAAATTAAATGTGTGTTTCTCTCCTATTTTATCATGGAATTACCCTTTAATCTAACATTATGATAAAAATTATTGAGAAACTTTTATAACGCGCAGAAATAATTGATAGTTGTTATAATGTATAAAAGTTATCCAACAATTATTATAATATATTTAAGATGAGTTTAAAATTTATATTATGTAGAAGCTTTCTAGTAGCTACTATAACATATAGAAATTACTTAGTAGTAATTATAACGTGTCTAAGATGAATTTAAAATTTAAAATTTATATTGTGTAGAAATTATCTAATAGTTGCTATAATATATAAAAGATATTCGATATTATTATAACGTATAGAAGCTACACTAGAACATGTTTAGTATGAATAAGATTTAAAATTTAGGATTTAATATTTTAGATATCTGGACACTATTATATCTCGGTTAAAATTATTTAAATTTTATCAAAATAATTTTTAAATAGTTATAGATTTTTTTATATATTAGTATTCAAAATATCTTAAATCCTAAATTCTAAATTTTAAATCCTAAATTCATACTAAATATATATGGTTCTACCCATTATAAAGTAACTTCTATATAATTAAATTTTAAATCTTAAATTATTAACTCATCCTAAATATATAACTGATAACATTTACAATAATAATAAAATTAAAGAATAATTTGAAATAAGATTATGAGAAGAACACTCATTTGATTTTTGAAAAAAAAAGATAACCGCTCTTTTGATAGTGTCTAAACTCTAGACGTTTTTTTAAAAATTTCATAATAAAATTATTACATGTTTTCTAAATTCTCTCAATATTTTTTCAAAGTTAATTATTTTACCACGCGATGCCTTTTCAATTTTCATTTCGGGGGGAATCACGCCTTCTATATACTTCTTTTGTACCCAACTCGTACAACGTTGCCAATTGGCACGTCGTTTCGTCCCCGTCTACGGTAAGGAAATAGGTCGATTATGTGTCAGTATGGTTTTTCGAGTTTGAGTGTGGTGTTTGATACGCCTCTCTCTATCATCATCGTCGCCATTTCAATTCCTGCGCTAGTCCACCACCACCAGTTCACGAAGAACCCTCCTTCCGTGGCTCGTTCTCAGGCCTTCGTTTTATCGTCTCGCTGATCTTCTCATCTTTATCTTTTGCCCGCTGCAATCTTGTTCTTTGGCTGACTCGGCCACTTTTTCACGAGCAGTGGCCGTAGCCGACGAAAAAGCAGCCGAATAAAGATAGGGTTCTTCAGATTCCCGTGTTTCGTTTTTTCTTTTTCATTTTGCGGAAGGAAGACCGGATTTCTTTTTCCTGCTGTAGGCGTCGCCCAGATTGAAGGCGGCGTCTAAGGTTCTTGTGAATAAGATGGAGTAAGTGGATAAGGAGGATTTAGACCAATTTTTGTAGTATAAAAAATGTTTTTTTTCCCTGAGACCTTCTAGTTTTTGCTGACCTTTCTGAAAAATGTTGGTGCGTGGTATAGATTACATCGGGGGTGAAGACAGATGAAAAGAGGGATCTGCTCGATTTCTCTAGCTAGATTTCGGAGTTTATTCAACTTTTTTTCTAGAATATGATTACTTGCGAGCCTGCATCGTATTTATCTATGGATATGTTCGGATGATGAAGGTTTGGGCGGGTCTCTTTTGGAAGGTCTATAATTAGCATCAGGCTTTTGCTATTTCCATGGGCAGCGAAGACTTGTTTAAGCGAGGCTGGAAACTGTTCCAATCAAAGAAACAACCCTTTTCGAGAATCCGAGTTGCTGCTGGCTCCACCAGAGAGAGGCTGTTGTTTCTATTTGAGCGTCACTGGCCACTGATCTATCGATTGTGCTTGGTTGCTGCTAGGGTTCTTCTTAGGTTGTTGTCGCAGTGGAGGGAATGTGCTGTGGGAGGTCTGAGGTCCGTGTTTATTTTGGGTCCAACAGCTCTATTCGTCATTTTGTGGAGTTTCTTCCTTTGCCTGGCTTCAACAACATCACTACTTTATGTGCTTCTGAGTCTGGTTCGTATCTATCAAATTATTTCATATGCGAATACTGTTTCTTCTTCTGATCTTCCTGGCTTCGTTTTGTTACGTTTCTCTTTATCTTCTCTAGTGATTGCGTTGTTTTTTATTTTTTTGGATACGTTCTCCTTCAAATTTCCTCTAATTCGTATGGTCAAATCGATGCTGCTTTGATCGTGAAAGTTAATGATCTTATGCTCTCAATAGCCTAATGTCCTAGTTTACCTTTCCTATTATAAAATCCACAATAATTTGTTCTAAGCCGTAGAAATTCTTACAAGCCAACCACAATTGTATTTCAAAGCATGCACATATTCAGTACATCTCTTATTTGCTGTGATCAGCACTGGTAAACAGGAGTGATGCACTAAAACTTGATGTGCATCTTCTAGAAGGATATTGAAATTTGGAAATCTCTTATGGCGACCATTTTATAGAAACCAGATGGTATCATATTTGATTTGATTCTTTTTCCTAAATCGGCCATATTAAGACAAGTGTTAGGGATTAGACTTGCTATATTATATAGAGTTGAATGTTGGGTTATGAAACGAGTACATAAGCAGAAGATGAGAATTGTAGAGATGAGAATGTCAAGGTGGATGTGAGGATATATGAAGATGTATAAGATAAGAAATGAGAATATTAGAGAGAAAGTCGAGATTGTGTTTATTGAGATAAAACACTAAGAGACATGTTTTAGATGATATGAGCATATACTTAGGCGACCAATAAATATATCATTAAGCGATGTGAACATTATAAATACACACATTCATTAAGGAAGAGGGAGATCAAATAAGACTTGGTTGGCAACGATAACATTAGATAAAATTAATTTAAATATAGATGAGGATATAGTAGGGTATCAATTCTAATGGTGTAAGAGAATCTATATAGTTGACCTCACTTAGTGGAACAATGGCTCAGTGGTTGTTGTCGTATAAAGTTTAATTTTGATTTGCGATTTCTGTCAAAGATTTTACAAGTCATAAAGATCTTTTGTTTTTTGTGAGCTGCTGCAGAAGGTTCCTATATATATATATAGACTTTTACAATAGGGTCCAAGTTTAATATTCAAAGCGAACTATTCAGTCTTGGTATTCATGTGTTGTGATTAGTGGTGGAGCTACATAGGCTCTTTAGGGGTCAATTTATCCCAATATACTTTTTAGAATATATACCTACTACACATTATATAATATATGCTATTAATTCACTTTTAATCATATTACTTGTATGATTGGTTCCATATCCTCTGTGTAAAACTCTTTGATAAAGGACAATCTGGTGCATGAAGCTCCCGTCATGTGGGGTCTCAGGGAAGGGTCTATTGTATGCAGCCTTGCCTTATTTTGTAAGAGGTTATTTCCAGGACTCGAATCTGTGACCTTTTAGGTCACAAGGTGGCAATTTTATCATTGCGCCAAGGCTCCCCTTTTGTGTAAAACTCTTTGATGATTGCGAAAAATGTCTGAATGATTTTCTTTATAATTAATATACCTTTTATACATTTCATCCTTTGTAATTTTGCGTTTTGATGGCATTTCTATGCCCTTATCTCAGCTGGTTTTTCCAATGGTCGTTCCAGGCTGCTGCTTCTGTAGCCATTCACTACTTGGGCTTTACACCAGGACTTTTTATTGTTGGGCATTATGGAATTTTGATCATGTGGATGTATGGATACTTCTGGATGACGGCAATTGTATTAATAACTGCAGGTAAGCAAATAAATTTTTATACTAAATCTGTACCGACTTTCTCATACTTTTCCAGTAAGTTGATTTTTCTATTTTGATTGCGTGCAGGTTATATGTTCTCACTTAATCGCGCATGGTTCTTGACCTTGTTGGCGATTGCATATTCTGTTTATTCTGTCTATACCCAGGTTGGATTACTAGGAGTTTTCCTGATGTTAAATCTTTCTTTCATCTCTAATGATATTCTAAATAAGTTGCATCAAAGATACAACTATACTGATGAAAGCATACACATAGAAGAGCAAAAGGATTCAGAACCAGTTGTGGAAGACTTCTCTATTGACACTGAATATTCTACTCCAATAACCGATCCTGAAGATGTGGCATGTTCTAAATCAGCTTGCAGCACACCGGAGGTATCTAGTATTACAAATACTCACAATGATGCTTCCCCTAGCAAGGTTGTTGTAGTTGAAGCATCTTCGTTGGTTGAGATGAGGAGGATAATTAACTGTTCAAACCATTATGAAGTTCTGGGTTCTCCTAGGAACATAAATATTGATCCTAAGATACTAAAGAAGGAATACCATAAAAAGGTGAGCAGTTTGAACTCTTATTCACGAGTGTTACTTTCATTAGAGAATAATCTTAACTGATGGATAGACCACAGAACAGTATAAGTTAGGTTATATGAATTGATTCCTAGGTTTTGCTTGTGCACCCTGACAAAAATTTAGGAGATGGAAGTTCACTAGCATGTGAGTCCTTCGACAAGCTCAAATGCGCATATGAGGTAAATTACATATGAAGTGTTTTAAAGGGCAATAATGAGTGCCTGATGTTTTTTTAATATATTTTTTACATATATGGGTAATATTTGGCAACTAATGATCAATAAATTTCAGGTTCTTTCAGATTTAACTAAGAAGAAAAATTATGATGAACAATTAAGGAAGGAAGAATCTGGCAGGGCGTGCCAGAGGTCTTCCACTGCATCTCAGAAGGTATTAATTTACATGATGTATGCTGTAATTATGATAAATATTTTGATTTTAGCATTTGTTGCAAAACATGAATATCTATGCTAGTATTAATCATACTAGTGTCTCTACATGTTTCTAAATTCTTGCTTGCCATGTAACAGACAATCATACAATGAAACATGTAATTTTCTAGTTTTATGTACTTTTGGTAGCATAATGTGTCAACATTTCATCCGTGTTTGCACCTTTTTCTCTCGTTATGTGTACTTTTAGTAGCATAACGTGTCAACATTTCATCAGTGTTTGCACTTTTTTTTCAAAATTCTCATCACAAGCATGCAATTTGTATATGTTTAGGCATTACTTTTCCATTTCCCAATATTGGATGGTTATACTAGTAATTTGCCCGTTATAACAGATAATCACATGGAATAGTGTTTTTTTTCCCATGGTCTGATTTGGTATGCCTAATATATTGCATAATTATTTGTTTGGCATTTTGGATGAGCAATTTTATTGTAGGGGATTTGAACAACTGATGTAGCCATGCAATTCTGTTAAATCATAGGGAGGGGTTGAATACCGTTCTGAAGAATCCAGGCGTATTGAGTGCACGAAGTGTGGAAATTCTCATATATGGATATGCACTAATCGAAATAAAGCTAGGGCAAGGTGGTGTCAGGTGAAAATTAATTGAGACTTTAATGTTATAAGCCTCAGATCATATGCTAGAACTTTGTTGTTTTTGGTGCTTGACTGTGGTCTTCTTTTGCATTAGGATTGCGTCCAGTGGCATCAAGCTAAAGATGGAGATGGTTGGGTAGAAAGTCGGCGCTCAACAACTATAATTTCACCTCTGAAGGTATTCTTTTATCCTGTTCAAGCATCGCAAGAGTTTCCAGCAATTTTTTTTAGAAGGGGTCTCATCTAACTTGTGTTTTTCTATTGTTCCTGGCGTGTTGTTATGTAGGTCCACTTGAGATTTTACTGTTTATTATAAATATTAAAATAAAAATGTAAAATGAAACAAGGAACTAATGCATTTGGCGCTTGTACTCAAGCTCAACTTTAGCTGTTCCGTTCTCTAGCGTCTCTAGTTTCAAAGGGAGATGTTGCCGAAACTAAGCAGTCGTTGGTCCACCCTCATTTTACAACCATCCTCAGGTAAGCTGAATTAATTGGCCATTTGGGGAAAATTGGGCGTTGGACTAGGAGGCTGTATATTGTTGTTTAAAAATTCATGCATGCAAATGACCTAATCGTCACTTTGGAGGCAGAAATTGTCAGCGTCAGATTGGGGCTAAAATTAACCTCAAGGCCCTGAATCAGCAGACTGATATCTTTTCTTTTATAATATTTTTTATAGAAAAGCAGGTGATTACCAGTTGAATTGGACTCTTCGGAACCCTGTAAAATTGTAAGAAGAGAAGAATCATGCATAGGTCCATGCACTATTGAAGTGGGGAAGATGAGAGATCTACAGCCCAGAAGTTAGGAAATAAGTTTTAAGCCTCGTGATAGGGAGGGAAATTCCTGTGGAGATTAGTTTGCTAGGGAAGCTTCAAGACACCTAGCTTCGAGCTATCTTTTCATTGAGCCACTGTTGTGGCTGGAAGCTCATCAGAGAGCAGAAGCTAAACTGGACTTGTTTTTGTGATTTTTGATCTCAGTAAATAAAGTATGATTTACTGGGTCAGCCTTTTTTAAACTGAATCTGTGAATAAATACATAAAGAGAGTTAAATTTCAGGAAAAATCCTCTTCCATAATTTACTCCTTAATTTTGTGGAAAGAGACACTCTGTATACTGCATACTGCTGATGCTCTTACAGAATAACAAACATTTTTGGAATCCTTCATCTTGGTAATTTCCTGAATAACATATGAACCCTTTAGTTAAAGATTATGTTTCTTCTACACGGAAGAGTATGTCATGAAGTACTGGGTTGGTGTAGTCTGTAGATTTACTTGGAAAAATGATTTGATTTGATTTAAAGTCTTAGCCACGTTGAGAACATGAAAATGGCAGAATATCAAGCTCTTTGTACCCTAAAGCAGCAATTTTACAGCCATTTCCTGTTTCCTGTGTCTTTTAGACTTGGTTTACTTGGATGAAAAATATAAGAGGAAATGAGAGAGGGAGCGAAAGTAACACATGGGATGGGCTGTCACGCTGTGTGTAAATTTGTAATCCTTTTTCTCTCTTTCCTCTCCTATCTTTTTGTCCAAATGTATCCAGTCTTAGTGAAATTTTCCTTTATTTTCCATGCTGCAGTGTATATATATGTGTGTGTGTGTGTTTTAAAATTTTTTTTCCCTTTCTCAGATGGAAATACCACGCGCCTTTGTGTGTGCAGAGAGCAAGATATTTGATGTATCGGAATGGGCAAGTTGTCAGGTAAGCATCTGGATTCAATCATGGGTTGTATTCTTTTTAATCCTTGCATTAGTAGGTAAACATTTATAAGCCTGACCTATAATATTACATGTGACATATTTTATTAACTCTGGAGTAGTAACCAAGATTTAAATTAGTTCTTTTATTTTTACATGCATAATTGCATATATACTCCTTCAAGTTGGTTTTAATTTAATTATATATTCATTGTTATATACTTGTTAGTTGGAATAGCGGACATTCACACTAATATTTTGAAATTTATATGATTTTCACTTGTACCCCATTCTCGTTCTTCATGTTTTTCTGTTAACTTCACGAGACCTATTGTTGCAAACCCATCTAGTATAAGTAATTGTATCACTTTCTACTTTCATATTAGGTTATGATATGAACATTCTTCGGAATTTTCCCTATGAGATCGGTATAGTTTAAAGATCTTATTGCCTGTGCACTTTATGGTGAGAAAAATGGAAACTTCTGAAGGGAAGACACGAAAGAAAAGAAAACAAAACTGAATATGTTATTGTTGTTATCTGCTCAATTTGGAGATGCAATGTTATTTAGTCGACTAGGTTATTGCAAAATTCTTGAAATAGAGATTTTTTTTCTTTTCAGGATTAAGAAACGATGGTGAGGTTTTACTTTTAAAGAGGGCAATTCCTCTCATATAACATAACCTGAGGATTTGGTTTTCCATTAGAAATAACAAATGAAATCAGTTAGTTGATTTGTCATAGTATGGTAACATTATAGCTTTTCTAAATCACGAACTGCTGGTTATCATTACATTTCTTCTTGGAGGAAAAGGGAAGGTCAATCTCCTGCCTACCTATTATATATGGTATTTATGGGAACAAGCACCCATTTGGTGAAGGCTATTTTTGGAATTCAAGAACTTTGACGATAACTTTCAAGATGTTTGCTAATTTTGGTATTAGACACCTTCTGACTGATCATATCATTTCAACAAAATCATCTTCCATTTATTTGCCACTATGATCATCTTGTCACATGCAAACTTAATTTCAATAAATTTCAATAATTGGTGATACATACAGCCAATCTCCAGTCATTTTCATCTAACTCCATACAATCTGACATGCAGGGAATGTCTTGCAAGCCTAATACTCATGGACCAACCTTTCATGTGAATATGGTTGGTTTGGACAGGACAGGGCTGCGATCCAATCCTTCTAGATTTTCATGGGGATTAGATGCTGAGATGATCACAAAGGACTATCAGTTTGAACTGTGGATGCAGCAGGCTTTCGCATCTGGCATCTTCTCTGAAAGTCCAAAGCGTAGAAAAAGCTGGCCATTCAAGTTCAATCAGAAAAGCATAAAATCATGGCGAAAGTCACCATAAATGGATATGATTAGGTCTAATGAGGTAATTGTTGGATTGAAGAGCTTGTGTTGTTGTGGCCTGGCAATTCTGTCGAAGAGCTTAATGACCTTTATAATTTCACTTATTCATCAAGTCATGGTGTAGGCTTTTTTCATGTTTTACTGATCTTTGACCTCTTGGTGATGAAACCTAAATCTGGAGGGAGATAGGACTTCGAATCATCAGCCATTGCTTGCCTTCAAACAAAAGGTGGTGAAGAGAAAGGCTGGGTGAAGAAACGAAGACAACTTTCCTTCATGGTTGTGGGGGAAAAAATAAGAAAAATGCCAGTGGATCATTTGTGAATAGTTATAGCCATGCTATAGTCTAAGGCAGGATCTTCTCATATATTGAACTGTAAAAATGCCGCAAAAAGTGCAGCTATTCCACGGCTAGGATAACTTGTAAAGCAGTATTGTCAATTGATACATTAAGCTCCTTAGTGATTGTCATGTGTATGAAGTATGGTAACTTTGCAACTTTGGTTATTCTTTCCAGATCAGTGCTCTTTCCTTGTATTCCTAAGGTTTTTGAAACAGTTTATATGAATGATGCTTATATAATGGTTTAGAAGGTTGAACCTATTTTGGGAAAGTAGATCCATACATGATTTGGTTAATGAAGCAACCCATCTCTAAAGGTATGCAGTCTTATATTGTGATTTATACTTGCAAGTGATGTTCCTTGGGCAGTTATTGCTCAATGATGGGAGCTAGACATGGATTTTGTTAACCTCTAAAAGTTTCGCAGATTCATTTGATGCGCAAGGAAGAAACAAAAATAAGGTTGTCTCCTGTTCGAGTAGGGGAATGTCTGACTACTTTTTTTCCTTTGCTATCGAAATCATTGCAAAAAATGTCTCTGGTTCAAGAAGTCCCAATGCCTTTTGTTAGCCTTAAATGTTTTCATGGGACACAGGCATGTGAGAAGGTTGTGCTGGACCTAATGAATCGACAACAGTGCTACAATATCATAAAAAAGAATAAAGATTGAACACAATGGTGCACGAATGCAAAGATCATCATGCAGTACCATAGCACTTTCATGAGATGAGTTGCATATTAAATGAAATCTATGATGAAGCTGATGTATGAAGTTGTATAAATAACTATTCTACTCTGAACATGACCAGTTTGAGAAATGCGTGGAATAGGGATTAGAAAAGAGTGGATTATTCTTATGATTTGCCCTACTCATCTTTTATATGGAATAAGGAGAGTTAAATCCCAACACTATCCAAACTATTGAACAAAAGTTTAACTGGATTTAATGACTGAAAGAGAGTTCTAATGACAAATCTAAGAATATTGATCACTCCGGACGGATAATTACACGCATTTGTGACCAATAGAAAATTTATGTGGAATTGAACCAATCACCCCCAGAACTTAATCGGTTCAAAAAGCTGAATATATGAATTAACAAAAAGAAAAACCCAACAAATCCAGAGAAAGGAATGATTCTGATAGCTACAAGTGCATTGTGAAAGGTAACCCTAACTTGACTAGAAACATGATTAACATACAGTATACAAAGCACAATATGGTTAGGCCTTATTTCCGTCTCTTAAAGATTAAATACATCATACTGAAAAGGAAAAGAAAGAATGACAAAGCAACGAAAAGGAAGTCTAAGGGCTGAAGAGTTTACGGAAGGGCCCGTCTTTCCTATCCTTGGCAGCTTCTGTTAATGCAAGGAAGCGCTTGAATCCTGTTGTCGCCGCTCCTCTACCAAGAGCTGCAGCCCGAGCAAGGACATCTTCCCGGGAGGTCATAACTACTGAAGTAGTAGATGTATTATTACTTGCTGGAGTAGCTATGACTGAAGATGTAGCAGTAGTAGATGTTGATGGTGCAGCAGGGGCAGAGATGGGTGCCGAGGGGATTACTACTGATGGTGTCACAGATGGATGCCTGATTGCAGAGTTGTGCTTGTTAAAATCATCAAGAATACCTTGTTGATCTGCTTTCTTTAAGCCCTACAATATAAAACAATCAGATTATCATCAAGCCTGTAGACCTAACTATTTGGGGCTGGGTAACACAAATCAATCAGATACCCCCACAACATATAATACTTGTTCTTAAATTTGCTTTTGGAGCCAGGAAGATTGTCAAAAAAGAACATGGATAGATTTACCTTCAGTTTGAAATGACAAAGCTATAACCTCTTACATCAGGGAAATGAGAAACTAGAGGAATCAATTTTAGTATAAACTATGATCAAACACATGAAAAGAACAACTTCAGTAGAACTCTATGAAGTTTTAAGTCGAGGAGTTGAATTTGATTCAAATACAAAGAAAAATAATGACACCAAAACAGATGTTCACTGAACTCTGTAGTCATTTTCCTGACCTAGTGTCTAGTCACCAAAAAAAGTCGCTCCTACAGTTCAAAATAACTGTCACAGAAGTAACACTTGCGGAGCTTGTTCACAATCAAAACATTCTGTTTAAATTCTCAACAAACATTACTAACATAAAAGATACTAGAAAAGGGGACCCTCGGGAGCAAGCAAGGACAATTTTAAAATGTGTTAGGAGAAACAAAGGAGAAAAATAAAATTTTAGTATAGAACCTTCAGGTCGAGAATCCTCTGGAACTCAGCAGGTGTTCCCTCAGGAAGTAGCGCTCTGTAAGTATTTGCAACAGAATCTATTGGAGATAATATAACCTGCATAACAAATTAGCCCATAGACTTCGGAATTTACCCTCAGGTGAGAAAGGTAATGGCAGAATCAATGTCATACCTTCAACAGGGCTTCAGCTTTACTCATCTCACGACCAACAAATTTTGAATAGCTAGCAGCAACTGCTGTCTGTTGAATAGAAATAATAATGTTTCTGTACTAGAATCCACAATAACACAAGAATATGAAAAAAGTTTTACTATTTAATAAGAGTCATGTTGGAATCTGAATTAGAGATAATGGTTTTAGTATTGTCAGAATAGATGACAGGAATCCTAGTGTTCAATAATATTCTTAATCAAGTTTTGTTCTTCAGGAGTATGACATGTAATTTAAACATCTTGATATTCAACATAACAGGTTCTAAAATGAACTAAATGTGCAGTCCCCTTGACAAGTACCAATGTGACTTCAGCTACAAACTGCTTAATTCATGGAATAGCAAGGAATATAATGAGAAGAAAAACTATGTACCTGCTTTCCCAATGCAGGAATCTCCATAAGGATTGTCTTTACTGCTTGAGTATCCAATAACATCTACAAAAAATAGAATATTCGTGCTTCACAAAATCCTCCAGTTGTCAGTATAAAGGAATCAGCAAGGAATTTGAATTACCTGTTGAGCACCAGTTTCTGATATTTGTTTGCATTTGAAAATGTTATGGTATAAGCGTGGACCAAGAGACGCGGCTAACTGCAGAAACCAAGTTTTTCTCAAACTATTAAAGTCTAACAAAGGCACAAAATGGGCAAGAGAAGAAAAAAAAACCCAAAAATGTAAACTATTAAGCCCATATACCATAGTCTAACAAAAATACAAAATGGACAAAAAAATGAAAAAAGAAACCAAAAAGTCAAGTCATGAAGAAGATTACAAGTCCAATCCCACACAGTCTAGTTAGCATTAATTTTCAGATAAGATTAGGAGTGGACACTCCAAATCCATAGCCAAATTTTAGAGGAACGATTTCCATGTATTGGGAAATCAATTTCTTATCTAGTAAGAAAGAACCCATTGGCTGATCCAGTTTGCATATTAGTAGAAAACAAGAGAACGTAATTATTCTGATAAAAACAGTCTTGTCAAACATTTTAGGGGCTTTACCAACAAATCGCATAGAAGTACAAAGATGCAGACAATTTAATACATTATTAATCTGTTCTGCAATTTTCACCAGTACTTTCAAAGGACATTGCAAAAATTTCAAATGTTTGGGAAATTGTGATCACCAAAAAGCTGCTCAATCCTGGAACTCAAAATTGTGCTATAATTAAAAAAAAACAGTAATTGGTCAATGGTGTAATTGTAGAGTTTAATTAAATATTTAGTTTAATGCATTATTTTCTAATTACCAGACAATTACTTATACAAGATGGTTAAATTGAAAATATAGACATCAAATGTTTTGTAAACAGATATCTTAACTCATTAAAGGCCTATCTTGAAATTACTTAAAAAGATTAAACAGTAGCTTTTAGAAAAGAACTTCTGTCCAGACGCTTGCAACTTATATAGCTGATACTTGAATATTATGAAGTTGCATTTGATGGCTTGACCAATGTGATCTATAGACCCACCTTGTCCAAGAAGAACTGATAGTAAGTAGGGGAAAGTAGGCTTCCAAGCACAGGAATACTACTTCCAAGAATAGAGCTGATACCATTGACATACCTGCAAATCAAGACCAGGAGACATCAATCAAATTTCACATTCAACTTGAGAAGTCTTTGAACAATTAAATCAGCACATAAGGAGCAGTGATGCTTTCTGCTGGACAAAAATGCTGGTTTACTGTGCACGCATAGTCTAAATGAAAGGAACGACAAGATCGTCATATTTGAATTATTTATTTAGAAAATCACATTGACAACTAAATGCTTGTTGATCAAGTTTCCTCCAAATTTAGGAATTAGATAAAATATACTTACTCCGATTGGTCACCGACACTTTCAATAGTTGCCCAAGGTACTCGTGTCATGGCTATCATTTCAGCATCAAACTTTGTCTCTAGACCATGGACTAGTGTCACTAATGCTTTCGTAATCACCTGGAAGAACTCATCCTGCACAATGCAAATGCACATACATTCATAAAAGCCTTGATGCTTAAATAGCCCGTGCACAACACAAAAAAACTTAAAACTTATTACCTGAACTTCTGACATGTCCACCTTATCTGCAAATGAAGGATCAATAATCTTTGAAACATTTTCAGCTAGCTCACCAGACTAACAACAAAGCAGCGCAAGTTAACTTGGATACAGACAAATCCACGTCATTTAGCATCATAATTCAGAAAATTATAGTTCATCGTCCACAGAATGTGTTGTTACAAGATGATTGAATATCCTACATGTGATCACACACACAGATGAAAATTTTAGGAATGGTAGAAGAATAATTTTCAATGTAAATGACAGGAAAAACCATTGTTATCTGTTTTTCAAGGTTGCAACAAAATCTTCCTGTATCAAGAATTTGTAGTTTGGCTTCAATTATATCAAATCTACTGTATATTTAGCTGTTCAAATAGGTGGGTAGGAGGAAGGAAACAAGTCCAACTTACAGTCTTATGACAGTACTCTGCAGTGTTGATGATGTAGCATATCATTCTCTCATCTCTGTCAGAAGTCTGCAGTGGTTGTCAACGAATAAGCATAACAAGAAAAGTGCAAATTGAAAGCTTGGGTACTTATCTCATAAATAAGGGAAAAATCATGGTAATGACCTTAATCTGCCCATCTGTCCCAGTAGCAGCTGCAACAATCCCAGCACCACCTTTGGGCAATCTAGCATACAGCTTTGTTGCATATGCTTTCAAAATTCTTTGGAACACCTATTAAGAAAAAGTTTGAAGTCAGGGTAACACAGAATTAATTACCATGCCTATTTTCTTTACCAAGCGAAATATATTTCAGCAATTGGTTCAGTATAATCATTTTACAATATGAAATGTATTCAAATATTTTGAGATTTAGCAAGATGAAAATACAAATATTCTTTTAACAGTTTCATCTGCTTATTTGTTGAAAAATACACAAGAATGCAACAGAATAATGCATCAGACATGAATATACATACCCCAAGCAAATTAAACAATGTCTGATTCTTTGTTAGAGCACTGCATCGTTTTAAGCTTCTCCTTATTATTAGGAATACCTGAAGCATTAAAAGTACAAAATAAAATAAGTAACTAATAGAAAAAAATTACTCTAAAACCCAAATAAATTCATAATTTTTGGGCAAATATGAATTATTTCCATATTAACTATTGTTACTTCTCAGTCTATGTTCAACAAAAATAAATCAAGAAAATGGATAATTTACAAGCCCGTCACTGACACACATTACCAATAGACGTCACCATTACTTTCCCTTTCCCATTTTCATAAACATGGGGTATAACAAAAGAGAATAATATCTCCTAATTTTCATAGAGCATTTCAAAACAACTCATCGAGTTTCAACTATTTGGAGTCAGATATATGATAATGACTCTTATGCCACCATTCAACTCTTTGCAAAGTTATATTACTAGTAAAACTCAGTCAGTTAACGATATCCATACTGCTGACAGCTATAAAAAATTTTGATGGGTCACCTTTTATAGTACACATCTTCATATTTAATGGATTCAAAGTGTCAACTGGAGAACAAGAACACATCTATACCATCTTAATTAATTATCCCATTTTATTATCAATTAAAGGTACACCTAATTTCTTTGAGAATAAGTGAGAAATTTTGCTCAGTCAAATAAAATGCATCTTCATAAGCAAGAAAACATCACAATTTTATGTTCTTCGTAAATACCACTACATGTTTGATTACTCTAAACCCAGCATGTAGTTGCTGTTGTTTTCTTTAACACCCTTCAACCATTTACTTTTCAAAAGAAATATGAACTAAATAAAGTGAACATAGAATACTAATTAAAAAAAACAACAGAAAGAAACTTAGTTTGGGATGCTTGAAAAACAAAGGGCAGACTGATAAGTATAATGGAAAGCAAAGACTAAGCAAATAGTATCTTATGCTGAGGTTAAGCGGCACACACTTCTCAGAGAGAAAGAACGGTTTTGCAATAAACTCATGAGAAAATGCAGCATTTCTCCTCATTTCACATGAACCAAGTCATTGTGAATCTCTATGTAAAACTTATTAGCAAAGTGCTCTCCTTGACAAAAAAATGACTTTCCTCCAGTAACACAAAGCAATCTCCTCCTCTAACAACCCTATTGATCAGATTAAACCAAATTTCTGATTAATAACTACCCAGCTCTTTTAATGCCACTTAGAGGTCTGCATCTCAAGTGAATACAAGATAGGATTTAATGACGTGTAGATGCTTGTCTATCTGTATGATGCCTCCCATTAACAGATATAGATTGCTGGATCTTTATGGGGTAGATTAATAGAAATTGATTAGCAATGGGAAGAATTGTTATAATTGTCATTTTCATTGTTCATTATTTCCCATATAGATGTGGTGTTTCCTTTTTGAAGGGGGGTCTTGGCTCAAAGATAAAGTTGTTGCCGTGTGATTAGGTGGTCACAAATTTGAGTCGCAAATTAGTCTCTTACAATGCAGGATAAGGCTGCATACAATAGACCCGAGATCCGCGCTTCATGCACTGGGCTTCTCCTTATGTGTTGTTTCCTTTTTCAATTCTACAAAATGGCGGTTGGATTAGTTTTGTTATATGGAGCTCAATATTAGGCTATGACTCGAGCACACGAGCAAAAATGAGAATCGTAGAGATAAAATGTTAAGGTGGATGTACGATCATACGAGGATGGACAGGATAAAAAATAAGAATATTAGAGAGAAAACCAGTTGCGCCCATTGAGAGAAAACTCAGAGAGATATGCTTAAGATTGTACAAACATATACTTAGACGACCAAAAAATATTATATAGTAGGAGATAGAGCTCAATAACGTAGAAGAAAAATCTATATAGCCAACCCTATCTAAAAAGGCTTGGTCGTGGTCGTTGTTGTATGTGTTTCATTTTTCTTGCCGCAAGTGCTTCTTTTACATTGTCTTTCTCTCAATGTTCAAATTAATTGATCAACATGCATTGCCAATCAAAAGATATGGCTCCACTATGAAAGACTCAGATGGATTCAAGTTCTTAATGTTAGCACCAGTTTATCAAGAATTTATTTTTATTTCTCCAATCCCTGTTAGATCAAATTATGACTCATTTACGCGTTGAGAATAGACAAGAGTAAGTTTCTAATTCCAACTGAGCCTAACAAATTTTATGATATTACAACATTAACTGGTAAATGTTGAATATTTTTAGCAGAAAGAATGGTGTAGTGTCTTGTCTCAATATTAGTCTGGTGTCTCAATATATACACCACTGGAAGTGTTTCTTAAATGTTTCAATATAAAGAAATTCTACCAACATAAAAGTTCCAAGTTCAACTATACAAACCTGCATGCTACTTGACAAAATATTAGTTTGGCTCCCCTCTTCAGTTTCCCAAGTTTCTTCCTATAGAAGAACATTTCCAGAAGTTAGACATCATGCCCAAAGGAGAACATTTATTGAAGTTAAATATGTTTAAAAACCTGAACAAGCTTTTCCAAGTGCTCCATTAGAGTCTTCTCCTCTAGCTCTACATACACTGCCAAATGTGTTTCAAAGCAAGATGAAATAATTCCACGGAAGTTGAACTGCAAGAGAGAATTAATATTAGCATTGGACCTGAAGTACATATAATGCAGGATGGGCCCAAGTATCACAATGAAAACCAAGATACTTACCCCAGCCCCAGGCACTGTCAAATCTTTTTGCTTGTCCTTATCCTAGACAAAAAAAAGGATGTTTAAGGCAGTAATTAACCATTTTAGCAACAAAAATAACTAGAGAGCATTTGGTGCATACTAATTCATCTCCACCATGTTGCAAAGCAAGCTTTTTCTCATATTTCTTGCGAATGTCTGAGATAATTTTCTTGTTGCTTTCTCCTTCACCAGTTTCTTCATCACTACCAAATTCTGTATTCCGAGTGCTTGCAGTTCCTCCACTAAATTTTTCTGCCAACTCTTCCTCAAATTCAAGAGTTCGCTGAAGTGCCTGAAATACATAGAGTGATTATGTAATACTATTGTCAGACAACAAATTATTGTGCTTTGAGGAAAATAATAAAATTAATCACAAAGTAAAAAAAAAAAGCAACATAACATCCTCTTCTATTTAAACTGATTAGCTTTTAACTAAAACTATTAGAAATTTAGAATATTACTACGTAGAACTGAAAAAAAAAAATTTTGCCTTTAATGTTTTGTTAGCAGAAAACGCATACATGTTTATTCATTTTCTCAATATAAAAATTGACATGACAATACATCATTTGCTAAGAATGCAACTTGGGGTGAACTTTTATGTACGAGCTAGTCATTACCACCTGCAAAAGCAAATTTAGTCGTTCTCGATTCTGTCTTTCTAGGTAAAATTCATTCAAATGAGTTGGAATCATCAATTCCACTAATGTTAATTTGCTCATTAAATCTGAGTGGTGCTATTCATCAGAACCAATCCCATTCGCAATAGGTTGAATTGTTGCTCTATACATAGAGAAAGCGAGAAAATTGGTATAGACAAGCTTGCGCTGGTGAATTGACAAATATCTTTGATGGATGTGATATAACACATTTAAATAAAATGTGTTGGAAGATAGGCCAGAGAAATAAGTAATTTCATATATTAGAAAAATTATAAAAAAAAGGGTATTATTATAGCATAGAAGGAATAGAAACGTGAATTTGGAGGATTTAGATTCAAGGAGAGAAACAAAGAGTGCAATACAATATTGGATTTTGGTGTGATATTTGCATATGATATTATGCAAAATGATGTGTAAATAGAGAGTTTAGAAATCAAGTTTTAAGCTAAATAATTTGAAATGTACATATGAAATATACTTTCAACAGAATGAAAGAATTAGTAAAGGTATATGGACTCAATCACTCAAGTACCAAACATAACAGAAAAGTTTAATATAGGATTTTTAATTATAAGTAAATGAAGGTGAGCATTCTTTTTCAACTGGTTCAATAAGCATGGACAATTTAAAAATGAAAACTATCAGCTTAAACTGCTTTGGTTCACAACACTAGTTAGCTATCTAAGACTTAAGTTTTTATCATTTCCCTAAGTCCAACGTGAACTAATTTATAACCCCTGAAAGATATGAATAACTAAGGTATAATTAAACACAACTGACAAGGCATCATAAACTCTTAAATTGGAAAATATGGAACTACCATTAGTAGTGTTGCAACATCTGGTTTCTCTTTCAGATTATTGAGAATATCCACAAGCTGTGACCTGCAAACTTATACATAATGAATCAGCTAGCTGAGAATCATAGGTGCATCCAATTGAACACAGAGATCATGCAAAAATTTTAAAAACATAAATCAAAATAAATGCCTATATTGTTACCATACAGGGCAAATCAATAATGTCAAAGGCTGGAATTGCTTACTAAGTTTGAATGACAAGAAACAGGATCAGGGAAACAAGAAAACATTATGAGCTCCATTTGCAGATGTTAAAATCAACTTGCTGAAATGATTGTTCAAAATCAAATGACCGGCAATAATCGATTATGATCTTATGGTAACAAGAACACATCCATTTCCATGTTACTGGCATACAGTAGAAATTGATCAAGATAACAAATATATCTTTTAGATATAATGCCCCTCCTTACCTTATGATGTTTTGATTCCCTGAATTGGCTAACTTTGATTAGAATGTGTCTTTTTAATTTTAAGAAAGCTAATCAGAAATATACACGGTTCAATAAAGAGTAATCACTGAGAAGCAGTAGATTTTCAAAAACATGAAGAAGCAGTGGAAAAGTTTAAAAGCATCAAATGATAACAGATCTAGAGTAACTTTACTTTCATATCTTGCAAACACAAGGCAAGGCCAAATGATCCACAAAAGATCATGAGTTTTTCAGCCAATAATGGATGCAGTGTAACATCTGGTTTTTCTGACAAACCTGGTCATCTTACAGAACTGGATGCACAGGAGATAGTCAACATGCCATGCAGAAGGGAAAATTTTCCAAACATCCTCATTAGTTCGCAATCGACGCTTAATCCATGCATATCTCCTCTCTGTCTTATCCAGCTTTGCCAGTTCTAGTTTAAAAAATGGGGAGTAACACAATTTCTTAGATCACTGAAATGAAATTGGTGTTTAAAATGACTTGACGGAAAGCAACCTGCTCCCTCAAATATCTGGCGATATGAAGTAAGCTCCTTGCTGCAGAAATTTCTTACTAGTTCTTCCCTTACAGATGGCTCTAGTGCATCCACAACAAAGCAAGCATCTGTCAACTGCTGCAGCAAATTAGTTTCTTCTGTCTCTTTTCCAGTACCTAAGCTGCAAGTTGGCAACCAGTTGATTTAAATAGTTGGCCCTCTAAACAATTGAAATTGCAATATTTAGGGCAGCTAATCCAAAATAGGCAATTCTACAGTAAAGCAAAATCTAGGAATCACTATTTTGTAACACTTTTAAGAGGTCCTCAGGACTGATATTGATACATATGGTCTACTTATTTTGACAATAGTGCTTATCATTTCCATATTTCATGTGTACATAGAGTAAACATCATCACAGTTCTCAACTCTTCTGTATGATTCTTCAACAAAAGACATCTAACAAAACAACCTATATAAAGCCTTTTCCAAGTTTTCCTTTGGAAGCTAGTACATGTGCTGAGTTGACAGTAATCATTTTCAGTTTCTTAGCATTTGATAACACTTATGTGATGAGTAAATACTAATTCTATATAGTCACCAACCCCATTAGCACATTTAGATAGTATCTTCAAGATAGAGCGGCAATAATTGATTGCAACTACCTACCTGCCATTATTTGTTAAGTGGAACTGGTAAAGTTGAATTACAATGTACACGAATCAACTCTCTGACATAGTAGACTACTGGGAAGTCAACTATTGGTATAGTTGAAGAGTTTGTTGACTTGTTTCTATGGTCACGATAACATGGTTTGAATCCTCATTCTAGTCATGGGTATGCCAATTCATCATCAACTATCATCTTTTCTAAAAATATGGAAGACCCTATAAATTAAATTGCAAGACCAAATACTATGAGGCATGCACTATTCGGATCAAGAATTCCAAATCTTTACATATTAACAACATCAGTTCAAGTCTATGGTTCTTTCAAGTATTGTACCAGAGCTGTGAATCAGTCAGTATACATGATTGAAGTCCATTTTCATCAAATTCAACAGCTACTACCTTGAGAAGTCCGAAAATACATGAGATTTAAGAATTTTCTTGATGTTCTTGAATTTCTCTCTAAGCTCAGATATTTTTGGTATATCCCTGTACGCTTCAAAGTGATTGCACAACTGGTTTACTGCCTGGAAATAAATTGCAACTTTTAATAGTGCATTCTGAACAGTGATTCAATGGGTGCATATAACATTGGCTTTCCATAGCATAGTTCATCACTTTGTTTTAAAATTACAAAGATTAGATGCATTTAGACATGATTCCTACAGTACCCAGAACATACCTAGCACTGAATCACAAAATTACATTAGTGTTACCTCCAACTGTGCAGCAGCTTCCTTATACTGGCGTTTTGAAGCCATTATTTGAAGTTGTTCAACAGCCGATACTGTAAGCACATTGATTCCAATTTAAAAAATGCATAAGTATGAATTCCCCATCATCATTAAGTCATCCCAACAAATATTTCCTCATGCAGCATAATATGAGGAACCAATCATGCAAATTTTATAAACTACAAGAAGAAATATCAATCGTACTGATAATATATGAGTATAATTCACCACTAGACTTAGCAAGCATCTATGCCAACACTGAAATCCTCAGTATTGATCAACTGTATCAAAGTAAGTTTGAAAAATTAGAAATAATACTACCATTCGGAATATTCTGATAGCTTGGATTAGAATCATGAGAGATTTTTGGCCAAAATTTATTCCATGATTTTTGAGAAAGTCAAACGGAGAACATTAAAAAAATTGTTGCAGAAACAACAAGAACATGGAGCTAAAATAGTTTAGAGAAAAGATATATAATACTTCATTAACACAAGTGGTAGAAACTTACAGTAAAAATTTAGGAAAATCTGCTATATTGAAGACCAGCACTATGTTAGTTAATTTCATCTTAATCACTTTTCTTATTTCCTTTCTACTCTTTGTTGTCGTCGTCATCATCAAGAAGTCTAGTCTTGGGCTCACTCACTCTCAGCTATTTGGAATCTACTAATCGCTCTTAAACATTTCCATACCATTTTGACTTATATATGTATTGGAGCTACAAATATAACCAGTTGCTATTGGATAATAATTTTTTATTTCATCTTTTCTAGTAACCTAACACTTAAATTTTCTGCATACTCATCTTTTGTTACAATAACTTTTCATCCATAAAATATAACTGTTCTAGCATTAGAGTTTTATTCTCTAAAAGCTCTGTCCCATTTTAACCACCCACTCTATATTGTATTAAGGATGTCATCACAAATATCTTCCTATTAAATACGGACCAAGATATCAAAACCATTTCTAATGGAATTTCATGTTTATCTATCTTAACTATACCCTCGAATCTTTCCTTAATACTAAAATTATGTTCTATGTATTCTGTTTGAATCCTACTTTACCTGAACCTTTAGTTTCTGAAGTTCTTCTATATAATCCTAGTTTAGATAAATTTGTTAGGAATAATGAATAAATAGGGGAGTATGTCATAGACGTTGAAAGACCATGTCTACGGTCAACTAGATAATCCAAAGGTATCTAGGAACATATAGAAACTTATGCATGGTTCTCTCGTTCTCTATGAAATGCACACTAGCAGATGTGCAATCAAATTCCAGAAGCAAGCAAATAGTATCTAGGAAAATAATGACAAGGAACATAAACACAAAAGCGGGAGGAATCAGAAAGCTAACCTAGCATGGTAAGACGATGAAGAGCTGTAATTGTGGTTGTTATATGTTTCTTTGCACAGTCCAATTTCTTAATATCGCGACAAATCTCTTGAACCATTGTTTCACTTTGTTCAGCCTTTGTTTTTATTTCACGTATTTTGTGCATAAGTTCCTGGACATAAAATGAAATATACAATTAATAACTAGATAATATGTTCATGATAAGAACTATATTAAATTCCCAAATGATCCTTCGTTTCATTTGTTGAGGATCTCATAGAACTATGGATAATCTAACAGAAATACCTCACCAATTTCTCTCTGAGTTATGAATATTAGAACCCAAAGGAGAAACACAGGGGAAAAAGAAATGGACCTGAACAGCATGTGTTGCAGAAGCAAGATCTTCCTTTGCTTTTGTGCCAGAGTTACTCTAGCATCCAAAAATACAACAATCATTATTAAAATCCTGAGACAATCTGTGAAGATACCAGACAAGACACTTTGCAAAGGTGTGAATCAGAGAAGCTCATTACTTAAGAAGAAAAATAGAGAAATAGACAGAAAAATAAAAGAGAGAGGAAAACACAGTCTAGGGAAACTAAAAGAGCTGGAACACCTGTTGTCGAACTGCAGCTAATATACTTGCATCCACACGGCGTATCTCACTTTGTATTTTTTGCATAAGTGGCTCCACCCCAAGTAATGATGCTTCTGAATATTACAAGATAGTTCACAATATCAGTTTTATCGTCATAGTACTTATTTTACTTATTTTAGCGATCTTTAATTTCTGATTCAGCGAAACCTATCTATATCTAATAAACATCAGCCAAGGAAATGCATCTGGATACAGTGAAGTGATGAGCTTGACCATCTATCGGATCCAATTCGTTAATTTAACTTGTGATATTTAGGCATCCGGTTTGTCCCGAACCCATGGTTATGATTGATGAACTCAAAGATTTAGTTGCTCATCAGAATGAAGATTGAACTAGGAAGCAAATCTAAACTTAGGGATATTAAGATAAAAAAAAACCATTATCAATCAGAAGGGGAAACAATCTTATGCTTGAAATAGACATAACAAATGCGCCGAACCGTTAGGAAACATCTGGTTGATGTACTCCAAAGCACTGGACTTGTCCATCTCTATTCAACTCCTTAATCAATCACTGAAAAAGACGAATCTGAATCCAAACAGGCCAGAAAAAAGGCGGAAGGCTGCAGGCCAATGCGCAATCAATATTTCATCATCGGAACGCAAGATTTAACGTCAGCGCCTAACGTGCGGACGTAGAATTACGCGATCGTCTTCAAGATCTACAGCATTGCATCGAAGAAGCAACGTCCTGTGCAGGAGGACGAGGGGAAAAAAATCAGATCCAGAGAATGGGGGATTCTCACCGAGTTAGCCAATTTCAAACCCTAGGAAGTGGGTAGAACTCCGAGGGTTAGGAGCCGAGCTGGAATGGCGGAGGAGATTACCTCTTCTCTTCCTTTCGGCGATTGGAATTGGGAATTCGTTTGCTCTTCCTGAATAAGAAATCGAGATCTCGAGTGGTCTCCCCGTTCCACTGCAAAAAAATTCCAGTTTCATGACCAGTTCCGAACTGGAACAGAACCGGCACGACAACCTCCCGGCCGGACCGAACCGACTCCAGTGAATCCCGGTTTAAGTGCGATTCAATTTACCAGTAGCTACTCGTCAGCAGTCCATTTCATAGGGGCATTTACCTCACATAAGGAAATACGGGCCGATGAAATCATGGGCTACGATTAATCAGATGGCCCAATTATGATCCAACTCGATCGAAAATAGGATTCCCAGTGATAGAGAGCAGACGGGATCCTCTGTCCCCAGTCTGTCTCGCACTCGTCGATGACAGTCAATGAGTCGTTCGATCATCGTACCGAATTAAATAATATCCTGAAAGAACGGTGAACTGGTTGGAATCACTGCAATTGTAATCACGTCGGATTCGACGGTGAATCCGGCAAGATCACAATTGCGACGATCCCGACGGATTCACCGTATCCCCAGAATATAATTTTGTTTGGAGTGGTGGCCGAAGTCCATAAGTGATATCCGATCGGTGATTAGATGACTTACTAATCATCGTCGGAGAGTGAGACAGGTGGGACGGGGGCAAAATAAAACAGAAGATCTGCCCTCGATACAGAGCATGGGTTTCTTGATTGGCTCACACATAATTTTTAGGCACTCTAATTAATTTTAAATCTTATAGAATTAATTGCATTATTATATTCACTCGAATAATATAATTCCTATGAAATTCTCAAGCTTAACAAACATATGATATACAAAAATCAACAAAGTGATATTAGTAACTCTTTGTAGCTGCTTAATCTAGTGTAAGCGAACTACATTTAGAGACAATTACATTTAGAGAGTCTTAGGGAACGTTTGGTTTACTCCAATTTTTATTTTTATTTTTCAAAAATTATATTTTTTTTATTTTTTGAAAAATAATTTTATTTTATTCTCTAATTTTTCAAAAAACACTATATATTTTTTGGAAGAGCAATGATAAGGAGAGTGAAAATGAGAGAGTGAAAACCATAGTGAATGATGTGGCATGACATGATATGACGTGACACTTTACATGCACACGTCCGATTAACGCTTGGACATCATCGGCGGCCTTCGGCCGCTGCCCCGAATCAAATTATACCCTGGGAGGCACGGTGAATCCGTCGGAAATCGTGCATACAAGGTGCCACGTCATTCACTATGATTTTCACTCTCCCATTTTTACTCTCCCAATCATTATTCTTTTTGGAAAACAAGACTGGAAAATACAAATCAAATTCATTTTATAAAAAATCATATTTCTATCAAAAAATAAAAATGAAAAATAAACATATTAAATACAGTCTCAGAAGTTT
The DNA here is from genome assembly GCA_024364735.1 of Boesenbergia rotunda. Taxonomy (NCBI): domain Eukaryota; kingdom Viridiplantae; phylum Streptophyta; class Magnoliopsida; order Zingiberales; family Zingiberaceae; genus Boesenbergia; species Boesenbergia rotunda. Next base: position 590,118 of record JAGFNQ010005198.1, on the reverse strand, counting down.
ATAATCAATATTACTAGGACAAATTTAGTTTGATATTATCAAATTCCTACCAACATGAAATATTAATTTCAGGTTTCAAGAAGATATAAAAGTAGCCATAAGCTTGGGCTTGGTTGTGTATGAAATTTCAAGGGTGCTCTAGTCAAAGAAAGAGTTTATAGTCTACTGTCAGCTTCTTGGTGAAATTTTTGTAACATCCCGTGATGATGCTTGGCCAGCAAAAGAAATAAATAAGTCTAGGTAAGAAGCCTGTGATCTGTGTTAATTACAATTATAATTGCGCTTGAAGAATGGCCAATATGAGAATCAATAATTTCATCTGACCATTGAATGATTGGGGAACTATCAAAGGGGAGAACCGCTATTAGTGCATATTTTTGAATCTATATATTTTGAAACTTTTATACATACTACAACTTCTCTTTTACTATTCTCAAAAAAGAAAACACTTTTTCTACACTCATAATCGTAGCCGGTAAAATTACTATCAATGTCAAAAGCTTATATGCTAATAAGTATATATATTATACTTTTCTTTAACATAATTAACTTCTTTGAAAGATTGTTAATACCACAATCCTTAAAATGCTTTGTTAGAACACATATCATATATATATATCTCCCTCGTTGATATATCACAAATTTATTAACTAAAATAGAGAATAAAGAAATCTCTGATAATAAAGTTAATCGTTTCAGTTGCACAAATACTTATTGTTGGATCGAGAAATACGATAGAGGGGGGTGAATATCATGAAAATCTTTTCGGATAAGAATAAAAGAAAATACACAGCGGAATTAAAATAAACACACAAAGAACACAAGTAGTTTTACTTGGTTCGGAGTCGCGGTCGGCTCCTACTCCAAGGCTCACAGTCCTTGACCGTTTACTGCGGTCAATTCTATAATCGCGCAAAGGTTTACAGATTTTGATACAAGAATATTGCAATAAATAAAAGAATACACTTTTCGTTACCGACGTCCGTGTGGATCGTACTTCGGAGCAGAGGGTCGTCGTCGGCGCTGAAATCTCGAGATCGGAGTTTGCCGGAGCAGAGCGCTTGAACGAAAAGCTTAGAGGCGCTGGAAAGTTGTGTTCTTGAAGCCTTGGGGTCAAACCCCTTTTATAGTGCTCCTGGGGGTACCTGATTCGCTGGGGGCGCTTGACACGTGCCTTCAGATCGGAGAAACTTCATTCGAAGCTCGGTCAGCGCTTATCCCCTTCGAATCGGCCTCTGGAGCTGACTGGGGCGCCCGGGACCTCCCGGGCGCCCAGCTTGACTGGGGCCGCTGGCTTCGTGGCTGATTTTGCTTCGACTCCTCTTTGGTTTTGACCTTGGGCGCCCGGGACCTCCCAGGCACCTAGCCCAGTATAGTTTCGAAGCGCTTCTTGCTTACTTGTTGTTTTGCCTTTGACCTTGGGCGCCCGGGACCTCCCGGGCGCCTAGCCCAGCTACCTACCCCTCTCCTTTGGGGCGTTCTAAGCTGCAGACACACACTCCTTCGGTCCCTGCATCCAAGGTTAGTTCCAAAACAACCAAAGCAAGAATATTAGTTCATATTTACAGCCGTAGCTGTCTTGGTTCTGACTTCGGGTCTCCCAAATGGAACCCTAGGTCGAACCGACGCCTACTGTTCCCTCGATGGGGAACGCGTCCTCACCTACTCCTCTCAGGAGAGTTTACCTTTTGCCAACTGGCTACTCCGGTTGGACTTTTGCCCGATCCACCTGACCAAGTCTTCGTGCCCAGTCCTCGACCAGGACTTCGTGCCCTTCTTCCGAGTAGGTCTTCGGTGCCTAACCCCTTGCCAAGACTGCGTGCTCAGTCCTCGACCAGGACTTCGTGCCCACCTTCCGAGTAGGTCTTCGGTGCCCAGCCCCTTGACCAGGTCTTCTTTGCCCAGCCCTTTGCTAGGACTTCTTGCCTGGTGTACCTAGGACTTCTTTGCCCAGCCCTTTGCCAAGACTTCTTGCCCAGTCCTTTGCCAGGACTTCTTGTCCAGTCCTCGACCAAGACTTCTTTGCCTAGTGTGCCTAGGGCTTCTCCTGCACACTTGAGTAACATCGTTATAGCACAAATAGTACTTAACTTTGAATCCTTTGTCAATATCAAAATAAGGTTCGATATGGTGCTTCTTGCATCAACAATCTCCTCCTTTTTGATTTATGGCAACACAATTCAAAGTTAAGTAAAAACTTATAACAGTTAAGAAAATAAGGTACACATCAATGAAGTATAGCAGTTATGAACAGAATAAATGTAGATTTGAAACAAAAAATCCTTTATTTCTTATACTCTCCCTAGAACCCTGAATACTTGTGTTATAAAATGCTTAACTTTGACCTTTCCTCCCCTTTGACAATCAAAAACATACATGGGTGAAAAAGGTAAAATTTTGAAATGTTTTGCAAACCTAAATTTTGTTAAAAAAACTTTTACTTACAAGGCTTTGCAAAAAGAATTTTACTTAGGTAAAATTTTGAAGCCAAATTTCCCAAAAAAAAAGGTTCAACTTTGAGAATTGGGAAAGAATTTGCACGCTTAGAAGAGTTTGCTTGGAAATACTTTGTGTATTTTGAAAAACAAAATTTTTAAGAAATTTCTAAACAAGTTTTCACAAAAAAAACTTTACTTAGAAATATTTGCCAAAATTTTAAAAAAAAATTTGCTCAAACAAATTTTGTTTATTAAGAAAAATTTTACTTAGGAAAAAAACATGTACTTAAAAAATTATGAAACACTTAGAAATACTTAGAAATTTTTGAAGCACTTTTTGAAAAAAAAAGTAAACAAAATTTTCTTTCTCTCTCTCCTTTCTCTCCCCCTTAATGTGAAATTCTTCTCCTTATGTTTTAGACTATTTCTAAGGATCAGTTTTGAAAAACTTCTGAGTTTCACAAAGGAAATTCTTAGTTAAGAGCAACTTGAAGTTTTCAATAAAGTTTCTTTGAAAAAGTAAAAAGTTTAAGGAAGAATTTAATTTTCACTTTTTCTAAAAGCAAAAACTAGATTTTCCTACATCCATAGCCACATTTCTTCAAACTTTCTCAGTAAGTAAATTCAGAATCGAAAACTTTCCTACATCCACATCCACGGCCGCAATTCTCCAAACTTTCTAAGTAAAATAGTAAAGCAAGTAAATTCAGAATCAAAAATTTTCCTACATCCACAGCCGCAATTCTCCAAACTTTCTAAGTAAAATAGTAAAGCAAGTAAATTCAGAATCAAAAACTTTCCTACATCGACAACCGCAATTCTCCAAACTTTCTTCAATTGGATTTTCCAAATTGAAAAGAACTGCCATTTTCAGTCCGTCGATGTAGGAGAGGAGTTGCGAGGCCCTCATCAGGGAACCCTAGCGCGTTCGATCGAGAGCACGGAAATAAAAGCACCGCGGAGGGTTCATCAACTCTTTTTCCATCTTCAAAAACAGATTATTACATCGAGGAGCAGACGATTTCTAATTTACAACTCACGGGTTTGGATGTAGGAGAGGAACTGCGAGGAGGGACTTGCGAGGTTTCCAGTCACGAGGAGTCTGACGCGGAGGCGGAGGAGCACGCTGTGTCTTTTCCGGCACGGGATTGTCGCTCGAGAGGAGGTTCCGACACGGAGGCGGAGGAGCACGCGGTGTCTTTTCCAGAGCGGTATCAGGCGCCGCAGAGGAGGTGGCGACGCAGTGGATCGGGCGACACAGAGGAAGATGGCGACGCATAGATGGGCGCCATAGAGGATCGGGCGCCGCAGAGGATCGGGCGAGGCAGAGGATCGAGCGACGCAGAGACGAAGGAGTGGAGGAGTGGGGTTGTTCGCAATGAGGAAGGGCGGGTTTTAGGGTTCGGGATTTCCTTTTTCGTGATGGGGTTGTTGCGATGAGGAAGTTTTAGGGTTCGCGATGAGTGAGTTCTTGATGACGTGGACAGCCCATTATATCTGCCACCTCATTCACTCTGCCTTTCACACTATCATTTTTTCTTGTGATTTTCATTCTCCCTATCATTACTTTAAAAAAAATTTGCTCAGATCTATGTCAGTAATTTCCACTCCCTTTTTAGCTTTAAGCGTGCTTCATCTGCTCCTCTTTAGCTAACACGCCTCTAATGATTGCCGCCATTTTCTCCGGCCCGCTCTCATCTCAGACAAAATGGCTGCTTTCTGTCTCCTTTTCTCGCCTGCTGAAATCTTCCGTCGTGACGTCTCGTTGAGTATTCAATTGTCTCCTATTGAGTTTTTTTAATCCTGAAAGTCATTTATATCTTTGTTTGTTTATGATGCTATTGGATTAGGTACACAAGTCCGGAGACCATCAATGCGCTGATCTTCCTGCGCCGGTTAACCTAGCTACCTACTCTAGGCAATTTGTTTTTTAGTACAATTACAAATCAATCCAAATATAACTCGAAATTATAGAAATTGTTCATACACTGAACGAGATTTGAAAAAGGAGCCTTTATTTTAGAATATGAAAAAAAGAAAATGACTCAATCAAACATAATCTATAGGAAAATGATATACTCAGTAAAAAATTTTAAAGAAAAACTTAATAAATGACGTGATATTTTGCATGTAGTGATTTTCAACGGATTCACGTGCCCCCAGGATATAGTATGATTCGGGGATGGCGGTCGGAGGCCGCGATGGTATCCGAGCGATAATCGGACATGTACATGTAAAGTGTCACGTCATTCACTGAACGTTTCAATAAATTTTTTCATGAATGTATTATAGCTCTACTCTATATTCTCTCCTCCATTTTTCTTTTCATTTTCTTTCATGGCCTCAAGAGCAATTCTCCATGAGCCCACTTCTTCTCCAACTTCTCCTTCTCCTTAGACCCAAAAAAGAAAAAAAAACTTTTATTCTTTTTCCTTTCATCCATGAATGAGATTTAATTAAGAAGTTTACATTTTAAAATATCGTATGACACAATTTTATTAAACTTAATAATTTTTTAATTATATATATAATTGTTATATTTTTATAATAATACAATTTGTTATATTAAGTTTGATGCAAACTAATATGAAAATATTAATATTTGAATTTAAATTTAAAAAATATATTTGATATTTAAATTCAATTCAAAGTTAGAAAATATAAATAGTTTCGACTCAAACTGAATTTGAAATAAAATTCAAATTAGAGTCCGAATCGAATTTTTCAAACCTCCGAGTAAAATTAAATTATAATTTAAAATGATTTAAATTCAAATTTAATTCGAATTATTAGGATTTTAATTTGAACATATTTAAATTAAAATTATATTAAAATAATCAGAGTTCGACTCGTGAACATCTTCTTTACTTTTCTTCCTCAATGGTAATTTTTTAGAGCGCAGATCTCCTAGTCCGCACTTTTGCGGACCAGGGGATGGTCCACTTGCGATTGCGGTTGGATTGTGATCGCGATCAGGCCGTAATTTGTTGCATCCCTTTAGGGTTCACCGTGCCCCAGTTATATTTGGTTCGGCTCCGGCACCGACGCCTAAACCTAAATCCGATTTAAGTTTAGGTTTAGGTTTAAATTAGTTTAGGCGTGTATCTGGCCACCCGCCGAACCCAAACTATAACCTGAGGGGCACGGTGAACCTAAAGGGGATCGCAACAAATTACGGCCGGATCACGATCACGATCCGACCGCAATCACGAGTGGACCATCCCCTGGTCCGCAAAAATGCGGGATCTGCGCTCAATTTTTTAATTTATATTTAAAATTTACAAAAAACTAGCTTCAGAAAAATTGTAAAAGTTAGGATTTGATTTTCTCCCTAATGTTTTGGCATCAAACTAATTCTATTTCACCTCTATTATGTTTTTTATTTTACATGGTGAGTGTAAATAAGCAAATCACATTGGCTTTCTTCTGCATCAGCCTACAATCTTATTCCATTAGCTATCGACATCACTGTCACACTCTGTTTTCAAATCCCATCAGGCCTATCCACCATAACACAACTTCTCATTATAGAAACTAAGAATATAAAACAGTTTCAAAAGCACCAAATCTCATCGCACTAATTATATGAACTATAGTGGGCATCATGTTCTAGTAATTCCACTGCAACTTCATCATATCTCCAAAAGGAACCCAAGCAGGTGGCAGATCACCCAGCTGTGCTGAGTAACCCCCCAAACACTCTCCAGATACTAAATTCTGCACCATCCTTTGCTTTGGGTCACCTTCCAGCTTGCCGAGATGGCTCACTACTGACTTCATGAGCTTACTGTCACCAGTGAACTGGTTCAGTCCAGAGCTCAAGTTAGGCAGGTATTGCGGTATGGTTGGAGTTATGCTGGAGAAGCAGGGCACCTGCTCAAACCCTTTCAAGTTAAATGGGGTTTGGTCAGTGGTGGTGTAGTCGAGGAGAGGTGGGAGGGGCATAGAGCCTGAATCATCTTGGCTCGTCTCCTTGTTTGCCTTGGCAGACATCTCCCTTCCCTTGAAGAACACTCTGCAGAGGACCCAATCTTCCTGCTCGCATAAGAAAAGAAACACACTCAGTCAATCATCTTTATCGAGTACTTATTTTTACACAGGTTAGAGAGAGACTAAGATGTTACCTTGAAAGGCTGCATCTTTTGGGTTGGGGCAGCATAATCTTTCATGCGATATTCATGCATGACCCATTCTGTCTTCGTTCCCTTGGGAGCTCTTCCTTGATAGAAAACCAAAGTCTTCCTCATGCCCACCAGCACACCCTTCCGGGCCACTGATCTATCCTTCCCGGTGGCCTTCCAGTAGCCTGACACGGTCGCCCTGTTCTTTCTCTGCCCGGTTGCATATTTTCGATCTAGAAGGCTAAAGAAGTACCACTCATTGCCCCCCACAAATGCAGTAGCTGGATCCAGGGCATCAAAATTCAACATTTTCACACACAATGAAAGAAGAGAGATAGGTACAGATGCATAAAAATTTCAGTACTTCAAGACTAAGTTGACAGGAATTCAAATTAAGCTGAAATTTTGTATCAGGACATGGATGGAGTTGGTGACATGAGGCAAGCACTAGTTCATGCCGTTTTCAGCATCAGCAGTGGACCTAACTCCATCTCCATGATGGATGATTGGTTGCAGCGCTGTCAGTCTCTGGATAATATGGAAGTCTCAACCAATGCACAAGGAAAGATGTCAGTGTCAACCATTTAAGACCTCACTTTACTTGGATGTTAGCCAGCTGGATTAGCACTAACAAACTAGAGGCTTTGATGGTGGATGAGTAAAGCAAACACGTGTGTAGTTCTTAGTGGAACCACAAGCTGGGATATTAGAATATCCATCAACATCTTTAGAAAGTTTTCTTTGAGTTGGGAGTCAATATTTCTACACATGACAAAATTATAGGTGAAGGTATATGGAAATAGAGGGTGTTTAGTGATAAGTATGTAGATGAACATGGATAGAATGGAAGTGGTAAAGTTTTCTCCTCCTGATATCCTGCTTTTTTTTTCTGAAGTTTTGATTCAGATCATCTCAAAAGGTAATAATACAGAAAAAGGTGGTCCACTTCAATCATGAATGAATAAAACACTCCAGGCGATTGAAGGATGGTGGAAAGTTTGGTCAAAGAAAGATTTCCATTGGAAAGTTAGAAAAGAGAAGCATCTACTGAGCTGAGTCAGGATAAACTTCGACAGAGAATTTGTAAATTTAGGGTATAATTTTCGTCACAATTTCACCAAATAATCTGAATCAAAAGCCAACTGCAGACAAAAATAAAATAAAATGTTCTCATGAAAACCAGGAAATAAGAAAACTTTTAGAAGCCATGGAAAGGTACAGAAATGCATTATGATGGGGATCTTGAAACTTAACCTTTGAAAACCAGGACAGGCGTTCCAAAAGAACATGCACAAGTTTGCAGCTGCAAAAGATTGCATGTTTGTGGGGAGAGAAGATAAAATACCGCAACAATTCGACCAGACTATCAGACTTGAACCATAAGAAATAGTAACAATAAGCTACTTTATGATCTTAAAAGAAGACAGAAGCCTCACCAGGGAAATCCCATGGCTCACACTTATTGGGATCGACATCCACCATCATAGGACAGCCATGGTTCCCGGCGAGCTTTACAGCAAGGTAGTCGCAGATGAGCTCGTCATCCCTTGGATGGAACCTGAACCCTGGAGGAAGCTCTGCCTCCACCATGCTCAAGACAGTCATGGCGGCTTTGAAGAGAGGGAAAAAAACACAGGGAGAACGATGTACAGGTAAAAAAAACTAAGAGGATTAGGTGTTGCATTAATAGAGAAGCCAAGTCAACCTTCCACGAGAATGATAGATAGCATGGAATAGTCCAAAGCCACATCTTTATTCTTTCACTTAAAGCAGTCATCCTTCACACGTGGCTTGGGTATTGACATAGACTTTACCTGACACACTTGGTACAGGCAATGCTGTTGATTTACCTGGCATTGTCTTCCAACCTCAACAACACCCCAGCAACGTGGGCAATCACATGACAACTCTTTTGAGGATGAGAACCCTTTGCTTTGAAACATCAAGGTGAGAAATGGGACACATTCTCGGAATCTTGCTATCAAAAGTGAAAATCTATGAACAAAGAACCTTGTCAGTCTTTATCCGCAAGTTAATTGGTATCCTCTTACTGTGTAGGTGGTCTGGCTGCTCGTTGAGACATCAACCATGCTTATTAGATGTGTTTCTTACCAACATGGAACTGGGATGAATTGGCAGGGGTTGAGAGCGAGCGAATCGTCTTTTACCACCCGGTCATTTAAAATAGAGAGTTAGAAAGTACACTCAAATGGTTTTTCATAGTGCTGTGATGCAGAAATACCTATGCTGACAAATGGATATTGCCCTTGAAGGCTCCTCACAAGAAGACGACGAAAGTGAAATCAAAAACAGTTGGAGAATGCTGATCTTACAGTTCGATCGATGAAGAACAGCATGGAACAGACCAAAAGCATGGACTGCCAGACTGATAGATACATTTCTGCATTTCCTCCATGTGGCCTGCACTGGACCACCATCATCTGTCTCCATCCTGGTTAACTAATCAAAATTGATGACACATCAAAACAGAAATCATGATGAATATGACAACGATATGCCTCAGTAAAGGCATCTCCTGTAAGGGATGAGCAGCAGTTAAAACCAGTATTGATTTGGAAGTAAAACATCCACACGCAATGCCGAGTGCAAACTATACAGAGAAGAAAGGTGAGGTGAATAGCTTCGTACTTGGTTCTGATTCAAGGTTCTCCACAATAACTGTTTTTGGTCATTTCCACCGTCCTAATAACTCCATTCTTGTCCTATTTGTAGTGAATGCAGTGTGAGTCCTACAAACGACACGATTCTGTTAAAACCATCAAAGTATCAGTAAAAGATGGTTGAAGATTTTAGAAAAAGCATAGCTGGCTCTAGATCGGTCCATACAAACGCGCTAGGCAATTAAATAGGAGACGCCATCTGCCACTGCCTCCGATAACTTTAGGCCATGCTATGACACAATAGGAAGTCTAGGTGCCAGTTGAACTGCTCCTCCCCGTTGTTTTATAAACTATCCACAAAGATGAACTAATTATCCTTGACATGAACAACTAATGATCCCTTAATTCTATATTTTCTTAATTGATATGGTTCAACTTTCAATTGTGTTAGAGGGAATGCAAATCTAGTTAGAACTTAGCACTGGTGCTTCCTTCTAAATGTAAGAGGGAATGCAAAGCTAAAACAGTGTTATCAGATATTATTTACGTGCATTATTTTGACAATAGATCCAAAATACCAACCATGTAGGCAATATTGGAATGAGTGTTTCTCATCTTCTAGTTGAATGTGATTCAAATGTTGCCATCAACTTCCTGTAAAAGAAAAGGCTAATAACTTTAGGACAGTCTTCTTTTGATCTTTAAATATAATTTTACACTTTCTTAAGATGTGAATTCAATCCTGATGTGATAATTTAGAAGAGCCATCAGCACCTTCTCTAGTTAAGAGAATTTTACTTTCCTTCTGTTTATGCATATAGATCATGAGAAATTCATCACTGAGCAATTAGTAAGAAATAAAAATATTTACTTCAGAAATAATTTTCAGTCAAACAAGGTGCATCTTTCTTACTGTGGTAAAACTGATATTAGACCGATACAACAAAAAAGTAGGCATCCAAGCATGCAAGTTGGAGAAAATAAAGCCTTCCCAAGTTTGACTGTTACCTAGTTAATCACAATGGATGGTTGTGAGATAGAATATGTGAGATGAAAACTGCTCTTTGATGCCACAGTTAATCAGGTCCTTAATTGAGAAAACAAAAAAGAAACTCTATTGAGGTAAATGCTTGATAATCTCATTCATCCAGCAGTGTGAGACTACATACTATTACAAGAGCAGAATCGACAAAAGGAATAAAAGAATGTTTTTTTTTGTTAGTTTGTTACAACTAATTCATCAGAGGATTTCTACACTATTCTACACTTTTCGAGGCCTTGCGTATGCATGAGAGGGATGCGCATGTGTGCCATCCATGGGAATGCTAACATCATTTAACTTGCCCCCACAAGCTCAGCGAGGGGTTGAGCTGAGCACCACGTTGAGCTTGGAAGGTAAATGAGTAAGTGTAGTAGCAGATTAAGGCCTAGTGAGAAGATCTACAATCTGATCACACGATGGAACATGCTGGACTTGTAATGCTTGAGCAAGCACTTTTTCCTGAACAAAATACAAGTCAAGTTCAAAATGTTAGATTTGATATTTTTTTTCTTTTTTTTAATACTTTGGTGAAAATATTAGAAGTGTTGCTTACAATGGAAAACAAAATATCAGAAGTGTTCGTACTCAAGAAGATAAAATATTAATCTTCTTACACAATGTGTTATATATAACTAAAAATAAAATTGACTTATCTCCGTGAATGTCCAATTAATTAGAGAATGACAGATTTATTATAATAAAATAGAAATTAAGATATCTGTGGAGAAAATTTTCTCTTATCCTAAACCATTTGAGACTATAAATTAATCTCTCTTTATATAATCTGAAATCAACTATAAGCAACGTCTTAATATCAGAGCAGTTGCAATGGAATCAGCTCCATTCAATTAAATTAATAATGCATTTAAACAGTTTTACCAAGTTGCCATGCTGCCATTTAAATGTATATTACGTGCATGAAATAAAATGTTATTTGTCATATTTTCACTTGTTGAAGGTTTTATTTGCCCTGAACCATATGTACTCTGCAATAATAAATTTCAAGAGTCGTAAATAAATATCTTTAATTAACATAAAGATTCATTAGTAAATTATCAAATTTGTTTGCATCGGCACCGAAGCAGCTATGCTCTGTTTAGACTAGTAAAAGGATCTTTTTATCATCTCATATCATTTTCATGGTTAGTTTATTTAAATATATCAAATAGATTTGGATACAAGATGTGTTCAACATATACCATAACAAGATGAAGACAGGCCATGAGCTTGTTTGTAGCATCATCCTACCAGGGAATCTCCTGACCATCCCATGCGAAGAATTTTCCATTATCACTGCTTTTAACATTGTCTATGATGCCCAACATTTTTTGCACAGAAAACTCCTTAGTGAAGAGTTTGCCAGGCGGAACATTTCTTTGGAATGGCCGTGAAAGATCTGTGTCCACTGTTCCCGGATGCAACAGGATGCAAACGATTGGGTCCTTCTTCCGGCCAAGCTCCACAGATAACGTCTTTGTCACTGTAAATATTGACAAACGACTACAATGTGGATTCAGAATAATCTTGATCAGAGTGGCATCAATCAGAGGTATCAAGCACATAAAGCTATTAGCAGTTGATCATCTAAGCCTGTAAACATCCTTTAGTCTAAACTTGTCTGAGGAGCTAAAATAACAGGATACCAACGGCCATCGAATAGAGAATGGAATTGGATTGCACTGCGAAAATATTCTGCTCACATTGGTTTAGTGCTGCTTTAGAAGCACGATAAGAATGCCATCCTCCCAAACCATTGTCCCCTATTGAGCCCACTCTAGCACTTAAGCTTGCAATAATGACATGCTTCTTTTCAGTTCCAAAGCCACCGCCAGCCTGCAACAGTGGCAACATGTGCTAACCAAAAACAGAGGTTTGTGAGACATTTGTAAATTTGCATAATTTAAGAAGTGCAATTTACAAAAAAAGTTGCAGGGAGGAAGGACAAATAATAACCTAGCTATTGAAGAATAACGGTTCACCTTGATAACCAAAATAGGACCGATAGCATTAACTTCGTATGCAAGAAGGAGAGATGATTTCTGAACTTTGCTCAACGTTGTTTCTATCAATTAATTTAAAAATTAGTTCATTTACCTGAAAATATGCAGTTTATTAACTATCCAACGGGTCAAGGACTCAAACTTACCGTTATTGCAATTATTAAAGGAGTTTATTTCAAGTTGAACAATAAACCCATACAGATACAACACTGAAAGATATCTAAACAGCTGATAGTTACGAGCTTAACCTGGTTGGAGTACATCTGGTATCGAAAGAATCCCAGAAGCATTAATTAGTAGACTCAGTTTACCAAATCTCTCTTTCACAGTGGTTGCTGCTGCCTGCGATAGTCAATTTTATTGAAATAGATTGAAAGGGTGCATTGAAAGTGCATGCAAAAGTTTGAGAGTGATAATTAAATTGTAAAAAATTAAGGTTTCAGATACTTTGATCGACAAAATTTTTTAATCCAAGGAACGTGGATTCAGAATGAAGGCTGTAATAAATTATCAGAAGCAAACATTTTTGGCATATTGCAGTTTCTTAAGTAATAGCAATAGAGCTACACAGACACCTAGCAATTCACTGGATTTTTCCTTGAACATCAGGCTAACTTAACAAACGTCAACCAGCCATAAGAATCACCAGCCACTTCATATTTCCTTCAATTACCTTGCAATGTTTCATGTAAATTGTTTTATAATCTAAAGAAGATGAGGGATTCATCTGCTCCTGTTCATTCTGTAGTGAATCATGTTGAAATGGTAGGTCGACTACTGAAGATTTCAGTCAAGTCGTGGTAGGACAGAGAACTTAGCTTTTCGTGATGAATAAAGTAGCCAACTAGCCGTGAAGGAAAATATGGAAGCAATTAAGATACTTCAACCTCACACGATTAGTGTTTTTTATTGCTCGACTTCTAATCAACATATAGGCATATGACCAGTGATGTCAATTGTTGGTAAAGCTACACAAATGTCAATCCAAATTTAATCCATTGATGATGAAAGAAAACCCTTATGCAAGGTAGTTTAGATTAGTATATTAGAGAAAATAATATCTAAACATCTATATTAATCGTGGAAACAAGCTTAGCACCTCTATGGTGTTTTCCTTGGTTACATCCAAAGGCAATATGCTTAGACGTTCCGAAAATTTATCTTTTAGATCAAGAAGGCCCGTTGCTTGGTTAGGGTTCCGGCAAGTTGCAATGACATGCCCTTCATCATTCTTCTCCAGAAGTTGCTTGACCTGAAACAAACATTCATAAAAATCTCCTCCTTCTCACAAGCAATAACCAGAAAAAAAAATCAATGGGGAAAGAAAATTCTCGTGATTCAGAAGCATGCGCAAAACGGTGCATTTCCACAGTTTTAAAACCAAAAATCGAAACTTTGAGTAAAAAGGGAAACAAGCGTTATTCTCACAAATTCAAGGCCGATTCCTCGCGAAGTCCCCTGCACCATCGAAACCATGCCTCCCCATTTGTCTGCAGCGGTGCAGAAGAAAACCCTTTCTAATGATTTCTTCAAGCGCGTGGGAGCGAACGCCGTCAGCCTCATAGCAAACGCCACGTTTGTCTGCTTAGGCAAAGGTTTATCCCAATCGATCCCTTTTCTTATCCTGTTCACGAAGGCAGAGAGAACGTGAAGGAACCGACAGAAAGTAATCGAGAGAAAAATAAAAACGCGCTTTTGGGATCAACGAAAAAAATGATTGATAGATTTTTTCAGGTTCGATCAGATTCTACGAAAATTTTTCATCCTCCGAATAACGATAAATTATAGAAAATTCTCCAATAGTCTTTTGATTTTTACATGCATACGTTTTTCTTTGCATTTACTCCCTAATAGATTGAGTATAAAAAAATAAAAATTAAGTATACATCAATGAAAATTTAGTATAAAAGAGTGAAACTTGAGTATAAAAGAGTGAAAATTGAATACACGGGTTATTAATGTGGTGGATGTAACTATACATACTCAATTTTTTAACTTTTATACTCAACTTTCTTCAAATAATACTCACCAAACTGTCTAGTCAATCCCATCAGGGACTGCATGCAAAGAAAAAGTTGTGTGGGGATTACATGCAAAGTTGAAATAGCATGTGGGGAATTTATGAAAATTTACCCTTAGAATAACTCATAACAACAATTCAAAAATCAACATCTCCAAATTCACATCACATTTAAAATAATTCCTGCAAAATATATCGTACTGAGAGATTGAATAGCGAATATATAATTAGCCACTTTTCCGCAATATCATAGTCCCGAGAGCACTTTTGAGATCAACGAGAATGCTCACCGTGTGACGAAATTTTCCCAAAAGGAAAAGTAAAAAAAAGTTTTACAAGGAAGCGCCACATGTTTGTTACTTTTTTACCTTACTTCGTTGAAACAGGATTCTCTGTCCCGAGATTCTCTCTGTCCTCGTGTCCCAACTCGTCGACGATGGCTGGCGAGTCCTCCGATCGTCGATCGGACACCATCATTAGTCTCTGATCGACGTCCCGAATCAAACGATTTCCTGGGAGAACAGTGAATCGGTCAAGATCATCACAATTATGATCTCGCGCGGATTCGACGGTGAATCCGGCGAGATCGTAATTGCGACGATCCCCGACGAGTTCACCGTACCCCCTAGGATATAGTTTTGTTCGAGACGGTGGCCGAAGGCCGTCGGTGATGTCCGATCGACGATCGGAGGATTCGCCGGCGAATTAGAATATGGGAACTGAGAGAATTTCGAAACGGAGGGTTTGTTCTCTACTTTGTTTGGTAATATTCAAAGCAGTACAATTTATGAAAAACTTCCTTTAACCCTCAGAATTACTGAAATTTTTATTTTTCCCGCATAGTTTCCGAGTAACATTTTACCTCAGAATTTTCTATCATATTACCTTCTGTTGCAAATATCGTCGGGTCAAGCATTTGACGGAGCGAATGATATCATAAGGTTTAGAAAACTCCAGAACGAAATGTTATTTATGAAACTTTAGGGGCCACAAAGAGATGTGGATATGATACGGGGAGTTTTCAGCATTAAAACTGAAAAACCAACTCCAATCAATGCTGCAACAAAATGCCATATCAGATCTAAGATCACACAACAAAATATATCAGTGAATATTTTTCATTCAATTAGATAACAAACAAGATATAGACGAGGTTAATCTATCAGATGCAAAACAAGGTGATCCAGAAGAAACAAAAGTCGCGTGTATTATGCTACAATAAAACAATCAAATTCTTTCCTTTCTTCCACACGAATTCAATCGGTCTGAGTAATAGATGGCAAGACACAGTTAGAACAATGGCTGTAGTCTTGCCGCCCAGAAGCCCTAGCAATACTATGGCCCAGAAAATCATTACCTGGGAGTTCCTAGATTTTGTTTCGTGTTCGTCCTCTTGAAATAATCTGATATCATGATCAGAAACTTCATCAGAGGCAACGATGCTCACAGTGTTTTCTTCGTTTCCAATGTCGGGATCTGCGTCGCCATTGCTTTCCTCCTCTATTTCTGCAATCTTATCCAAGATTGCATTTTTACTGGAATCCGGGACGGGCGCTTCTCTTTCCTTGTGACACTTTCGCCGGTGAAATTTCTTCGAAATAAAGTTTCTCAGAAACTTCTTCAATTTTGAATTGGACTTCGGAACAGGATCAGGTTCGAGGTGAACCTTCTTGACGTCTCTTCTTTTCAACGGAACCCCTTTCCCCTGGATCAAATCAACAGAACTCCTCTCTGAGCTTGCAGTTTCCGAAGAGCTTTCGGCGGTGATTTCCCTGATCGGCGAAACCACTCCCCTTCCTTCCAATTCATAGTCTTTGACGGACGAATTGAGCGTACTCTTCGCTTTCGAGCGCGGATTCGAGAACGAAAGCAGAAGAAACCCATTCCGATCCAATAGCCGTAGAACAAAGGCGGACAGCATGATTGCAGATACAAGTTTCCTCCTTTCGATCGCCAGAGCCATCAAAATGACCATCACAACCAAAAGAAACTCGATCCTTCTACTCCCCGTCACGGAAAAAGCAAGAGGCGACGGAGAGCACGAATCTGCCTCCAGGACGGGGGGATTGGGATCAGGTCGAGGATTAACATTGGCCTGAGGAGCGGAGATGGAAGAGGATGCGAAGGTGGAGGAGGAGGCGAAGGCATCGGAATCGCCGGATTCGAACCCGGGTGGCGGCGGCGGCGGCGGCTTCTTCCTCCGCGAGGGCTTCTTCAACCGGTCACGGTTTTTGACGACGAGGTCGGCGAGTGAGGTGGGAAAGCCAGTCTGGACGACGAGCGATCCGCCCTGCTCGGGTGGGCGGAGACCGGCGAGAATCCGGGAAACTCCGCCGCCACTGCCGCCGGTCCGGAACTTCTTCCGCGAGTTCAGCATCGGGGCAAAGCGGCGATCATGGATCGAAAAGAGGCACAAAAAGTCCGCCCGCCATCGAAGACGATAGTTTCACGTTTTTTACAATCAACCCCTCGCAAATAAAGCAAATCAAAACCCGCGACAAAAACGAAGGATTCGGTGCGAGGCCGCGTTTAATATATATAGCGTGCAGCGTACGGTAGGGACACCGTGTTCAGGCCAATGTCGGATGCCGTGGGATCCGGATCCGATGTGTTCATGGGAAAACGGATCCTAAAATTCGGAAGCATAGCGAATCCGATAACACACCTTAATGGCCGGCCTCAGTGGCTTGTCACTATCAACTCGGCTCGGTGGCTGAAATGCCTTTGTCCTCGGGCAATGGGCGTGCATGGAATTGCCCCGGGTGGAGGAAGCTCTTCACCTTCTTTAATTCGTCCATGTCATAATAATTAAGGGCCAATTCATGTACTTGATGTTTCGTCCGTGTTATTGTAACACTGTGGCCCCTACGGGCAAGCTGTGCAGTGCGATTCACTGAAATAGGTACCTGAATGGGTTCAATTATTGAAGTAAAGTGCGACGAATTTGTTGACCCAATTGTGAATTATTTATAATATGAAAATCGTGCTTCGATCATTTAATATTCTAATTGGGAGTTTTCTACGCCATGAGAATTTCTCTTCCGCTGATTTCGCGGTCTTATGAATTAATAGGAGGTAATTGTTGAGTAAGCACATGGACGAGGGAAAGATAAAAGCTATGGGGGTAGTAGGTTTTAGATGACTAAATGCACCTATTTTCGTCCGCGAAAGCAAATGACCTTTTTAACGAGCGTCGAGATTATATCAAAATCATCTCGAGAGAGTATATCAGAGTTGGCTCAGGTGCTGTCAGGCCCCGAGACCCTTTCAGTAAAACAAATGAAGGCTCCGAGGTTAGCTCGGGAGAGAAAATCTCGAGACTGATTCGGGAGAGTAAAGCCCAATGATCAATATATCAGAGAGTCCGGCTTCAAGTAGTCGTTTCTCTTTCCAGAATAGAAAAATCATCGGATAATTATTATCTCTTACACGCGACAATTAAGACCTTAATAATTGCAACAACCGTTACCTAAAAGATATCACATAATGGTGATTAAGGAAAATGTAAGAGAACGTGAAGACACGTATGATCAAACCTTCGGATATATATGATGTTTCGGCATCCAGGTAAAGGGGTAAGCTTTTCGAACTTAACAAAATTTTGCTTCCTCGTTATTCTCCTAAAAGAATTCGCATTCCTAACTTCAGCGTCGGAGTGGGCTCCGTCGGAAAATCTTCCGGTGCGTCCCAATTAACACTTGTGCTAATCTCGCAGGACGTGATCGTCTTTTCTCTGTCATCGTCCTCATAGGCTGCTCTTTGGGCGCCATCGTCTCCTTCCTGTCACCGTCCTCGTAGGCTGCTCTTTGATGAATCCGCGTCGTTCTCTTTTGAAATAGTCCTATAAAAAATAACCCCGCGAACAGAGTCGGATAACCGAGCTAATCCAAACCGCGACATAGAGTCCCCTCTCGATCCCATCGGATGTGAAATTGCCAGCTGAGAATGGCCAAAGCCGAGGAATGAAGCAGTGATATGATAGCACTTAAAACATGCCAGAAGCGTGGCGGGAGAGAGATAACGTGGCGTGGTTTTCTTTTGAACGTGGATACAGTAAAAAGTCCTATATCGCACCGGCCACTCATTGCTATTTATAGTTTTGACATGGGTGTCGCTTTCGCTATGGTTGTTATAATTGGTACCTGTCGCTCGTAATTAATTTTTAATTATAAATAATTTTTTTATGAAATGTAAATAAATTTACTGTAAAAACAAAGTGATACAATAAAACATGTGCCTACTAAATACTTATTGTAATAATATAGGTAGAATTTATCATCCTATCGATTTCATACAATTGATTTTATGGCTATATATGAAAAAAAATGATGAAGAGGTAGCAGACAAATTAAATCTGGGATGATCAGTTCGGTTTCACGAAAGTTTATCATCGGTCATCAGGGTAAATCAGGAAGCACTCGCGGTGGACAGTCTAGAAGCCCAGCGTCCCAAGATTAAAATGTGTCGTAGTTGGGGTTCGAACCGTGGATATCTGAATTAACAATTAATTACCCTACCGCTGCACCATAGCCCTATAAGCATTTTATGGCTATATGTGAGCTGATTAGGAAGGGATTATTGTTCTCAATTTTACCGATCCTCGCCGTAAGCAATGGAACCTCGAATCTGCTTGATCGGCGCAGCCCAATGAGTAATCTAGGCCCATGGCAGTAATAGGCCATCTATCTCCTATCGCAGTTACCATATCTCGTATATCATTCACAATTCAAACCAATAAAACTCTAAGATCACGTTCATTAAGGAGAGTAAGGTAGTATTTGAGAGAGTTTCTAATAATTACTTATTGATTCTAACTACACAGAAGTACTTTTGAATGTTGAATGTCAAATTTTACTTTAATTTCTATAATTTTTACTCAAAAGCTAGAAGTAAAAATTTAATATTTTTGTCTGCTTCTGCTTTTTTACTTATAGTCCAAAATTAAAAGTTGACATTTATATTCTTAATAAATTTATCATTTTACATAATTGACGCCACACTTTTAAATAAAAAATTATATTTTTATATAATTTATATATTTTTAAAATTTTTATACATAATTTTATAAATTATATCACTTTTTATATTTATATTTTTATTAATTTTATATATTTTTTAAACATATATATTATTAAAAAAATTATTTTTGATATAATATTCAAAATATAATAATAAATATATAAAATATTTAGATGGTGTATCAAAATTATATTTAAATAATTAAAAAATAATAATTTATATAGTTTAAGGATATTGTTGTCATTTAACTAAAAATTAAACTTGAAAGTAATTATTCATCAAACACTCAAACTTTATCTTGTATCAACTTTTAGCTTCTATTTTCACACACTCCGTGCTTTAATTTCTCGCTAACTTCAAGATAATTTCTATAAGAATCATTTTTCAAGAAATAAAAGTTCTCCCAAACACACCACACATTCAAAATCAAACTTATGGTATAAAACAAGAACAATGATATACAACATGAATTTAGAATATAAAAATCAACAAAAATGATGCGACATTTTTTATATACACGTTCAATTATCGTCAGGACATTGACAGTAGCCTTCGGTCGCGACCCTAACTCAACTATATCCTGAGGGCACAGTAAATCCATTGGAGATCATTGTAATTGGAGTGTTATATTATTTTTGTTGAATTTCATATTTCAAATTCTTACCGCGTATCATTTTTCATAAAACAAATAGCAATAGGTTAAATAAAAAAAATTATAAACAAATCGAATGAATCAAATTTTATAATTAAAATAAAGTAAATCGAATTAATAAAAAATCGATTAATTTAAGTAATTAATAGAAATTTTTTATTAGTCATTTGATAATATTATTAGTTATTTTGATTTAATCAATTTATAAAATTTAAAATATGGAATAAATTAAAAAAATATATTTTATTAAAAAAATCAAAATTTCAAATTCACCGAACAAATTTTTCAAATTTGATCTAAATATTCAATTCAACTAATCTTTTGTTCACCTGCAGAGGAGGGGAAATGCGGTCACCTCTGAATTTCTTAATTTATTTTTTATTATCATTTATATCTATTAAAGTGTTTACAATATTATTGTTGATTTATAATACTCCCATTAGTAATTACTTATAGTGATAAACAACTTTTAATCTATGTCAACTTTACTTTAATATAAATGTTCATCGCAGTTGATCATGTCGACAAGTGAAGATGGTTCTCACTCGGATGACTCGATCTGACCAAGATGACCTCGATCGCGATTGTGGGCGAGTCAGTGTCAGGCCTGAAAACTCAGTATGGCAAGTGTGACTCGGGTCGGACCAAAACAAAAGCACAAAAGTGGAGGAAGGGTTTCAAAATGCTAGAACCTCTTTTTTGGAGTTCCAAGGGAGTTTATATAGGGGAGAGGAAACCCTCTGTCTTATCAAAACTGTCCTATCTCATTAAAACCTGATCCACTGACAAGCTAATCCCTTGGCAGCTTTGGTCACTCTATGAGACTATCATAGCCGCTTGACAACCTGGCCAACTGTCTCTTCTGTTATTAATTAATGTCTGCTACTTTGTCAGGTCATGATTATGGTAACTGTCTTTTCCTCATAATGGGAAGATTTGGGAAGATCATATAGCTGTTAGCAGTCTGACCACAGCTAACTCATTCGAGTAATGTGACCACTCGGTCACTCAGGCTCCTTCTATCGGTTAGTTGTGAACCTACCAAGTCTGGCCGACTGAGCGAGGACGGTCAGTCAGGTGAGCTAGGCATCCTGCCTATCCCTGCCCTAAGAATAGACCCGTCGTCTAGGAAATCCGACCATCCCTGGCACGCCGAAGTATGCTTTACTGACCTGGCAGATCCGACCGCCTGAGTCTGCCCCCTACAGCCGGGGCTATGCAAGTCGCATCTTATAGAGGGATTGGCAGAGCACTTAAGTCATTGGGTCGAGGAGTTCCCGACCGGACGCGCCCGACCGAGAAGACCCAATCGGGAGGACCTGACCAAGAGGACCCGACCGGGAGATCCCAACCGGGAGGACCCGAATACCTTTGTTACTTCCCTTTCTACAGGGAACCTAACCCGAGTTTCTGCTTTAGCCCGACTGAGTGGTCCCGACCGGGAGAGGCGGCTGGGTGGACCCGAATACCTTTGTTACTTCCCTTTCTACAGGGAACCTAACCCGAGTTTCTGCTTTAGCCCGACTGAGTAGTCCCCACCGAAATCGCCCAACTGGCTACCGTCAACCGATCTCAGCCTGAGCTCTCCCAAATTCCGATCTCTCATGTTAGGTTGATACATGATACACCCAACTATCTTTGCCTGACCGAGTACTAACCCGACCGGGCCCACAACCAACCCAGAAAATCTATCCAGCCCAAAAAATCTATCCGACCGGATTAACAATTATTATTTAATGGAGGCACATTTAATTATAATTAACTCATGGTATTTTATGCTTAAATTAATAATATTTTTCTTTTACCAATATTTTATTATAATTAATTTACTAATCAGGACGTATTATTATTATTATTAAAATTTTATTTTTACAAGTCATCAATTTAAAGTGGCGCTTTTGGAAAATTTGAATTAGCTTCACTGTATTCCGTTACAGCCAAAACGATCCAAATAACAGCGTCCCGACAGCAAGCAGTGAAATTAAAAAAAAAGATTCATATGTTAATGTACCTTCACCCTATTGGCTATAACTCGCGGGGCCCAAGTCTAACTTCCGAATTTCCTCCACCACGGCCACGCCTTCCTTTGACGGCAGCCCCAAATCAACCCGCTAATGGAATGGCTGGGAAGCCTGGCCCCGGAGTGGGACCTGAAGGGTACCAATGGAGTGGATTCCCACTCTTGCTTCTCTCGCTGTCTTGGAGCTAGCGCCGTTGTGTTCTTCCATCCAAAAGAGCATTTTGAAATCGAGCGTTCCCAAACACTCCTGAGCCGCTAGGGTTTCTGCTTTTCTTCGGCAGCGTTGGTGGATCCGAAGTCGATAGGCTGTTCGGAGCTTGATACTACGGCGATGACGCAAGGCAGGAGCGGAGGCGGAGGGTCGGAGTTTCACCTCCCGGACGAGATCCTGGCGGTGATCCCTTCGGATCCTTACGAGCAGCTTGACCTCGCGCGGAAGATAACCTCCATGGCGATTGCGTCGCGGGTCTCCAAGCTGGATCTAGAGTCCGTGCGTCTGAGGCAGAGCGTCGTGGAGAAGGACCGGACCATCGCTGACCTCCAGGAAAGGCTCTCCCAGCTCGAACGCATGTTTCAGGAGACGGATACCCGCCTCAAGGCCGCGCTCGAGGAGAACGTGAGTTACTACTCCTGTCGCGTGCGGTGCTAGGTTTTTTATTCTTTTACCTACTTGAGAGTGAAATTTGATGTTTTCTCTCCCTTTTGGATGAAGATTAAACTGGCTAACGAGCGGGACTCATTGGCGCAGTCATCAAAGAAGATGACTCGAGATTTAGCAAAGGTTTCATTATCTTTTCTCCCTTCTTATGTTGTTTTTCTTTGGAGTCATATGTAAAAAGGAAAATTGTTCCTTATGCTGCAAAAGACTCATGTTTATTGGCATGGAGACGTCCGAGTGATTCCGAGTTACCTCTGCGAGGCTTAGCCATGACAATTAAGGCTATGTTGATTCTATCGAAACCCATTAGTCAGCCTATCAGTTTTGCATTTTCTAATTCGAATTGATCAGGTTTGCAAAACAACATGTTCAGCTCGAATGAGGTAAACTGGTTTGACATGATAAGTGTTACTTGGAAGAACATGATTGTGAACAAAGGTCAATTTTTATCATGTACTTCCCCATGCCTCTATGATTTTTTGCACAATGTTTTTGAACGTTTGGAATTTTGAGCAGGGGCACACATTGTAGCGTTCCAGAAAGAGATTTGTAAGTTTTAAATGTTGGATTTTCCTTGAAACTTGATGACGGATGCTGATATTGTTGCATACTTATAACATTCTTTCCTGTCATTTTTAAGCAAATAACCTTCATTTCTGATGAAAATTTGTGTTATTTTTACTTAAAATACACTTGTTAGTTGCCTAGCTACGTCCTACGTCTCTTTCTTATTATTTATACTTTTTGAGCAGTTGGAGACATTCAAGAAGCAACTCATGCTGTCACTAAATGATGAGAACTCCCCTGTAAGTGAGCACACCACAAATGTTAGCATAGTATGGTGTTTTTGAGTCCTCTATTCTAAATCCAGGATGGCCATTATCACAAACTTGGAGCTGTAATGGTATTCTGAAAGTCTTCATCTTTCAAAATAATTTACTTGTTATTTGTTCTATTGTAGAAAGAAGAAGATACTTTGGAAAAAAAGAATGACGATTCTGCAATTACCCATGCATCTTCGTACAGAGGTATGAACTTTAGCTTGATGTTAGTTTCCTTAGCTTTTAGTTTGAACTAGGCTTGTCCTCTTCTCATTGACGGTGATTTCAAAATCTTCATTCCTATGTTGTTAAGGATGATGTTTCTATCAGCCACTCAGTGTCATATCCTGTCTGTGAACCAATGAACGTCGGGATCATGACAATAAATTGTAAAAAGTAATATTTGGCTGTTTCTCTACTTGAAAATTCAGTTGTTAATAATTCTTCACCTAATCTTAGGAACATCAACTAAGCCATTTGGACAGAAAACCTCCAAGACCCCACCTATTCCTCCTCGGGTCACTCCCCCAACAGCTACACCAAAAGTAACATCTAATCGTGTTTCTCCTAGAAAAACTTCAGCTGCTACTTTGCCAAAATATGCTTCTGGTACTGCTTCTCCAACAAATTTTCACTTTGAAAGTCTAACTGCCATGTCACCATGGAATCCATCAAGCAAGCAGTCATCAGCTATTAGCTCTCCAACTCGTGGGCACTCTATTCCAGGTTGGTACTTGTTGGTATTTTATTGTGGAATCTATGTATAATACTCCCCGATGTTGTGT
Organism: Boesenbergia rotunda; assembly: GCA_024364735.1. Classification (NCBI taxonomy): domain Eukaryota; kingdom Viridiplantae; phylum Streptophyta; class Magnoliopsida; order Zingiberales; family Zingiberaceae; genus Boesenbergia; species Boesenbergia rotunda. Next base: position 565,921 of record JAGFNQ010005198.1, on the reverse strand, counting down.
AGTTGCAAACAGAGATGAAAGTTTTTGGTTATCAAGATTTATAAACTTCTGCCTAAAGTTTTTTTTTGGGGTACTTTAGGATATTTGTTGCTTCAAATACATGTGAACCTTAGTTTTTGGAAGAATAATTTTCCATCAATGAAAAAATTTATCTCTTTTTGCAATTTTGAAGCTTCATGACAGATTGCTAAACATATTTTAGGCCATACTCGAGTTGATGGAAAAGAATTCTTCCGGCAAGTTAGGTATCTGGATGCCCTGACTGATCTACACAACTAAATAATGCAGTTCTTTTTACGTGCCATTTAATATTCTCATTCAGGGGCCGTCTCTCATACGAACAATTTGGAGCATTTTTAGCTAACATCAAAGAACTTAATGCTCATAGACAATCACGTGAGGTTAGCTACAACACAAATTGTTATTAATATGGTTACTTCATCCATCTACAGGTTTACGACTTCCTTGTCTGTCTGCTTTTATGTAGGAAACTCTCAGAAAGGCTGAAGAGATATTTGGAACCAAAGATAGGGATCTTTACTTGTCTCTTCAAGGTCTTCTCAACAGAAACCAGGCCTAGAATTTAATATGTTCTCTCTCAGGTTCTTTTCTCTTTTCTGTCTGCTTTCAAGGTCTTTTCAAGAATTCCTTGTGCAATGATGGTAACACAACTACCATCACAAATGACGATGATTATTTCTTGTTCATTATTATTGGTTGGCTTTTACTTTAATTGCTGGAACTGGTTTGATATCCTCATGCATTTTCCCATTTTAATAGCTCTATCAAGTGCAAATGTATTTAAAGGCACCACACATCCACTCCACCAAAACCTTAAACCAAAATCCTATAGGTGATACCCTAATGAGCTGATGAACTAGAACTACGTCATGCCAATCAGCCTGGTTACTCTCCCTGTTGATGATGCCCATGATGGTGGCGACCTTTATTATTTGATCCTCATATGCTTATTTGTAGAACCCTTTTTTGTACTTTTGCTAATTGAACTACATCTTTTAGTTTAGCAGGATATTATTACTTGCAATCTCATTCTAATCTGACCTGATCTATTCAATCCTCCACAGACCGGCAACTTGGCAAACGAATCTCAAGTGCATAAATTTCACTAGATCAATCTAACTTCCTAACCTCAGGGTTTGCTAGTCTTTGGAGTTGATTTGATTGCAGTTTGACTTTCAAAACATCTTAATCACATTCACTAGTAGAATATAAGGAAATATAATTTATAAGAATTAAAGGATAGGCAAGGCTCTTTTAGGTAATTTTCTCAATGAGCATTTTCGATTGATGTAGCACAGTTTCTTGAAACATTGCCTTCGAATACAATGTCTACTTGCAAAACCACCCGGCCTCTAATCTTCAGTTACTCTTAAACTCTCAGAACCAACCTCTGAGCGTAATCCTTTATATTGTTTTTAATCAATTTTGGGAGGGAGGGGATAGGTCTTTTGGCTTGACATGATAAGGTCTGCCTTTGTGAGAGTACCCCATCAAAGGGACAATAACCCTGTGTAGGCATCGAATTTATCCTTTCTTTGATTATATTAGAAAATATATACCACATTCGCCTGTCCTACATGATAGCTTGTGCATTCTAGAATAGATCAATGTAGATTTTAGAAAGGGTTGACACTTCATATTTTGTCGGGTCTATTTGAATCACACAGAATATTGCAATCACATTGCAATTTGGATAGTCCTTTAGCCTCCAAAATCCAAGCAGAAATAATTAGCTCAGATGAGCCATATTACTAACTAGTATCATGATAATATACTAAACCGCAGATATGCAAATACAAGGACAAATGAGTACTTGTTTATTGTTCTAAATCTTTCAAATTGGCAAAGAAGGGAGTTGACAGCCCAGAGAGTACATTATAGGCTTCCTTTTTGTGATTTACCATGCTTATAAGTTTATTGAAAGGAAATACCGCAAAAAGTTCCATGATCCTTTTGCATTTCCATGTCATGTAGATCTTTTAAAGTTGGTTGCATTTGTTCTGGGTTTCATTTTGTTGTTTGATTGTCTACTGGCATCAGATATCCATCCATGCCTACTGACATTGATTCTGCTATTGAAGGTTGCTGTCACTGTCATCAATAATCTTGAAATCATCCACGTTACAGAAGCTGTAAATGCTTATGTTGTACATAAGCTTAGTTTCTCCCATGGGAAACTCGATGTTTTATCTGCTCCCACAAACCCAGAACAGATCTTGCTGGGCGAAAATTAGTTGTCGGATGGTTTTTAAGTTCTTTGGGGGATTATTTGGAGTTCGCCTGATTACGAGGTATCTAGCAAGAATTTTTGGTAGTCTTTGGAAATTGCAATATTTAATGTAACGGTTGTAACGTAAGGTGTTCTATCGTCTGCCTGATGTGATTTTCTTAGAGCAAACCATTCGTTTGTCACTAACAAAATTTGCCTTTTAAATTTCGGAGTCAGCCTTATGATCGGTGAGGATGAGAGATGGTTCTGTTAAAATCAGATTTCTCTTTTGATGGCAACCTTTTGCATGGATGTTTTCTTATATTAAACAAGATTTATATTATACACCGGCTGCATCGGCTGGGTCCGCCGCGGCTTCCTCATTGCCGGATGACTGGTTTTGTTTTACTAAAATTTTTCATCGTCGAAGAGACTAATACATCGTAATGACTGATTTGGTTTTACTAAAATTTTCCCTTGTTGGGATAAATCTTTGAATTTTAGATCGATTTAGGATTTAGGTCACGATGAATTTCAAATTTTAGATCGATTTAGGCTTAATCATAACGAACATGAGTTCTTGAAGTAGCAATTGATGATTTATTTATTTTTAGCGTTTTTGTTAATCTGTTTTAGAGCGAGTTGATAAATTATGAGAGTTATTAGTTCGGATGTTATAGTTAGTATATTGAAAGGGCGGACATGTTAATTTTGTTAGATTTTATCTTTTAGACTTTAAGATGATAATATTAATATATTAACCATTAATTTATCTCGTGGAGATTAACGGACTAATCTATCCCAGGGAGGTTTAATAATTTTGTTAGATTTTATCTCTTAGATTTTAAAATGATAATATTAATATACTAATTATTAATTTATATCACAGAGACTAACGGACTAATCTATGCCGGGGAGGTTGAAGGTGACGGACATGAGTTCTCGAAGGCTGTATACATAGACATCAATAGAACCAAGTTATTTATTTAAGGGAAAGAATGTTATTTATTTTGTAAGAAAAATATTTAATATCTTTTCTTTCCAATCAAATGTTCATTAGCCAAGAGATCTTTCTGTTATGCTTTGCGGGTTATTTTTCCCACATGGAATGATTTTCACAAGTAAAATAAATGCCAATATTATTTTATTATACATTTATATTATTATTTACTTGAGGTTACCGACATGTATCCATTGTCGTCTAGTCCGGTTAGGATACCTGGCTTTCACCCAGGCGACCCGGGTTCAAATCCCGGCAATGGAATTTATGAACTTTTTAGAATACAAATACAAATATGTTGGAAGGTAAATTGTTAACCCTTTGGAACTAACTATTTTGCCTTGTAATTTGTTGACAGTTCATCTTTTAGCAAGCCTTTGCATTTTCTTCTCCTAACTATAATAAAAAAAAAACATCTGAGAGTTCATAATCTAAATATTTGAAATCAGCTAAGTATATATTACATGTAAATTAGTAAATATAAACAATTAAGATATATAAACAATGTAAAAGTTGGGTCAGATTCTACATTTCTAATACTCTTGTCAAGTTGATTTTATATTTTACTTTTAAATTTTTTAAAATTTTCCAATTTGTATTTCATGAGATACACATAATCATATCTACTGATATCATCAGTGAAAGTGATAAAGTATTGATAGCCTCCTCTAGCTGTAACGATCCGACCCGTCGACCCGACCCTTCGGCCCCTTGGGCGGCCAAATTCCATTTTTGGCGGCACAACAACCTGGCCCCTTTGGTCATCGACCGTCGACCGTGCCGTTACTCACTAGGTCTTCCCATCCCTGGTCAGTAGATTTTTGCCTTCTCCAGGATTCGAACTCTAGACCTCCAAGCTAAGTACTAAAGTTTATGAATCCTGGTAGCTAAGTGAGCCGCACGAACCCCTCCTCTGGCTCCAGCGTGGCTGCGTAGATCGTGCGAGCACCCACCCAAATGTCTCGCTCCCGCATATCCTAGCAAGAAGAAGATCGACACTCTAAGCAAGGTCTCCTTCACTCCAAACTCCAGAGGACCTCGATTTCAGCTAGAGAAGAGAGGAAGAAAGAAGAGACAAGCGAAGGTGAAGGAGAGGAGGAATCGCGATGTTTTGGGCGGAAGCATCGGCTAAGAAGGGAGATGATATAAGGGTGGCAATCTCACAAAAGCTCTTAGAGTTAATTTAGCCCCTCCACAACTCACCCTTAGTCTAACTCCTTTTGTCATTTAACCCTCTAAGAATAAGTTTATTAGCATTAGGCCCTCCAACTCTTCGTATTTTTACATTTAGTCTACAAGCAAGTTGTGAGGTGGTCGATGAGACCAGCTTTGTGCTGTTCTTTAGTTTTAAGTTTGTGTTGCTGAAGAGAGTGGCTTGCTTTCTCTTGGGGCTTCACTTTTCTTAGCCTATTTCCATTTATGTATTCTCTGGGAAAACTTTTGTGCTTCAAAATTAACAGCACCTAAGAAAAAGACCTGCTGTGTCTTAAGCTTCTGAATCTCTTTTGCACAATGTCTTTATTGAATCTTGTTTGGGTTATCCAAAATTGATGATTAAAATGGAATCCTCAACGAGACTAATAGTGTCACAATCCAGACAAATACATGTATTGCTTTGACTTGATCAGTGTATCAATGATGCCTCTGACCTATGGTACAGCGATAGGATGACTAGTTGCTATCTCAAGCATCCGTGGTTCCATCCCTAACTAGGGTATATTTGTATGTTTTTTTTTTAAGTGGGACGCGAACCTTTAATTTTCGTGGAGCCAGACCGATCACCCAAATTGAAAAAACCTCGTTAATGATTTGAGTGTATCAATGACGCCTTTGCTCTCAGCCAAATGCTCATTTCATGAATGAGCTCTGCATATTCAAGTGTCTAAACATGATTAGATACAATTTTTTTTTTTTTTTTTTTTTTTTTTTTTTTTTTTTTTTTTTTTTTTTTTTTTTTTTTTTTTTTTTTTTTTTTTTTTTTTTTTTTTTTTTTTTTTTTTTTTTTTTTTTTTTTTTTTTTTTTTTTTTTTTTTTTTTTTTTTTTTTTTTTTTTTTTATTTCTTAACATGCAAATAGAATAGCAAATTTATACCCTCTCAGATGTGAATTTGATAATCTAAATTGATAGAAGCAAATTAAATTGAGAGTATATCTTTAAATTTATACTTTATCAATTTAAAAATTCACTATATATAAATTTATGGTATCGAATTTATATTTGAGGGTATTATATTAAGGAAGTTTATGACTAGGAGTCTATTAATTTTGATTTGAAATAATTTAAAATTAATTTTTGGGTTCATCTTAATTTCTGACAAAACTGATGGATGGATTGGTATTATTTAAAAATTTAATATTTTTTAATTAAGAAAAATCTAGAAACCCCAGACGCTTTGTCACTCCCAAATTATATGTGGGAGGCCTCTACAAATCTGGACAAACATATAATTTGATGTGATATTAATTAATTAATAGCATCTTTTTTTATCATTAGCATGACAAATAATTCTTGCCATCTGTTCAATTATTTGATTACAATACCTGAAAATCCGCCACGTGATTAAAGAATTTTTGACTTTTGCTAGCCAAATATGGAATTCCGCCTAATTAGTGGTTTTTTTTATATTTAAATGTATATGAAAGAAAAATCGGTTTTGCGATTTAATTCTATAATTCATTTGTGTTTGCTTAATTAAAATATGTCTCAAGTAATTTTTTTTATAAGATTTTTTCATATTAAAATTAGAAATATATTTTGTGTTTATTTGATGTAGCTGAAAAAAAAAATACGATAATCACCCATATATATACATACTTTCTCATATATTAAATCAATGAGTAATAATATACACAGTAAAAATGAATGTCTTAGTGAAAACTTTGATCATTAATCGACGGCACGTCCGACGTCCGATCATCGATCGGACACTACCGACGGCCGAACAAACCAAACTATACCTTGGGGGGCACGGTGAACCCGTCGAGGATCGTTACAATTGCGATCTCGCATCATTGACCGTCGATTTCGATAGATTCACCGTTGTCGGCGATCTTGACAAGTTCACCATCCTCCCAAGGTATAGTTTGATTCGGAACGACAATCAGAGGCCGCCGGTGGTGTCCGATCGACGATCGAACATGTACACATTAATTCTACATCATTTATTATAATTTTTACTCTCTCAAATTTACTTTTCAAATTATTTTCCTAAATCAATATCATATTGATCTGAGATGAATTAACGGAACTGTCAGGACGAGTATTCCATCTTTTGCGACTCGTATATTAAATCAATAGCTCAAATACCACGTGATACTTATAAAGTTCTGACATGCACATAAATCACGCATGGGTGAGGAGCATTCTCTTCTTCCAATCAGCGTGAAAGAATCTAAGGTCGATCTCCTTCCAATAACTAAGTACAATAAGATTTAAAACTAATTAATTTAGTCAGATCAATTAATTCTCTTAAAATATTGGATCGGGTGATAAATCTGGAATAATCGATCCGGTCATACAAATTTTTTTTTATAAATTATCAAGATAAATCAAAACGTATTTATAATAACTAAGAATCGAACCACGAATGTCTATCAGCGATTAGTTATTCTATCATTATTTGGGATAGCAATTAGTTCTCTGAAAGTTCATATGAAAGGTTTCATATTTAATCACCAGTACTTATTATAGTGATATCAACATACGATTATGATCCTAGTTAATCATCAGATTAATTTACAACAGTTTTACAGTCCACCTTGCCTAGCTAATTGATTTCACAAAACAGAACACGATCTAGCAAATGATGACCTTAAACTTCATTGATAAGCTTGTTCTTTCTCCATCATATATATATATATATATATATATATATATATTATATATATATATATATATATATATTCACAAGAGATCAAGATCAAGACATGTATATTAATCTTAATTTATGCATGCATGAGCAATAAATGAATTCCCAGATAATTAATTAATTTTGTTTCTTTATTAGAACAAGAGAGAGAAGGGTAGTGGTGCTATGAGCACGCTGCAGAAGAGTGGGCGAAGGGGTAATTGAGAAGGTACTGAAGTTGAGGCTTCGCCACCATCACGTGCCCTCCGCCGGCGTTCCGGTCCACCATCTTGCACGCCGGACACGGCGGCTGTTGCATGGATTTGAGCTCCTGCAATTCCTTGTGTAGCCTTCGGTTCTCCTCCTCGAGGGTCTCGCACCACTTCCTCAGAAACTCCAGCTCCACCTCCGTCTTCTTCAGCTTCGTCCTTCAATTCATCAATTATCCGGCCACAAAACAATATTAGTTATAATTACAACTTGATCATCTCTAAATGTATATATATATATATATAATTCTGACCTTGCTCGCCTGTTCTGGAACCAAACTTCAACCTGCCGTGGCTGGAGCTTCAATTCCTTAGCCAGAGCCTGCTTTTGTTTCTGTGAAGTAATTGTTTTGCATTAATTTACAGAGCACTCGATCAAAATCGTGAACTAATTTACGAACCAGATTGAGAGTGGCGTGCTCCTTGAACTTGTCCTCCAAAACTGCAGACTGCTCCTTGGAGAGCCGGAGTTTCTTCCTTGCGCCTGCGGCGAGGGAGGATACCATGCTTTCGTGAGGATCGGAATAAGAAAAGGCTGCCGCTGCATAGCCGGCGTCGTCGGAACAGGGGAGGCCGAGGGCGAGAGAGGGCTCCGCGACTGACGTTTCAAATATCAAACTGCCGCCGGGACCGGAGTTTGGAAGAAGGTTAGCGACGGGGAGATGATGGAAGGTGACGAGTTTGAGGGAAAGGCGATCGTTGTGGGCTGATCGGCCATCGCCCATGGCGGATGGAGAGGCAGGAAGGGAATTGGGCAGAGGAGACAGAGTCGCGAGGTATATATATATTAATTTGAAATGATGTGGAATATTAATTAATGGGTATTTGAGATTATCAAAACTACTATAATATAAAATAATTTTACTGAAGTTTTAATTTCGTTGCTCATAATTTTAATCTAAATTATTTACACCAAGAACATTGCAACATTCATATATTAATTATGTCCATCCCGTAAGAAAAAAATAACTATAATATATCTATGATAATTGAAGAATATATATATATATATTTTTAAATATATTTAAATCTCAAATCTCCACAAGGGAAATGGGATAGAGATTAGGATGTCAGAAATTACTAAGGAAGAAAATTTTACCCAGCGACTTTTATATTTTAATAAAACATGAAAATGGATTGTGCAACTCACAGCTGCAACACGACAGGTGAGCTTAGCACGTGCGCATGGGTGGGCCGGCAGTAGGGGCCCATCTGCATTGCAACTTTTTCTTTATTTTGTTATTTTTTTAATTCAATATATTTATTGACATTTGGATTGGTCAACATTGCCGAAAAGAAAATTTTATAAAGTTAACTATGTTCAATTTTGAATCGTTGAATTCATTTTTTCTATATATATATATATATATATATATATATATATATATATATATTTCATTAAAACAATTGATCAGGTTCAACTTATTACTTATTACATCCATCTTTCTATCCAAATTTTGAAATCAAATGTATAAAAATTTCAGTCATTAATTATTCTATGAATTTTATTCAATTCTCGAAAATTTAAGTAGAAAAATATTCGAGTTTTTATGACATACTATTTCTTTTCATTTATTAAATATTTGCATTAGTATGTTGTACAATATATATATATATATACTAATTTATTAAATATTGGTATATATATATACTAATTTATTAAATATTGGTATTAGTATGTTGTACAATAATATATATATATATATATATATATATATATATATATATATATATATATATATATATATATATATATATATATATATATATATATAGATTGTACAACATACTAATACCAATATATATATATATATAGCAGAAAAGTTTTTTTAAATAGTAACTACCAAATTTTTCATCTAAATAATATCTATATCAAAAAAAAGTTTTTTTAAAAATAGTAACTATCAACTTCCTCTTAAATAATATATAGATAAAAGCATTTAAAGACATAATAATTTATATATAGATAAAAAAGAGACATTTTTAAATATATTTTATTTAATTTTAATATTCCAATGTAATTAATATTCTATATATATATATATATATATTCACGTATTCAAAATAAGTATATTATTGTTGGAGTGAATCAAAAGAATAAAGTTAAGATTGAAATCAATTTGTTAGAAATTGTTATTCAATTTTGAATATCATTAATCATTATTTTATTTTTTATTATATTTTATATGAGATGTAATTCATGTATAGCGCGGGTCAAATATTAATTTTTCTTTGAAAATAATTATCTCCTATATTGTATTATTCTGTTTAAATAAAATATTAATATTAAATTCAATATATTGAATAATTGATAAAATATATAGATAAAGATTAAGTAAAAATTTTATGGATAATTTATAGATGGAATATATTTAATCAAATAATTGAAAAATATAATTAATTTTATTTAAATATAAAATTAGATGTAAATTTATAAAATGTTCTTCCATAAATATTTAATTGGTGAGATATTTAATTGTGAAATTTAGAATATTTAAGAGTGACACATTTGATGGGTGAGATCATATCTATTTCTATTTCGTATGTAGAATATTTGATTATGTAATTTGAAATATTTGAGAAGCGGAATATTTTAGACGATGGTGTGGACATAGATATCATAAATATTTAGGAGAAATCTCTAGAGATCGGTTGGCAGCCCCGTTCTTCACCATGTCAACTTACAGATCGACTCTCTGCTTTTTATAGAAACTACCTTTGTCGAAATATCATATTTATAGTAAAGAGTGTTATGTTAAATGTGTCAGAGGATTATGTCACACATGCCTGGTACTGTAATATTGTAGGATCACACTATGTTAATTAAGTTGCTCCATATGTTTAGATAATCATGTGTTATGATAACTCATGTGTTTTGACAACTAACAAAAAGAGCTCATGTGTTGTTTTTGGAATTTGGGCCTAAGAGAGTTAGGTATCAGGTCGGAGTAGAGATGAACCGAAGCATCCGATCGATTATGCTAATCGGACGAGAGCTGGAGATCGATTGGCAGACTAGCTCTCCATCGCGTAGACCGACGGATCGACTCTCTACCGCACAAACTGGCTGATCGACACTCTGTCACGCAGATCGGCTCTCTATCGTGTAGACTAGCGAATCGGCACTCTGTCGCATAGATCGGTGGATTGGCTCTCTACTACATTGGTCGACAGATCGACACTCTGCCACGTAGATCGACAGATCAGCACTCTGCCGATCGAGAAAGCATCCGGTTGGAACTAAGACTAAGAAGTCATCCGGTCAAGCTTGATTGGATTTGTCGGGGAGACTAGGTCTCATTGACCCCTTTCAACTTTAACCCATCTTAGTTTACCATTTTAACCTTCCTTCTTGGGAGTTTATGGTATCTCCCCGGATCACCTCCCTTCATACAATTTAAAGTAAACCTAATCACTTTTTGCTACGATAATATATGGGTATTTATAGCTTTGCCAAAGAGACTTAGTTGGATTGATTCTCAGATTGGATTTGCCACTAAAGATTATAATTTAATTTTTGATTAATATAAATACCATTTTAAATTGTCTCGTACTCCTTACATAGACCGTTCGATTAAAATGAAATAAATCAGGACCATTAACAACCTGTTTGAAAAAGGAGGGAATTGGAATTCCCAAAGGAATTAGAATTCAATTCCCTTCTTTGGTAGCAAATTTTAAGAATTAATTGGAAATGAATTGAATTCCAATTCCCTTCACACACCCCAAAATAAATCAGACCCAAAAGGGTCTGATTTGGGAAAGGAATTGAATTTCATTCCCTTCCAACTTTAAAATGACTAATTCACCCTGCTGCAACCCTGCTTCCATCTTTATTTTGCTTAAGGGTAAAATGGTAAAAATATAATAATTGATTTCAATTCCGATTGATTCCAAACATGGAAAATGGAATTCAATTCTGTTGTTTACTATTCATTCTAAATATGGGAATTGGAATTGAATTCCGGTCGGAATTCAATTCCGACCGGAATTAAATTTCAATTCCTTACTTAAAAGTTTTCAAACAAGGTGTAAGTGACTAGTTTTCAAACAAGGTGTAAGTGACTGCTATGCCCTTGAAACAAGGATGAGTTAAAAAATATATAGGTAAGTATGAGATATTGATTAATCTGATCTCATACAAATTTTTGATCATTAAAATAAATTTGGAATTTGTCGTGATAAATCATCTGGAAGTCCCACGTTCTAAGATTTATATTCTATTTAGAAAAAAAATTAAAATATATCATAATTAAAAATTAAATTATGATTAATCATTCTATGCTGTAGCTTACAGTTAAAAAAAAATGTGCCATTACAAGCTCGCCGTCAATTTAACTTAAAACATGTGCATTGGAAAATTGTATTTCACGAGAAGCGTAAACGTACGCACATTTTTTATTGATGCCGTACCATTAAAAATATTAAATATATGTAACCGTCGTATTAAATCGCTGATGTGGATTTACCAAATGTAACAATTAATTAGGGAAGAGTTCGTGGAGGACCAATTGCGAATGAATATATATTTTAGGGAAAAAAAATCTTACTGATTATAAATTAATCTCATAATTTATTTTTATTTATATAATTTAGAGATAAATTATGAAAGATATTTAAGTTGAACATAGTAACTTTTAATTACAATCAAAAAGAGCATGTGTAAAAAACTTCTTTGACCTTTTAATTGACATCAAATGTTTAATTTAAATCAATTAATCTTAAAATGATTGACTTAATTGATTCTATATAAGTTTATTATTAGCCAAGGTAAATTAAAAAAATACTCGTAATGGATAGCTCATCAGTTTTGGCATTTTTAAGTCAACTATTTATTAAAAAAAATTATTCCTTGATTGATCAAAATTAAAATTCGATCCTTAATAATTAAAAAATTAAAAAGATATTCTGCTTCATTATTGTCCAGGAGAAGTAATAAACTTAATAATATTACGTTACACCTTAGTTAATCCTAGGTGGCTAATTGATATCAATTTTCACTTTTACATTAATAGTTTTTTATGGATATTCATGATCATAATCATGGAATTAGATTATTCAAAGAAAGCATTGGAAGAAAATTCAATATTTCAATAGCCAACATTTGTTATTGGTGATGGTGAAAATATAAATTAAACAATGTCATCTTTAATTTTTTTTTTACTTTTGTTTGATTGATGTTCTTAATTAAAGTCATCCTCTCCTTTCTCAATTATTTGACATGTCATTATGAAAAAAATAATTAATATATAATTAAGGCGTGCCATTTTTCTTATATTAATTCTTTATAAGAGAATGCCTTACTAACACATATATCCAAGACCTACTTTTCTAGAATAACTCTACTAATTTTTACCTAATTGCCTCAACTCATTCAATCTTTCTCTATCATGTTTCATTCATATCAAAACCACTTTACGACTCTAAATAATCACGATAATAAATTTGACTTTTCAAGACACATGATTAACAATGCAAACTAAAAGCACATCGTGAATATTCATAGAAGCACCATTCATGTGCATTGTTAATATTATTATATTAAATTAAATATTAATAGTGGGTAGACCGAGCTGTTAATAGTCTTAAAAAAAATGTATACTGATTTTATTCCTTTTCCTATATTTATTTGTCTCAAGTTAATTTTATGCCTTAAATTGATTTTCCACACCTCTAACTCATTTAATCTTTCTCTATCATAATTCATTCATTTACAAAACTACTTTACGACTCTTAATAATATAATCTAACTTATTACTTGATCTAACATTATTGTTCTCAAAGGCATCTTGATTTGGTAATCATTCCATTCAACTATAATTTATTTAACGCCTTCTATATTATTATATTTTTAATACAGCATCATCTCTACTAGGTATCCAATTAATTAGAGGATGATTATTTTATTATAATAAAGTAAGGGATCAATTCTTGATGGATATATCTTAGATTTAAACTAGATTCATTGGCTAGTTAATATATTATTAGCATATATATTTTGGTCAACAAATGAGTAAATTTAACCCGTCTTTTTCTTGAAACTTATATTACAAAAGGCAAATAATTCAATATTCAAATCCAAAAGTATTCTTCTTATTAATTTCGTGCTTTAATTCTTTTGTAGCGTGTTGAAGAATAAATTGGTGGTTTTCTAATTTAGCTTTGGAGTTGTCGTCCTCGTACCTTTTTAATTATTAATAAATATAAAAGCTAACCAAACTATTCCGTATAACATAAAACACTATTTGTTTATATTCTTTTACATTCTACCATTAATTGCTGCATGCAAACTAATTTAATACAAGTTGCGACTAAAGTTATCTCATAATTTAATATGTTTGACCAAAATAATTACGTAGTTAGTTTATTTACTTATTTTTATTTTTTTATAAAAAAATCTGTTAAATTTATCGAAATTGTATTATTTTTATCTCTATTATTTTAAAAATCTTATACTTTATTTTATAAGAGATATTATTTTATATATTCTTTTAAAAAAACTTATCATTTGCATAACTATTTTTAAAATTTTAAAAAAAAATTACATTACTTCAACTTCCCCACATACTTAATATGTTACGGACCTTTTATTACATACATGTCCACGGATTTATTCCAAGCATTTTTTTAATAATTAATATTTTTTAAAATTTAAATTCTAAATAAACAACAACCAACAACCAAACCTTATCTCACTAAATGAGGTCGACTATATATCATTTTAATTAATTATAAATTCATATAATATATCCTATAAATATCTAAAAATCTTTTTATCTTGAATACTATAATCAATAGGGAAGCTTGAATCTTAGAAAAATATAAATCCAAGAGGAAAAATTTTATTGGTTTAAACATATTTTCACTCAACCATTAAATCCTAAATACATATAATATATTTTAAAAAATAAAAAATACTCCTGAAATGAATTTAGGTGCTTGGACCATAGGCATCCGTATATAGACAAAACGACTAATGTAATATTTTTATGCATCGGCATTTCAATAAAATTGGGGGGGGGGGGTTGGAGAGGAGAGTTTTAATTGGGTTTAAATTTGATAAAATTAAAACACTAGATTAAAAAGGTGAGCCTTTAATTTAAAAATGAACATTTGGTTATATTGAAAAATACATACTTAAGTAAATCATAATCATCGTAAAGCATAATATTTATGAACAAATGTCGTATAGTCAGATTTCTTAAGTTAAAAAAGAAAAAGTAGCATTAATAATTTCATGAATTTAATCAGTCAATTTACACATTTATTGATGAAAAAGTAGCATAATTAGTTTAATTATTCATGAACACCCAAATCCATTTAATATTTATATTTTTATTTAGAGTAAACAAAATAATACTTAAATTCTTCTAATATTATTATATAAATACAAACTTTATTATTTAATTATTTTCCTAATATTTTAGGCATTCAATGACAATCGGTAGCCATATGGAAAAAAAATCCATATAATGACAAATAGTTGCTCAGTTCTTTCCTTATTATTAGATCGTCCAGATCGCGAGCATTAAAAAATCACGTGCCATTTTTTTTTTATAGTTGAAAGATTATGACATATATATCTAATTATTTCATTTTTCTTTTAAAGACAAAGTTATTATGTGCTAAATTATTTTAATAAAAAGTTCTAAAGAATCCTTGTAATTAGTTTTATGCTTAGTCAAAGACTCAAAAGTTAATTAATGCCAACCATGGGATGCATAATTTGTAATGGTGTTTAGAGGATTAGGTACACTCATTGTCAAGAGATGTATTCTAAAAATGATCGGACGGTTTTATGAAATTTTTTTTAACGGTCATCAGAATAGATCAGAAAATACTTTCTGAGACACATCCAAGCAACCATCGTTCTTAAAAACTATTTGAAAAACTTAATCCTATTATTCCGGAGGCATTGTCAAGAGGCAAACCTGCATTAAGGTTCAATGGTAATTTACGTGATCAATGACGAGATATGATACGAAAATTCAAGTCACTCTAAAATTATTTATCCTAGATGGATGATGTAAATTAAAGCAAGAAATAGAGTATTCAATATGGCTTGGCAAGCATTTCAAAAATCCAAAAAATATTCAAAACATGTTATGATTTACTTTTTCTTGTTCAAATTTTCAATTAGGATCATTGGACATTTTTAACGTTGCGTTGATGCATATGGCGACGACATCATCGTACGACATAATTTGGTGCAATTATTCTTGTATTAAATTTGACCGTTCAATTAAATTTGGATTGGTTCGAGTTTGAATTTCAATATTAACAATATATATACGAGATAGAAGTTAAGTAGGTTAAGACAGGACCAGATATTTGATTAGAAAAGTCCTAGCTAGATGTTATGCAAATGAAAATCCTAATCGGAAGTTAGACAAGGGAAACCCTAACTAGAGGTTCTAGGCAATGAAATATCAGCTGCTTGACTAGGCGGTGGAAGTCCTAGTTGGGAATTAGACAATGAAAAGTTCTAATAAGGCTTAGCGGTGGAAGTCTTAGTTGGGAACTAGGCAATAGAAGTCCTAGCGGGGTTAGGCAGTAAAAACCTAATTGGGAATTGGGTAACAGAAGTCCTAACTGGAAGTTAGGCAATGAAAGCCACAGTGGGGTTAGACAGTGGAAGACCTAGTTCAAAATTAGACAATGAAAGTCCTAGCAGGACTAAGTGGTGGAAGACCTAATTATGAACTACATAATGGAAGTCCTAACGAGGCTAGGCACGGGAAAGTCCAAGCGAATTAAAAGTTGACCGGATACTTGGTGAAGAAGTTTTAGCATATCCATATTGATCAAATGTTAGGCAACAAGAAGTCCCAACAAGTTACCAATGACTTTTGGTTGTGCAAAAGAATCATAAACAAAGGTTCAAAGTTTAGAGTTGAGTAATCGATTAGGGTAATCAATTGACTCAAAGCAATCAATTAGGACTATCAATTCGCATAAGGCAATCAGTTAGGGTAATCGATTGAGAAAGGTTTTTCGCAAGAGTAGGACTTGGAATCAATTAGGGCAATCAATTCAAGTTTCACAAATCGATTAGGGCAATCAATTGGAGCATTTTCGTGAGAGCATCGTAGGTGCTGGAATCGATTGGGTCATCGATTAAGAGATTTTTGTGAAGACCACAAAAGGTGTTAGAATTGATTGGGGCAATTGATTCAGCATGGGTTAATCGATTGAAGTGTTTTCACAAATCAAGAAGTTTCAGAATCGATTGGCTTAATCGATTAGAAGTTGGTAATCGATTGGTATGACTCACCAATTAATTAGACATGTGAAAAAGAATCGATAAACTGCCTATTTGACATGACAATTGATTGGGAGCAAGGCCACTAAATTAGTAAGTATAAGTCAACTCTAGAACAGGGGGTTCATGAAGAATTGAAGCATAGATAGATAATGTCAATTTTTGCGAGTTGGGGAGAAAAGTGTTGTTGCATTTCTAACTACCAAGAGGCATTTCTCAGTCACAAGAGATCAAACAATCAAGGTTATTTATTTTAAAATCATTTTCGATTGAATTTGCTTGTGTATTTTACATTTCTTATTATATTATTGTGCTTGAGCTTGCATGCACATTCTACATATCCAAAAAGTTTCCGAGAATTAGGTATTCATTGTAGAGTTTTGAGTGTGAGGAGTGGATCTTTGAATTAATCACATCAAAGAGATGAATACCAAGTAAAATTAAAACCGAGCTATTTACCCTCTTAACTCATACGTGTCCTAACATGCCCCCGGGACTATGGTGTAGCGGTAGGGTGACTAGTCACTATCCTAAACATCCACGGTTTGATTTCTAGCTACGACGTATTTTGCAGGAATTTTTCCTCTAAATAGGGTGTGAACCCTGAGATGCTGGGCTTCTAGACCATCCACCAAATTCATCTGCTTCAACCATCCACCAAATTCATCTGCTTCCTGGTCCAACATTCATACGTGTCCTAACATATAGATTGAATATAGGTTTTATTTCTCTCATTCATATTTAAATAAATTCTTTCTTTTTAATCTTTGTCTATTAAGTTTATTTTAATCTCTTTGTAGATTAATATATATAATTAACATAGTTATATCATTTAATTTAGATATTTATTAATTATCTAAATATATATTCATATCATCTTAAATATATTTTTGAAATTTTTCCTTGACAATTCTAGATTTTTCTATTTTTTATTTTTATTTACCTTCATTCTTATAAACGCTGACAGATCTACTAATCTAGATCAGTATCTTTGCTACTCTCGCCTACTACTATTAATATTAAAATTTAATTTTTTTTATTCTGATTGTATTCTATTAAATAATTTTTTTTTTAAAATTTCTTATCAAAATTTGAGTTTAGCATCTATAACGATAACATTTCTTCGACGCACTGAATTATTGTTTTTTTTAATTTCTTTCCAAATAATTAGATTGTAATGCAAATTTAATAATACATTTATTCAGCCCAATTAATCAAAGACTGGCCCAACGAACTCCAATGGGGTTACATGAATTCACCATTTTGATAGAAAATCCGTTGTGTAAAAGATGTAATTTGTCATCTCATCACATGGTTGACTTCATAATCATTTACGAGCAGATAAATCTGGAATGCTGAAAGGAGGACGAATATGCAATACGGAAAGCCACATTAGTAAGTGATCCTGTCGATAAGGAGAAAGAGTTCTCGCTCAGATGACTCAATCAGACAGACGGTTGTAGTGGTGTTCATGTCAAGATTAAAGGCTAGCATGTAGGACCGAGTTGAGTTAGAATCGGATCCAAAAAGGGGACACATAAGGCAGAAGATGAAGAGGAATTGTTTCAGCAGCAGAATCCTCTTTTTGAAGTACCAAAGGAGCTTTATATAGGGGAGGGGGAGGTCCCTGTCTTATCGGGGTTGTCTTTTATCATTAAAAGTCAATCTTCTGACATAATCCTCTGGCAGCCTTAGTCTCCCTGAGGGTCTGGCACAACCGCCTAAAGGTCTGTCTAGGCTGTCAATTCCATCCTCATTAATGTCTGATGCTCTGGAAAGACATGATTATGGCAGGTGTCTTTTCCTCGTAATGAGTAGATTTAGAAGATCTTGCTGTATTTGAGAGGGTCTGATCATAATTAATCGACTCAGACAGTGCGGTCACTCGGGCTGGTCCTATTATATAGCTGTGAATCCATCAGGATCTGGCCAACCGACTGAGAGTGATCACACGGAGGGGTTCAGCCTCTCGACTATCAACGACTCTCCATAATCAAGGATCCAGATAGTAGAAGGTATACCTGAGTTACCATTATAGGGTAAATCTTTGTGAGAAGAAGATGTGAATAAGATGCAAGAAACTTTTAAAACTGTTTGGCAAGAGCTTCAATTGTAGCATTGGATGATTGAGTCCCTCTAAAATTTGTAGGAGGAACTACTGCTGTCATATTAGATGCTCCAAATTTAAAGAATTATTATTGTGATTGACTATCAAATTTCCAAGGAGAAGACAAAATCAATAATTATATTTTTCAGTTGTTAGGTGGATTTAAAGAACTCAAAATTAATCTCCACCGTTCAAAATGTAGCCCTGAATGCAAGAAACGTTCCTTCAAAGTTTCGGACGATCTAACGGTTAAAACTTAAGAAAATATAATTCTTCTACCAATGCAGTTTTAAACTAACCATGACATAGAAAATGCTGATGAAACCTTATAAAGATCGGCCTTCAGACATTTGAAAATCATAAATCTCAATGATGATATTATAATCCTTCCAAATTCAAATTTTTCGGTTCGACAGGATCATGGTCTGATATCATGAAAATAATACAAATATAATCTAAAACCATGCAAAAAAGGAGAAAGAGGTAAAAGAAAGAAAAAAAATAAACGATGACTAGATAATTGTATTAATAAAATTTAAGATTTACATATAAAAAGAAGGTATATATAGACAAATTTAAAAGACTAATTTTACTTTAAATAAATTTTATCCTTATATAAATATATTTTTATTATATATTAATAATTTCAAGGTTTGGTTGTCCGATTTGCGGAAAAACAATGTTCAAATTCTCGATTATTATCGATCTGGTGGAATTTGCAGGATAATGAGGAGCTTGGATTGGTGCAGGCTAGATGGTCTTTCATAAACAAAGATGAGAACTTGCTGACCCGGCCACAGAACAGTAATTTGTGCTTCCATTTTGAGGTGGAGCAGCAGGTGAATGGCATGTTCCTCAACATCTTTGGCTTCAACGGGACGGCCGGAGTTTGGAGAATCAAGGCACTAGAGGATGCCGGCGGGTGGGTTGAAAGAACAACCGTGGAGGATATGGACATTGCAGTCAGAGCTGATCACCTAAGAGCATGGAAGTTTATCTTCCTCAATGATGTCAACGTTATTAAATTGTTGTCGAAGTCCCACAGCAACAATCATCAACGACCTAGCAGGATCAGAGCATGACCACAGGAATATGGAAAAAGATGTATTTGATGCTGCTAGATCACAGCATCATTTGCATCTCCCTTTTGGTATGATTCAAATAGCATTTTCCTCTATTCAGAGGTGTACATACAATCCAAATGTAATGTAAATGCTGCTAGTTGGAGTAGCACAGAGTTTCCAAAATGAACAAGCGGCCGTGAACTCAACTCTCAGCATTAACTATGAGATCGAAAATAACAATCACACAGATTTGTAACTAGTTCAAAAGATGTGAAGTCCAATCAATATCACAAGCAAACAACTAAAATAGCACTCTAGTGAAAGAGATTACACACCAGTACAGATTTTTCTTTCTTTCCTTCGAACCATTGCATATATAGTTAAAGCCCTCCTTGTTACATAATCTATTAAGCTATATATATATATATTTCATGCATTCTAATAATTTTTAGTCGATTTTTGCTGCTTAATAATAGTGAAAGGAGGGTCCATCTCGCCCCTCAACAGTAGGCGACGCAGTTCTTCTTGCAGTCCATGGTGCACCCTCCGCCGCCGCCTCCGCCGCCGTACCCCTTGCCGGAGTAGCTGTACGATGTGAAGCATTTGGCTGGGCACGTTAGCTTCTTCTTGTAGCACGGCCCCCTGTCTGCGCACACCACCGAGGGCGCCACCACGCCGTCGCGGGCGTACCCTCCGCCGGGACCTCCGTAGCCACCGCCCCACCCGCCGCCCACGCCCGCTCCCCAGCCGCCTCTGCCGCCGTACCCTGGAAAGCTGTACCCGCCGCCGTTTCCGTTGCCGCCGTAGAACTCGCTTCCGTGGTCGGGCCCGAAGCCGGGGATGTAGCTCTCGGTGCCCACCGCGTCCTTGTCGAGTGGCTTATCATTCCCTCCGAGGTCGCGGACGGCGACGGCGGTGGCGAGGAGGAGGAGGGAGAGCAGCAGGAGAGTGCTTGTCCTCATAGTGTTTGATTGATTAAGTGCCGATTGCATCGCCTTTTATGGCGCAAATTTCTCACAAATAGGAAGGTAAAAAAGGTCAATAAAGTCGCATCCAAAAAAAAAAAAAAATCGATCGGCGACTTCTAGACTGCAAACGAACACCCTGTTCAAACAATCACAAACTAACTCCCAAATTAGTAGGTTAATCCTGTCGGCGAGCGAGGTGAGAGTCCCTATACGAGAACGGGACACTACTTGCCAGCGAAGAAGGATGATAGGTGAAACACTGTGATTTAAGATTCCGACAGTCGGATAATTCCGAACCTATAAAGAAGGGGACCGTTAGCAACCCATCGAGAGTTTTTCGACAATGTCTTCCAACAGTTAAGTCAGAATCTAGTAGAAAGAATGAGAGTTAATTAAGAGAATATTGTAGCTGAAGAATGCTATTCATACCTGCGTGTAAGGGATGGAGGGTCTTATATAGCCGGTAGGGTCGACAAACTCTATCCCCTTCTTCTTCCCCTTTTGTCCTATGCAGAGACAGGATCAGGGGTTATTGTCAGTTAGTTGATCGGCACCGCGCTGTCTGACATTCGCAGGAGGCGTCGTAGTACGGCTTGGCCTTTCCAGCAACGCTTGTCAGACATCGTACTGTGCCAGCGAGATCCCCGCGATTCGGAACGAGTGGTGTCAGATCCGAGTCGCCGAGCGCTGACACAGCTATTGCTTTTACCCGCGAGGCGTCAGAGGGCCTATGCCACCATGGACAATGACGAGTTCCGCTAATAGAGAACAACGAGCCGTATTACATTTGGGGGTATGCCAATCGACAGGTTAGGATCCCCAGCTCGGTCCTCCTCGTAGGCGCTTGCCCCGCCTAGAAAGGCAAGCGAAGGACCCCCGATTAAAAAGGGCATCTCGATGGGCACTGGTTTGGGACTCGGGTCGGATAATTGTCTGCTCAATATATCCGACAGGAGTGAAGTACGAGGCCGGCGATGTGGTTGCCATCACGGGCATTCCTATGACTTGCCGGGTTGCTAACGCTCCCCACAGCTGCCCACGGGCCTAGAGAGTGGGGTCCGTGTTCGACTATACTAGACTTGTATCCATTAGATTTTTTTTTTTTTAACTGGATCTATCTTCCTAAAGTACCATATAGGTCGATCCGATTCTACGCCAACTTGGGCGGGATCAACCATGAAATCGGGCGTGTCAAATGAATGTTAATCCAAAACACGGCAGTTAAATTCCGGACAAAGTATGACAAAATTAGGTTAAACAGTATACACGGCGATGCATGGAGCAGGCACTGATGGATGGATGGATTATCAATGGCGCGTAACAGAGCCGCGCACTGTACGACACGAGTCTTAGGACAGCGCGTAGTGGCAAAACAGGCTTTAGCCGACAAACACAAGTTGATTGGTTTAATTAAACTAATTTGGATTAGATTGGTGATTAAATTAAAGGTAGGGGGCATGCATTTGCCTCGGAGTGGATATGCTTTTCACTGGTCTACCGCGTGATGGATGATAATATCCTGGGGGAATATAATTTATGGTGGAGTTTGATTCTAACTCCTTTTCGCATGCCTCTTTTCTTTCCGTCTTCTGCGTATCCGTTTCAGATGGGGGAGAGTTATCCAGCCAGGGCGAGTATGGATGGGACGATGGGCGTTATGGTTGATTAAATAAGTGCCAATTTTTGGTGCGTTTAGTTAGGGGTTCATCTAGTCGTTGTGGATTGGACCTTCCGATTGGGCTGTTTCGTTCGTGAATTGTGACTTTTCGCCGTCTACCACCAAGGAATTATGATCTTGCGACTCGAAGAATGATTTTTTTTTTTACTAACAAATGCACGCAAATTTCTAAATTGATAAAAATAAATAAATATTACTTTTATATTTATCAAAGAGAATAGTCAATTATATATTTTTTCATTTTATTTCTATGGACAAAATTAACTTTTTCTCTCTTTTCTTGATTTTTTCAATAATATTTAACACTTTTAGAGAAACCAAAAAAAGTAATAAATGATACCATTGGACTCCTTTTATTCCCATAAATTTACAGGACTTGAAACGGATCAAATTGGACATGTATAGTTTCATTAGTGAATTTCGATTAAAATTTACTAATCGATTGAGAGACCTCAGATTATAATTATGTCAAGTCATGAGGATTTATGAAGTTTTAAGAAATCTAACGTTGTCGTCCATTGTTTATTTTAACTTTTCTAGAGGTGTTAAAATATTATTCAAAAAATCAACTCAACATGGGCATAATCTAATTTCATATCAAGCTAGGCCCAATATTCATGCAAAAGAGAGGAGATGAGAGGAGAGAGAAAAAAGAAAAAAATTGATAAAGAAAAGAGAAACAAAAATTTGAAAATCTACATGTACTTTTGATATATTTTAAAATTTACATGTACCTTTTGATAAAAAATCGCTCAAAGAAAGTATAGTGCTCGAGTATGAGAGCTTGTCCTCACGGGATGGAGTGATGGCTAGTGCGTGAGTGTTGCCACCAAGAGGTCTGAGAGTCAAAATCTTGCAAAGCCAGTGTGCTCGACCTCTCCACGCATTAGCTACAATATTTGGGCTAGTAGCCCTCGTGATTTACCTCCTCCATGCTGACCCTGAGACGATTTGGCGGGGGCGCTGAAGATGAGTGAATCACCCTTTTTACCACCTCGAGTACGAGAGCTTGCTTAAGGTGTGTTTGTTTCTACTACGAGAAGTTTGGGCACACAATATGCAGAACCGTGGATTGTGGTGATAGATAATATGAAGAGGGAATCAAGCAAGATTGAAAAACAGCCAACATGCCAAATGGATCTTACGGTTCATGATGATAGTGAACAAAAAACATGGTCGAGGAGAAATGGGAAACACAACGGATCAAAGGGGTCTGCCCCAAAGGAATTTCCCTGATTCTGGTCGCCCACTTCAACTGGTTAAATGTTAGACCCTTAATTTGGTGGCTCGACTGGATATAAGAATTGAAGTGCTGCACCTTTGATCCAGTCATATTGGGCATGTGTGTAGTGTAGAAAATAAATCTTCAGTTGAGAGATCTTGATGAACAATATCTCTATTCCACTTCTTAAGAAATAATAAGCATGATGATTAACCAAATTTGCGGAAGCGTACCGGAATCCATTGCTTGCAATCGATCCTCGGAGATGATCTTCAATCTGCAGATTTCCTTAGGTTTTCGAAGAGTTTTGTCGATGGGAAACAAAACAAAAGCATCGTCTGCAAACTGGGACCATAACCTCCTATTTATAGAATCCAAAGGTTGCATTTTTCTAATTTGGCCCCTCAACAAATTAGAATTAGCACATGGTATCCACAATATTTTATTCATAACAATTAAGCCCTTAAGTCAAATTACATAATTCTAAATTTAAGATCACAATAATATCGACTTATTTAATTGATGACACTAACACATTTATAATTACATTATGACCCTAAATTCTAACAATCTCCCACTGGGCCATATGCGTGAACTTATAAATATGTTAACCTTAGTGAGCTCAAAAACTTTTGTCATCATAACTGTCACGCCCCCAGAGGCCCGGGCTCGCTCGAAAATCGGGCAACACCTCCCCTATACGGCGGACAATCTGAAACTTTTATACATACACCTCAACACATATAAAGCTCAGCCACACTCGGCTGACATTCACACATCCACAACCATGCAGTTAAATAAAATAACTGACATATAATTAAACATAGTAAATAATTCTCCATATCTGAGCGCAGCAAACCGAAATCCAACGGAAATAAATAGATACATGTCTAACGAAAAACCAAATATCATCCGAAACGATAATAACCCGAAAACAATACCAATACTATAAAACGACTACAAGTATACGAAAACCCAATAAAACTAATACTTAAACTGAGAGACTGGCAACTGGATCCTCTCCTGGCAGCACGAGACACAGAGCTATCGACTACCTGAAACAAAAAGAAGAACAAGGGGTGGTGAGTTCCGGATGGAACTCTGCGGGTATAAGAACAGATAAATGCATGGTATATAAAAGGGTAAAACAAGCATAAAGATAGCCAAAGGGTATACAGTCTCCGGAATCAAGAACATAAATAAAATGCATCCATACGAATAAAACATACCTGAAACCATGTAACAAGTAGGGGCAAAATCAAAAATCCCCTCTAACACCTCCATAAACACCTAATATTGCTGAGTATATCCAGATCATATAAAATGCAAATCATATCCGTATATGCATGTCAGTCAAGTGCCACAATCATAGCTCAATCAAATGCAGCAATCACAAGCAAATGCAAATGCATAATATGCACATGATGTCATGACCTGCACTGTACACACACCAACCACCATTAGGTTGAGTGGACAAGATACAAGCGCCAAATACCTAGGCTATGCAAATACACCACGACAACCGTGGCCCTGATATGAAAAGCCAAAATACCTGGGGCTTAAAATCCCAAAATACCTGTGGGAACTCCAAATACCTGGGGAGTATCAACTGTTTGCACACAACTCCGGCCAAGCGTGGCACAACAGGACAATATATCCGACGATCCGTCTCAACCACAAGGAAGCTAGTGGTCGTCGGCCTGAATACAATGCATGATGCATGTCGCTAATATACACAACCTCAATCAAACCAAAACCTTGAAATCCATACGATACGAAAACACAAATAACACCAAAGTAAGCACACGAAAAACACAATCAACACCAAGGTAAATAAACATGCACTAATCTATTGGGTAGGGTTATCTAATGCCAACCAAATCCTAAATAGGTCAAATGATTATTCTATAGTACACGCGGTACTCTTAGATCAGAAGTCAAGTGATGAGACTGTATAACTGAACAATTTGGAATTATCACTCAAAGATCAAGCACGAATAAGTATCAAGCAGGAAAACAAGGCAAATAGATTTAAGGTAAAGCAACCTACTTAGATAAACAAATAACCATGCATTTAAGGTAAAAGAACTATAGAACCAAAGGAGAAGTACCCGCCTTCAAAATGTAATGCGTATTCGAAGGAAACTCCAATCCAAATAATCTGCAACCAACTAGCATCCTGTATCAAGGATCAAGTTAAACTATTTATATATTTATAGTGTGGCTAAACTAGCTATTAAACATATTTAGGATCGAACCTAATTCCACCATCCACTTAATAAATTTACATACAAAACCTAACCCGTCTAGTAACCCACAGCTAAGTATCAAAAGAGTACGACACTTAAACAAATTTCATCTCAACTACATCCAAGGCACCAACCCAATTTGTGTCAAGCAAACTCCTCACCGAAACACCCATGGTAACCCTCACGGTATGGAGTTTTAAATCAAGATGATCCACTTTATGCACCCACGACAATTTCTAATTTACCCAAACTCATACAACTTGGAAACTAAGGAAACCTTCGACCCAATTCAAGAACTAACTGATCTTCACAGTTCTATTCCATTCTAAAAAAAAAAACTTCACCTGAGATGCGCCAGCCACAACTCGCCTGCTTAGATCCGGTGCCCTCCAATCACAAGTCCGAGAACCCAGACGAACGTTCCCTTCTCCGACGAGCCCTCCTCAACCATGGATCCACTCTCGGCGTGTGAAGTAGATTGTCGCAAGGTTCCGACTCGAGTGTAAATGGCGACAAGGATTCTGATCGCAAGAAAGAAGGTGGGGCCTGAAATTCGTGTGGTATCGCCGCGCGACAGAGAAACTCCCGCGTGCAAGCTCAGCTCATCCGGATGAGGGTTCACGTTGGCGGTTGGTTTGGATGGCGTCGAGGATGAAGGCCACATTCTGAGATCGAAAGAGGGCACCGACCGGCGGGGATCGACTTCGCCTAAATAGGACTCGCGAGGCTGGTGTGTGCGATCTGAGATCGGGCGGAAGAGGAGAGATCACTTCGCTGCTCTCGCTCGTGGCCGGAGAAGAGAAGCGGCTATCGGCGATGAAGGGGAGGGCAGCGGCGGCGATGGAAAAGGGGTGCAGCGACGGGCCATCGGCGCCCCATCGACGCAGGAGGAAGAGGAAGAAGAAAGGGTCGGGAGGTGGATTTAGGGCACGGTGGGGGGAAGAGAAATTTATAAGGTGATATATTTAACTTTTCCTTAAATAAATACATATATATTAGGAAAATTTTAACTTTTTCCTCAATTAATTCCTAACTTAACCTATTTTGCATCCAATTAATCCCGTAAATATTTCCTAAAATTCTAGAAAATTATTCCAAATTTTCCCTATGATTATTTTCACTTTCCAACTCTTATTTATGATGTTTGTATATAAATTTATATATATTCCTATATATATATATATATATATTTATATTTATATTTATTCTATACATTTATTATTATTTTTTAATTTTTTTTCCCGTGTTTTACAATAACCATAGGGCTTTCATAACAATCTCGTCCATTAATTATATAGACATAGGATCAATGCAGTCTTCGTTGTATCTTTCACAACTAAACCAGCAATGGTCACATATATCAATACAATCAAATGACATAGATCAATTATGAATTTGTGGCATGAAAATTACATGCAAGGTGATCTATTCATGTCAATTTTCAACTGGTCCTCCTTAACCAAAGTGAGATCAAAACTTTAACTTTAGTTATACAAAGTGGAATGAAGTAAACATTAAACTTTATATCTGATCAGAAATTCTCTAAATACATAAGTTTCAGAGACATAACCAAACATATATAGAAAACAAATATAGTACAAACTCCCACTGAATCTAAATTTTACCAAACTGAATAACACCCATATGAGTGGTATGCTTATAAAAGACATTGGGTGGTAGACCTTTCGTCAAAGGATCTGCTATCATGGAGTTTGTACCTATGTGTTCTATCAAAATCTGTCCACTTTGTACTCTTTCTTTCACAACAAGGAACTTGATATCGATATGCTTCGATTTTGTCGAGCACCTATTGTTGTTGGAATACAATACAGTTGATTTATTGTCACAAAATAACTTCAATGGTTTTTCAACCCTTCCCAAAATGCGCAACCCAAAGATAAAATTTTTCAGCCATATTCCATGATTAGATGCCTCAAAACATGCTATAAACTCTGCTGCCATGGTGGAAGAAGCTGTCAATGCCTGTTTGGCACTTCTCCAAGAGATAGCTCCGCCAACTAAAAGAAAAACATAGCCTGAAGTGGATCTCATGCTATCTTGGCATCCAGCAAAATCAGAGTCAGAATATCCCACGATCTCAAGAGTATCTGATCTCTTATATGTGAGCATGTAATCACTAGTTCTCTTTAAATATCTCATTACCCTCTTTGCTGCTTTCCAATGATCCATTCCTGGGTTGCTTAAATATCTGCCCAACACTCCAACAATGTACGCAATATCCGGACGCGTACAAACTTGAGCATACATAAGACTTCCTACTGCCGAAGCAAAGGGAATCTTTTGCATTTCTTGAGTCTCGAGGCTTCCTTTAGGACACTGTTTAAGACTAAACTTATCTCCTTTAGCGACTGGGGTGTTTCCTGGTTTGCAATCTTGCATGCCAAATCTTTTAAGCACTTTATTGATATAGTTCTTTTGTGATAATCCAAGAATACCTCGAGAACGATCTCGGTGTATTTGGATTCCTAATACAAAAGATGCATTACCAAGATCTTTCATTTCAAAATATCTAGATAGAAATCTCTTGGTATCGTTTAACATACCTATATCATTTGTGGCAAGCAAAATGTCATCAACATATAAAATCAGGAAAATATGTTTGCTTCCACTGAACTTATGATACACACAATCATCTACCACATTCACCTCAAATCCAAATGAGATAATTATTTGATGAATTTATGGTACCATTGACGAGACGCTTGCTTTAACCTATAGATGGACTTCTTAAGTTTGCAAACCATACTCTTTGGATCTCCTGATACAAAGTATTCTGGTTGCACCATATAGATTGTTTCCTCAATGTCTCCATTGAGAAAAGCTGTCTTGATATCCATCTGATGGAGTTCCATATCAAAGTGTGCAACAAGTGCCATGATTGTCCTAAAAGAGTCTTTCGTTGAAACCGGAGAAAAAGTCTCTTTATAGTCAATTCCATATTTTTGAGTATAACCTTTAGCTACAAGACGTGCCTTATATCTTTCCACATTACCGTTTGAATCCCGTTTAGTTTTAAAAATCCATTTACAACCAATGGGTTTCACACCTTCTGGTAATAGGACAAGTTCCCAAACATTATTGTCTTGCATTGATTTATACTCTTCATTCATTGCCTCAATCCATTTTTGAGAATTTGAATCTTGCATGGCTTGACGAAAGTTGATTGGATCATCCTCCGCCATGCCATCATTTTCCTCATGTTCTTGAAGTAGTACTATGTAATCATCTGAAATAGCACTCCTCCTTTCTCTAGTGGATCTACGTAAAGGCACTTATTCTTCATGCATTGGTTCTTGAGCTTGTTGAGTTTGTTCTTCTGGGAGTTGACTGACAATGACTTGTTGTTCTTGTATTGCATCTTGATCACTAACAGGAATAATATCCTGATCATTATCAGAAGCAATCATAGGAATATAAACCATTTCCTCTTGAAGAGTAGTAGGAATACATTCCTCCTCAAAGACAATGTCAGATACCTTATTCTTCCCCCCAAACTCAATATCCTCAAAGAACGTTGCAGTTCCCGTCTCAAAGATAGTCCGTGTTTTGGGATTATAAAACTTATAGCCCCTTGATCGCTCAGAATATCCAATAAAGTAGCTACTTAATGTTCTAGAGTCTAATTTCTTTTCATGTGGCATGTATGGTCTAGCCTCAGCTGGACATCCCCAAACATGAAAATGTTTTAAACTTGACTTTCGCTTTGTCCAAAGCTCAAAAGGTGTTTTAGTAGCTGCTTTAGTGGGTACTCGATTTAGAATGTAAGCTGCTGTCTTTAATGCTTCTCCCCAGAGTGATGTTGGTAAGGTTGAATGGCTAACCATACTCCTTACCATATCCTTAAGAGTCCGATTTCGTCGTTCAGCTACACCATTCATGCTTGGAGAGCCTGGCATGGTGTACTGTGGGACGATTCCACACTCCTCTAGGTATTGAGCAAAAGGTCCTGGACGTTGTTCACCTGAACCGTCATATCTACCGTAGTATTCACCACCACGATCAGATCTGACTTTCTTAATTCTTTTGTTGAGTTGGTTTTCAACTTCAACCTTAAATGATTTGAAAACATCCAGTGTTTGAGCCTTTTCATGAATAAGAAATATGTATGCATATCTAGAATAATCATCAATGAATGATACAAAATATTGTTGACCATTCCAAGAAGGTGTTGAAAATGGTCCACAAACATCCGTATGTATCAATTCCAATACTTCTGTAGCTCGATATGCACCTTCTTTCTTTCTTTTGGTTTGTTTGCCCTTAATGCATTCAACACAAATGTCTAAGTCCGTAAAATCAATGGAATGTAAAATTCCATCTGATACAAGTCGTTCGACTCTATTTCTAGAGATGTGTCCTAAACGTTTGTGCCATAATGCACCTGAGTTTTCAATATTAAATTTACGCTTAGTACCACGTGATTCCACATTTGGGGTTTCAATATAAGAAGCATTTATATCAAGCATATAGAGATTGTCATAAATGATAAGTGAACCGGTTCCAACAATAGTAGAATCAATAGATAAACTGAACTGATTGTTTCCAAATGAACAGCTATAACCCAATTTGTCCAAATGAGAAACAGAAACCAAATTCCGTCTAAAAGACGGTACAACAAAAGTATCTATTAAGTCTAAATAATAACCAGTGCTTAATAACAATCTAAAATGCCCTATGGCTTCCACCTCGACCGACTTGCCATCACCCACATAGATGCATCTTTCAGCATCACTTGGCTTTCGGTAGCTCAGGCAACCCTGCATTGAAACCCTGATGTTAGTAGTAGCACCGAAGTCTAACCACCAAGTGTTTCTAGGTACTGAAGCTAAATTTACTTCTGAACAAACCAAATTTAAAAATGTACCCTTTTTCACACGCCAGGCATGATACCTAGGACATTCCTTCTTGACATGATCAGGCTTGTTACAGAAGAAACAACCTTTCTTATCGTTGTCTTGCTTTTGTTTCTTCACATAAGGACCTTTAGTAGCATCATTCTTTCTTTTCTTGCCCTTATCTTTAGGGGTGCTTGCTAAGTAGGCACTTTCAACCTTGTTTTGCTTCAATCTCTCTTCCTCTTGAACACAATATGAAATGAGCTCGTTAAGAGTCCATTTCTCCTTTTGACAGTTATAATTGATTTGAAACTGACTGAACTGAGTTGGAAGAGAAATAAGCACTAAATGCACCAGCATGTCATCCGACAATTCAAGTTTAAGTGCCTTCAACTTTGATGCAAGGTGGGAAAATTCCATGATATATTCCCGAATATTTCCCTTGCCTTGATACTTCATGGAAATCAAGCTTTTCAGAAGTGTGCTTGTTTCCGCCTTATCGCTTTTGGCAAAGCGCTTCTCAATCTCATCAAGATATTCCTTAGCGTTGGTGATACTATTAGACACCGCACCCCTAAAAGCCTCTGGTATGCCGCGCTTGATGATCATAAGACTCATGCGGTTAGAGCGTTCCCACTTCTCATATTTAGTTCTCTATTCAGAAGAACTAGAATCCGTAGGTGTAGTAGGTTGCTCTGTCTTGAGCGCAAGATCTAGATCCATGCAACCGAGAACAATAAGAATGTTCTCCTTCCAATCCTTAAAATTTGTACCATTGAGGATTGGAACTGAATTTAAGTTAGCAGAAATAGTAGCAACACTTGCTGAAAAGAGAACACAAGAATAATAATATAAATAACATGCTCATTGTGAATAAATTAGAATAAATGGTTAATCCCATCTAAAGATACCTAATGCAACAACAATATCAAGTCTTTGGACAGTAATATTATTTGCAAATGGTACTCTTGTTGTAATAATCAAACACTAACAATAATGCATGACAAATAATAAACCTATCTTTGGATCGATTTATTAAATTTATGAAAAATAACATTTGTAACCTTATAATTGTTACGTGTTTATTATTACAAATAAATGTATAATTTTGTTAAGTATAAATCTTCCTTTGGGCCGATTAATACTCACATAAATATATACAGTTACACCTTAATTAATACCTAAATAATATCTCAATATTTCAAATTAAATTAAATTCAAATAATAGAGGTCACTTTGGTGACATATAATTTAAATTTAACTTAATTTAAAATAATAGATATTAATGGACCCATATAATCCATTTAATATTTATATCCACATTATAAAATAAGCTAATTAAATTATTTTATCCAAATAATTTAATTAAAATTATTTTATCTAAATAATTAAATTTAATGGATTATTATTGAAGGGGAATATATATATATATATATATATTATATATTATATATATATATATATATATATATATAACATTAAATTTAATGGATTAAATGTTTCCGTAACCTTGTCATGGACTGTTTTATACAGTCCAAAAAAAAATCGTAACTTTAATAAACATGAATGTATATATTAAACCGTAACTTTAATATATACAGCCATCTGCATGAATTAAAACCACAGTTGCATGAATGTATTTATTATATATATATATAATAAATGTCGTTCCCTCCTCCACCGAATTAAATTTCATGCGGTGATTAATTGCACTGGCATGCAATTAAAACTGCAATGGAGCAGTTCCATTGAGAAAAAAAAAACGCCTTGGAAAACCGTAACTTTAATTGCACTGAACTTGGTGTCCATTGAAATCATGCATTTACTGAAATCGAAACTTTCTGAAACTGACGTCTCAATCCCTGACATCTCAATTCCCGCGGAATCCATTCCTTCAGCCGAACCATTATCATCAACCGGCAGTCCATAAAAAAACAAAAAATTACCAACGTCGTTCCATTACAGCGGCAATTTCCAATCATCACTGGATCATCATGATCACCAGATGCTACCGAAAATCGGCCAAGGATTTGGCCGATGTATACTATATTTCGGCAGCCACTCTAATGTGGCGCTTCTATCCATGCCAAGAATCTCA
Organism: Boesenbergia rotunda; assembly: GCA_024364735.1. Taxonomy (NCBI): domain Eukaryota; kingdom Viridiplantae; phylum Streptophyta; class Magnoliopsida; order Zingiberales; family Zingiberaceae; genus Boesenbergia; species Boesenbergia rotunda. Next base: position 533,070 of record JAGFNQ010005198.1, on the reverse strand, counting down.
GCATAGTAACGATGAACGATCGAAAAATACAATAATAATATGGATAATCGAAACAGAACAAAATCCATAATTATCTCTTAAGAATTAGAAATAGATTGCTCTGATACCAATTGTAGAAAATAAATCTTCAGTTGAGAGATCTTGATGAACAATATCTCTATTCCACTTCTTAAGAAATAATAAGCATGATGATTAACCAAATTTGCGGAAGCGTACCGGAATCCATTGCTTGCAATCGATCCTCGGAGATGATCTTCAATCTACAGATTTCCTTAGGTTTCCGAAGAGTTTTGTCGATGGGAAACAAAACAAAAGCATCGTCTGTAAACTGGGACCATAACCTCCTATTTATAGAATCCAAAGGTTGCATTTTTCTAATTTGGCCCCTCAACAAATTAGAATTAGCACATGATATCTACAATATTTTATTCATAACAATTAAGCCCTTAAGTCAAATTACATAATTCTAAATTTAAGATCACAATAATATTGACTTATTTAATTGATGACACTAACACATTTATAATTATATTATGACCCTAAATTCTAACATGTAGGCATGCGACATGCTAAACAATGGGCAAGGTTGACAAATAGCAAGCGGGGGCTATCCAAGCCCAAATTATGTAGGAGGTCGATTTGGTAGTCATGCAGACATAGCATGAGCGCAAGACATGTCAAGCAACGAAGAATTGCAACAGGGTGTTGGGTTGTCCAACCCCAAGTCATGTATGAGACAGACTTGACATTCATCTCGACAAGGTATGTGCACAAGGCATGCCAAACAACAATAAGAGTTGGGGTAGTGCACAGGAGCTACCCAAGCATATGCATGCAAGAGGTAAACTTGGTGATCATGCTAACCGGGTATGTGTGTAGAGCATACCAAGCAACAAAAAATATGGTAGCGTACAAGGCTGTCTAACCACAAGTTATGCAGGAGACAGACTTGGATATTGGCAAACAAGTGTGAGGACTGGACGTGTTGGGTCCGAGAATTTAGCCAATTAGGTTTGCAAGAAATGCGAGCAATGACATGTAGTAGGTGCATGCAATACATCACGACGAATTACTAGATAGAACAACAAGGGGGTTGCTTTCGTTTAAGTTCGCAGTACAAGACTTGGGTCATGCATATGGTGTACAGGATAACATTTGGCATGGTACCTGATAGGGTGGTTAGCTACGTGTCACCATGTTAATTATATATTTTTTTCATTTTATTTCTCTGGATAAAATTAACTTTTTCTCTCTTTTCTTTATCATTTATTTTCTCACTACTCTTTTCTCTCTTCTCTTCTCTTTCGTTTTTTTTGCATGCATGCATAAGTGAGCCCCACACGTTTAGGGTTTAGCTAAGTCTTAGTAATGTATGAACCATGGGTCTGATATAATTTATATTAGGCATAACGTGAGTCTGATATAATTCCATAACAGGTTTATATTGGATTGTTTTTTTCAATAATATTTAACACTTTTAGAGAAGCCAAAAAAAGTAATAAATGATACCATTGGACTCCTTTTATTGCCATAAATTTACAGGACTTGAAATGACATGTATAGTTTCATTAGTGAATTTTGATTAAAATCTACTAATCGATTGAGAGACCTCGGATTATAATTATTTCAAGTCATGAGGATTTATGAAGTTTTAAGAAGTCCAATGTTATCGTCCATTGTTTATTTTAACTTCTCTAGAGGTGTTAAAATATTAATCAAAAAATCAATTCAACATGGGCATAATCTAATTTCATATCAAGCTAGGCCCAACATCCATGCAAAAGAGAAGAGCTGAGAGGAGAGAGAAAAATGAAAAAAATTGATAAAGAAAAGAGAAACAAAAAATTGATTTTGTCATGAGGGATTGATTATTTTGAAAATTTACATGTACCTTTTGATATATTTTAAAATCTACCTGTACCTTTTGATAACAAATCGCTCAAAGAAAGTATAGTGCTTGAGTACGAGAGCTTGTCCTCACGGAATGACTGATTGGCTAGTACGTGAGTATTGCTACCAAGAGGTCTGAGGGTTAAAACCTGGCAAAGTCAGTGTGCCCGCTCTCTCCACGTACTAGCTACAGCATCCGAGCTAGTAGTCCTCGTGATTTAGTTCCTTTGTGTTGGCCCTGAGATGGGTTAGCGGGGGCGCTGGGGACGAGCGAATCACCTTTTTTACCACCTCGAGTACGAGAGCTTGCTTAAGGTGTGCTTGTTTCTACCACGAGAAGTTTGGGCATAATATGCAGAACTGTGGAGTGTGGTGATAGATAATATGAAGAGGGAATCAAGCCGGATTGAAAAACAGCCAACATGCCAAATGGATCCTACGGTTCATGATGATAGTGAAGAAAAAACGTGGTCGAGGAGAAATGGGAAACACAACGGATCAGAGGGGCCTGCTCCAAAGGAATTTCCTTGATTCTGGTCGCCCACTTCAACTGGATAAATGTTAGACCCTTAATTTGGTGGCTCGGCTGGATATAAGAATTGAAGTGCTGCCCCTTTGAACTAGTCTTATTGGACATGTGTGTAGAGCATGTGACAGGCTAAACAATGGGCAAGGTTGACAAATAGTAAGCGGGGGCTATCCAAGCCCAAATTATGTAGGAGGCCGATTTGGTAGTCATGCAGACATAGCATGAGCGTAAGGCATGCCAAGCAACGAAGAATTGCAACAGGGTGTTGGGCTGTCCAATCCCAAGTCATGTATGAGACAGACTTGGCATTCATCCCGACAGGGTATGTGCACAAGGCATGCCAAACAACAATAAGGGTTGCGGTAGTGCACAGGGGCTACCCAAGCATATGCATGCAAGAGGTAAACTTGGTGATCATACTAACCGGGCATGTGTGTAGAGCATACCAAGCAACAAAAAATATGGTAGCGTACAGGGCTGTCTAACCACAAGTTATGCAGGAGACAGACTTGGATATTGTCAAACAGGTGTGAGGATTGAATGTGTTGGGTCCGAGCATTTAGCCAATTAGGTTTGCAGGAAATGCGAGCGATGACATGTATTAGGTGCATGCAACACATCACGACGAATTAATAGATAGTGCAACAAGGGGGTTGTTTTCGTTTAAGTTCGCAGTACAAGACTTGGGTCATGCATATGGTGTACAAGATAACATTTGGCATGGTACCTGATGGGGTGGTTAGCTACGTGTCACCATGTTAATTAGAAGGGCATTACGTGGTAGGGAAATTTTAGCGTTGTTAAAATTCCTTCGTAGCATATTTTCCAGTCGAGAATCATTTCCCGACCGAGAGGTTCTCCCAATTAGGTATGTTTAGCCGGTCTTTCAGGATATGTTGTTCCTGACCGGGATGTGCTGTTCTCAATCGAGATATGTTGTTCTCGACCGGGATTCTTTCCCGGTCGGGAAGTCGGATAGGGTCCAGGTAAGTTGGTGGGACTGAGGGGAAGGTTAAGTTCTCCTGACTTGGTACGAGGCTTTTCTGTTTCCATGGGGAGAGTATATCCCTTACCAACCAAGACATTAGGTGGCAGCTAGTCAATAAGATCGCAATTAATACTTGTAATAGTGTCGGCTGTGCATTAAATAATAGATAAAAATGTCCAAGTGTTTTAATGGTATCATTTACTGTGTAATTAGGGGGATACAAAGGTAATGGTTGAATTGAATGCTAGAAAGACCGTAAGAAGAGGAGAACACAAGATTAAAAGGGAAGGAATGACAGAGAAAAAGGTCTGGATTCTCTCACTCTCACAATATACTACTCTCCCCCTTTTTTTGATCCTAGACTAACTTGAGCGTCGGCGTAGGATCACCGAAACACTTTCCGGCATCTTACTAATGTTCCTTGGAGTTGTTTTCTCAAGTCATCTTCCTCACTCGGTGCACCCGCCGCATCACCGACAATTGTTATCTTTCCTATTAGCTTCTGGATCATTTTGGCACCGTTTATAGGAAATACTATTCTACCAAAAGCTACTAACCGGATGACAAACACCGACAACCCGACAACCATGGTTCTTACATGCAAGGAGTTGGATCAACTGATAGCATTGGCAATGTGTGAGGCTTTGGAGCAACACCAAGCCCAGCAAGCCGCCTCTTTGTCGGTGGCGAAGAATCACGCCTCCCCTGTTGGGACTTGATAGTACGGCCAGAGGGGGGATGAATAGACGTTGACCACAAATCTCTCGGTTCTCTTCCTACAATGTTAGCGTGCACGCGGAATACAAAATAAAACTAAAACTAACACAAAAAAGAGACAAACTGATTTACATGGTTCGGAGATGATACTCCTACTCTATGTTGTCCGTAAGATGGATGATCCTGATCCGTCAATAGATGACTTCTGGAAAGCCTCCGGCTAGCTCGTGTAGCTCCTTGTGGGTGGAGAAACCTCGCCACAAACTTGCAAGCATATCTGAGCACTTGTAGACTACTAATAAGTTTTACCCAAGCTTATTTTGATAACCTTTGCGCAGTTAAATCGAACTCACTTAAATAGTGCTCGTTCCTAATCTAGATGTTACCAGCCAGCTGGTGCCAACACCAGTCGACTGCTAGCTGTCTAATTCGAATGATACATCCCAATTTTTGAATACAACCGACATCAGTCGACTGCACAGAAAATCAGTTGACTGATCTTTCTATGATCTTTACTAGTCGATTGCTCCCATCAGCAGTCGACTGCTCAAACCCTAAATCTAGGGTTTTAGCCATGTACAATCTCTCTGCACTCATTCTCGTTCGACCAACCTAGACCTAGCATTCTAACCTCCTCCATCAGCCTCGCGTCCCTCGGATGCCTCTCCATCCTTCACGACTTGCCTTATGGAGCTTCCTCCGACCTCGGTCCTTGTTGCCAAGTTTTCCTTTGCCAAGACTTAACCTTCTAGCCTCCTCCATCAGCCTCGCGTCCCTCGGATGCCTCCCCATCATTCATGTCTTACCTTCTAAAGCTTCTTTCAGCCTTAATCTTTGACTTTCCTCATTTGTCAAGATCCCACTTGGATTTTCCTGCTTTGCCAAGATCCCACTTGGACTTTTCTCGTTGTACCTGTATCCTGCATACTCACAATGCGTATCAAATACAACAATAAACGTAACTTAAATCTTTGCCCAAACAAACTTAGGGCACTTAGATTGCTCTAACAATTTCCCTCTTTTTGATGTTTCGCAACCCGTTTAAATTAGAAAAAATAATACAATGCAAATGAACATGCATAAATTACGGAATCTAACCTTAGGCTCCCCCTTCACTTAAACTTTCCTTGAGCTCGGATTTCCATGCAAAGGCACTTCTCTCCCTTTGCCAACAAATGAGTAACCATTACTCCCCCTTCACCTAAGCTCCCCCTAGAACTTTGATTTCTTGCAAAGGTATGTTGGTTTCCCATTTAAACCCAACATTTCTCCCCCTTTGCCACACATCAAAAAGAACTCCAATCATATCCCAATTATTAGATTTTTTACCCTCTAATGATTATAAACATTGTGTATTAACCACCATAAGATTATGCACAAGTTTACACTTATTTGGACACTTTTCGACTTTGCTAAAAATAATTTCAGACTGTATTACTCGACTGAGACAGTTATCAGTAGACTGACCCCTATCGAAAGATAACTCACAGAATTATCAATCGACTGAACCCTGGACCAGTCGACTGATACCTTGATATCAATATTCTTATTTTTCAGTTTATACATAGATTTTGTCATTTGCTTAATACCAAAATATAATTGATCAGGAGATAGAAGACATACCTTACTTCCATATCTCCTTTCATCGTTGGTATCTTCTGACGTGACTCCCCCTTCATCGATATTTTCATCTTCTTGGTGTGAAGCTATCAGTGCAAGTCCGACGTGTTCCTCGAGATCTGAATCTTTCGATGAGGACTCGTCCCATGTTGCTTTTAGGTTGTGGACTTTTGCCTTTATTGCCCCTTTTCCTTTATGCTTCAATTTGGGACAGTTTTCTTTCACGTGCCCCTCTTCATTGCAATTGTAGCAGTGAATTTTTCGTTGCTTCTTACCCTACACTTTATTAAATCTTTTAGCTTTAAAATATTTGGACAATTTTCTTACTATGTACGTCGTGTTTTCTATTTAAGATAATAATCATTCCCTATCTTGGGCGTGATTTGGGGGCAACAAGCATTTAATGCTCTATCCCTTCTGTTGACTCTTTGACGTGTCCTGTTTTTAGGCGGCATAATTTGGGTCCAACCAGTTAGACAATTTCCTTGGATTGAACTTGTGAGAGGTCTCGTCATAGGGTGGTTAGCCACGTGTCACCACGTTGATTAGAAGGGCATTACGTGGCAGGGGAATTTTAGCGTTGTTAAAATTCCTTCGTAGCATATTTTCCGGTCTGGAATCATTTCCCGACTAGGAGGTTCTCCCAATCAGGTATGTTTAGCCGACCTTTGAGGATGTGTTGTTCCCGACTGGGATATGCTGTTCCCGACTAGGATTCTTTCTCGGTCGGGAAGTCGGATTCGCTCCAGGTAAGTTGGTGGAACTGAAGGGGAGGTTAAGTTCTCCCGACTTGGTACGAGGCTTTTTTGTTTCCATGGGAGAGTATATCCCTTGCCAACCGAGACATTAGGTGGCAGCTAGTCTTTGAGTTCGCAATTAATACTTTTAATAGTGTCGGTTGTGTATTAAATAACAGATAAGAAATGACCAAGTACTTAGATGGTATCATTTATTGCATAATTGGGGGATACAAAGATAACGGTTAAATTGAATGCTTGAAGGACCGGAAAAAGAGGAAAATACAAGATAAAAAGGAAAGGAAGGACAGAGAAAAAGGTCTAGATTCTCTCACTCTCACAATATACTATTCTCTCCCTTTTTTTAATTGCCGAAGCATATTTCGACACCCTATTAACATTCTTTGGAGTTGTTTTCTCAAATTATTTTTCTCGCTTGGTGCACACGTCGCATCATCGGTAGTTATTATCTTCCCTGTTAGTTTCTGGATCAATGCCAAAGTAACAAAATCATATGTCATGCACAAACGTGCCGATTGACATATGACTACATTATAGTTGCAAAGGATGAAATGCTTTCCCTCAGTGCCCCCCGTCAGTCCGTCCCAGGAGTAACATAAAGGAAGTAAATTATGGTGACTGAGAAGGTAAAAGATTAGGGAAAAAACTTTTATATAGGATGAGAAATGTTGGATCAGATAGTGGAGGAACCATTTGACCACATTATAAAGAGGCAAGGTTGGTGATTGGTTGGGAGAATCATGAGAGATTTTGGGTCAATTGTGATGTTCTCTCTGTATTCCTTTATTATTATTATTATTTTAATAATAGTTATTATTATTATGAATAATAAAGATAGAGAAGCTTACTTTACATTTTGCGTTGTTTTTTTGTGATTATTGTTGGACAAATTCCGTGAAGACGTTCTCTTCTGCCTTCGTGGTGTATTTGAGGATTAAATGGTACCTTGATGGTCGCATAGAAAAATTTCTAAGGCAAAATTTCAACCCGTGACACTAACCTTAATATCGAAGGTGAATAATCAGGTTTCTTTTCACTCAGAACAATTTTCAAGATTATCGACGGCCGATAGCCATTGTATGCACATGAAACGGGCTGGAACACATCTTGTGCCCAACAACCCGGATCTAATAAAGGACTGTGACTGGCTTAAGCCTTAAAGGACTAGCAACTCCAACAAAATCAATGGTTCATGTATCTTTTATTTTTTGTGCCCACCTCTGACCTCTCAGCTCGCGGAGATGACCAAGGAGTCGGTCCTTTGGAACGAAATTCGACTTTTCCCTGTGATGCCGCGACATTGCGGTTCGGATCCTCTGGTCCCAAGACCTCTGGTCCACATCTGCATTATAAAAAGACGTCACGTGTTGATCACGTGCACAAATCAAGCCAAGCCAACGACCCCTCGCGGCATCGCCTCCATTGCCCCGACCGTAGCCATCGCCTCCATCGTCGAAATCATAAAAACCCTAACTTCCATTGCCCGACGCCTACGAGTCGCTCCATCACCCCCAACGCAAGCAGGCGTCGTCGCCGCCTCCATCGCCCGACGTCTCCATCGCGCGAGAGAGACCCCGCATAGGAAATCCAATTACATCGCTGCATTTCCTCAGCGTTCCCAAATTTTGGGGTTGAGGTTTGCTCCATTTTAGAGTGCATAAAGTTTTTCCCTTTAATTCTTTCTTTTTTGATAATTATGATGCTTGTGCGTGAGATTGTGTATATACGGGGACTCTCTCGTGCGATGGAGGCGTCGACGGCGCCTGCTTGCGTCGGAGACTCTTTCGCGCGATGGAGACGTCGGGCGATAGAGGCGGCGACGGCCGCGCCTGCTTGCGTCGGGGGCGATGGAGCGACTCATAGGCGTCGGGCGATGGAAGGTTAGGGTTTTTACGGTTTCAACGATGGAGGCGATGGCTGCGGTCGGGGCGATGGAGGCGATGTCATGAGGGGTTGTTGGCTTGGCTTGATTTGTGCACATGATCAGCACGAGACGTCTTTTTATAATGTAGATGTGGACTAAAAATTTTGAGACAAGATCGTTAACTGTTTGGCCAGCTGATCGAGATGATCAAAACTTAGAAAGTCGGTCGTAGCTTTCTTCATACTGTCGGTGTCGTTGGCAATTATTCTCATTATTTTCTTTCAATTATTAACTTTCCTTTTCTTCTTAGCGACTGAGACACTCGAGCCACTTATTTTTCTTAATTTTTATATATTGTAGTAGGTATAGTGACTTAGACATTTGGGTCTCTTGGACGGTGGAAATGTGGAATTGAAAGGCCAACATGTTTCAAAAGTAAACGAGGGGCAGACAAAGAATAGGAAAAAGTGGAATAGATAACTACAATTATTACTAATAGAGCGACAGGGAATTGAAACATTCTCCCTGTGTTTTTATAAAAATAAGGATAATAACTGAATATAAAGGAAAATAAATGAAACAGCGTGATCCTTTATGGAACTGACATAAAGCAGAAGGGAAAAAAACAAAGAAGAAGAAGAAAGATCAAGTTATACGTATAGAGAATTCGCTGAAATGAGAAACAAACAAAGGAGGATTTTGCTAAAGCAGAATCATTGAATCAAACAATATTCCATTTCGTTTTACCTTCGGTAGGTTTACAGAAATGCACTTTCTTTGCTTCCAAGGGAATCCCCACAATTGCTTAATTGCTATGTATTCGTAATCTAGAACGCAATTGTTTCATTGCATTTATTGCAAAAAAAAATTATCATTTAAAGGGAGGGGAAAAAAAGAGTTATTGTGTTTTACCCGCTGTACATAGGAGAGAGCTTCGGAATTTGAAGAGGTTGATTATGTATGGTGATGGCGTTGAGAACCGGAGCGGTGGAGGTGGTGGCTCCCACCGTCGTCCTTGGTGATTTCGTCTTGGTTCCTCCTCACCTCCGTCTTAACGTAGAAGTCGACGAAGAGGAAGAGCAGCGCGGCATTGAGAACGGAGTTGAAAACCCAAGCGCCGATGCCGTTGCATCCGCCCTTGGCGAAGTGGAGAAGCAGGAAGCCGAGGTGGCAGACGAGGTTACAGCCGGTGAGCGCGACCTGGCAGGCGAGCACGAGAACGGCCCCGCTCCTGGCGGCGACCGGGAGGCCGAGGCCGACCCAGAAGCGGTAGCCGAAGACGATGGCCTGGGTGAGCGTGGCGGAGAGGATGGCGACCACCTGGAAGGACTGCGAGAACTCGAGCCAGAGGAAGGACATGCAGACGAAGGCGGAGTGGCGGAACACCGCGGCGAGGGCGCAGCGGCGGCGGCGGCGGAGGATATCGATGAAGGTGCGGAGGAGGTGGATGAACCGGGAGAGGTAGAAGGCGTAGGACCAGAAGAAGACGCGGCCGGAGGGGCGGGTGCCGATGGGGAAACAGAGGAGCCACTGCATCGGGGTGGTGCGGGACCGGCCGCGCCAGTACCAACGGGTGTCGCGGATCTCGGCGGCGACGGAGAGGACGAGACCCAGGAAAATGGCGGCGGAGGCGAGGGCCATGGCGAGGGAGTGGAGGGCGGGGAGGGGGCCGAGCGGAAGGGGCTTGAGGCGGAGGAGCCGGACGAAGAGGTGGACGGCGACAACGAGGAGGGCGTAGGCGGCGAGGGAGGAGACGAGGAAGGACCAGGTGGAACCCCAGGACTGGGCGTGGCTCCACCGAAAGCCCACGATTGCCTGGTGCTCCGCCATCCAATACGCGATCCCGCCGCCGCCGCCGCTATTCTCCATCCAGATTAGCCCCAATCGGATCGATCTCCCTACCTTCCCTCCCCTATCGTCTTGTGAATCCCGATGGCTGGCCAAGGATGTTCAGATCGGACAAATGGGGGAAACCCTTGGCCTCGTTCCCGCTTCTCGTCTCGATCGGCAATTGAATGATCTGGTGGTGCGGCTTGATGATCTGGTTGCTTCGCTGCGGAGACGAAATTAACACGTCGAGGAATGGAAAGGAAAGGCGCCTGGAACGGACATAAAGCTGGGTCTTTCTGCGGGGGCGCAAAAATAGAAAACGTTTTTGTTTTTTGTGACGCGCTTCGTGCCGACGTATTCCTTCTTCCCCTTCCGGCTCGTCCTTGTCAGGGAACTCGAGGGCAAGTCTGAATGAAAATTCTCAAAAATCTCCAAGGGACCTATTAATATATATATTTTTAAAAAATCTAAATCATATAATTCTTATTGAAACGTTTTCCGAATTTATAGGGCCAAAAAAATAATGAAAAGGGAAAATATATTAATTTAATAGTTTGGTCAATTAAGGCGTCTGTTGCGCGCTCATCATCAGTGTGTCGGTTATGCAAAAATAATCATCACATTGAGTCATTAGCTTTTTGATACACCACACAAAAAATATTGTGAAAAAAAAAATGATTTTTGGTGTTGTATGAGTATTTCCATTTTCGTCCCTCTTGCATTTGATTTTGCCCTTCGATCTTCGTCTCGGTCTAAACTAAAATCTTATGTTTCTTGGGACTTAAATTTTTCCCGTAATGAACTTCGTCAAGGCTTTAATTGCATTTCAAGGGGAAATGATCACAAAAATATTAACATAGTGAGAATCGGCAATTTATCATAATGATAATAACTTTATAAAATATTCATAGGAAAAGATACATTTATTATGTAAATATCTTTATTTTCTTTTCTTAATAATAATAATAATAATAATAATAATAACCATGGAAAACCCTAGAAAATTTGGATGAGAGTGGCTTGGCTGCAATTAAAATCCCGATGAATATAAAATTAAGTCCAACTTTATTGGTTCATGTGAAAAAGTGGGAAGACATAGGTTTGTTTTTCATTTTTTTATCTTCGTTTTTTATTTTCATTTTGTTAAAAAATTTAATTTTTCAAAAAATATATTTAATTTACATTTTCTATACTTATTTTTAAAAAAATATATAGTATTTTTGGGGAAACTAAAAAATAAAATAAAATCATTTTCTACGATGAGAAAATATGATTTTCTAAAAAATAAAAATAGAAAACGGAGTAAATCAAATGCTCTCTTAGAAATTATTAGGTGAATTTGAGATCCTAGAAAGAAGACACGCTTATAGTTGAAACACTTTGATTCGACTGTGATCCTGCTTAAGAATGTTGATGAACAAGCCATTGGTGAGTAGGCATTGATGTTGACTTAATTGTCGATCGCCTAACAACAACGAGGACTTGTGGAGAGACCCGTCGGAGCTTGAACGGGAGAAAACGAGAAGGACAGGGTTAGAATGACGCCCGAGGGGTCTCCGCGTAGTTACTCCGACGCTCAAGTCTTTGGTAAAGGAGGAGGAAGAAAATATAATCGTCTAGGGGTTTGGACGAGTATGCGTACATGAGCATGTAGGAGCAAGCAATTTTTTTATAGAGTTTGCGGCTAAACTCTCACATTCTCCTTGTGCTTCGAGATGTATGCTTGCATTACCCAGGTCTTTCGGATTAAACGGCTATGTTTCTCACGTCCTCCATGAAGTAATGACTACGTTGTCTATATCTTCAGCGAGAAACAGCTTATCACCTTAATGACCGCAGATCTCCTAGAGTTGGGAACGACATCGAAACGAGAATCGTCGGAGTCGGGGATGCCACGAAGCTAGAAATTCCTCAGAGTCATGGCTGTCATGGAGTTGAGGTGGCTTAGAGTCAGGGTTTCTTAGAATCGGACTCGGCTTGGAGTCAGGGCTTATGGAGCCGAGGATGGTCCTAGTCCGGGACCGACGCAGAGTGTCGGAGGAAACAACTCTCTGTCGACTTTGACTGCCACCTCAGTAGGACTTTGACTTCCTTAGCCACATAACACCCTCCGATAACCTCCTGCATCACTAGTCTCTCCTTTAAATCTAGTCGAGAAGACGAAAGTCCGACCAACTGGACTATTGTGTAGTCGAGTATAGCGGCTACCTTTGACTTGACCGTAATGGTCACGCCGCAAATCTCAGGCATGTTCCAAATGACATTTTGCATTAAATATAGTCACGCTTAATAAATCTACGTCATGTATAATCTATCTCGATCATCAAGTTCGGAGTGTGCCAGCATGTTTTCGAGGTTACGTTTCATTAAAGTGATGTGACCATCTGTAGAGAAGACGAGACATTGTCTGAATCATGATGATTACACATATTTGGCTTGATCCATGTGCTCGATCGAACCGTTGAAGGCTTATCGCACTCCATCGATCAGAGTTGAACGATTGAGAGTATATTAGGTCCAAAAAGGATGTCGTTGCCCTTATTGTGTAACCTTTGTTTATGTGTCTGTCGCTTGCATTGCCTTCTTCTCTGAGCGCTCTTCCCATCTTGTCGTAAGTTGCCCTGATCTTTCACCACATCTTCTATTCTAGTCACCTAATCATCATCAGTCCTCCGATTATAGTTGTTGTAGTCCTGTCCATCTCAATGGGCAGGGGAGTCTTCTTCTGCTCCATTGAATAGGTCCATGGAGTAAAGTTTCACCAACGGGGCCTTGGATCGCATAAAGAATAACTTACGGGATCCTAGACAATTATCTGATAATACTTCCAAATGGTAACAAGCACCTAGATCTCTCCTAGTTTCGTGACCTTTTTCAAAAGCCATCTGTTGAGTAGGTTGCAATTCCCTATTATATAGGCCTTCTTTGTTGAAGTGTCATGATATTTTCGCATTCCATTGTCCCCCATGGTCTAAATTCTTTTCGAATTTTATCAGTGTAGTCATCCTTTTTCGATTGTACCGAATTTCCCTATCCCCGAATCTTCCATTTTTTCTTTTACTCGAAAAAAATGGTAGACGGGGTATATTCTACTTTTCATCCTGAGCGGGATTAGTCTCCTTAGAAACTTTCAGTTTTCGCACAAGGGATGGAAGCACCAATTTTTCTTTATGAAACCCGAAACACCCGTGTCTTGGCCGACTTGGTAGCAACTCGAGTTACCTCGCTTCCTACCTTGAAAATTATCATTTGGTGCATGACTACTTTGGTGCTTCTGAGAAGCTACAAGATTTGAAATTCGACGACAAGCTTCTACTCGAGGACAGTTACTTCATTAATTTTGGGTGTATATTGTGTCGACCCCTCTGACAGCTTCATTCGCAAAGACTTTTCACTTGCACTAGTTTTGATAATTAACTGAATACCTTGTCAATTTGTGCAGCTGAAACCGTGTTAAAATTCTCGATGAACAAAATGGTGAAACTAACCAAGGTTGAATTGGAGGAGCATGGCATGACGATTATGAATTTAACTATGGTTAAGGTGGCGCCCCAGGGGAGGGGGACATCTCTTGCACTACCTGTGGCTCCAACGGAGGGTACCCCTAAGCAGCGGCTAGATAACCAACTCTCCCAAGGGAGTCGAGAACACCTCTATTTCACCAACTTGAGGCTACAGTACTAACTCCATATCTGTAGAGTCAGGAATGTCCCTACAGCTAATGAGAAAGAGGTGACGCTCGCCAAAGACTCTTACTGGCCCCTCAGGCTTGTTGCTCACTCAGAACTCAACTTCACTAGCCGAGTTGGGAAACCAATAGGTTATGGCTAGTTCCTCATAGACGCAAGGCCTAACAGCTACCCTAGGGGTCGGGGCCCCAAGATCCCCTACTAAGTCGAGGGGCTCCCGCATTGGGGCCAGCCCGTCACATCCCACTCTAGGCCTTGGTTTACCGGGTTATCAAGATGACACCCCTGCATAGCCTTCTCACTTGGAATTGGGTTAAGACGCTATCTTGGTTACCGTAGTAGCATCCTAAGCATAAGCACCCGAAGAATAGGAAGTTCCGGGTGAGTACAAGCTGGATCTCACTTTCTATGATCTGAAGGTGATCATTGGTCAGTAAGAGGGAGGTGAATTGCTTTTTGTTGCAACCAAGATGGTTGCTAATCCAAGGCAAGTATAGCGTAGATCTCCTAAATAGCTCCTTCGGGTGGAAAAGCCTCTTATAAACCAAAAGGCTCAGAAAAATAGAGAAAGATTACAATGAATTTGTTTGCAGTGATTGTTGCTATGGAACTGAGCTCTGGGGCCTATTTATAACCCCGAAAAATTCTATCCAAATTCTGATGTGGCAGTATAGGTGTGCCCGAGTGCTTGAGAGCGCCTGACACGTGGCCTAAAAGTTTATCACCTCGCAACGTCCGCAAACTGCTAGCTATGGATGAATTTTTCAAATATAGGGCACCTATATGAACTGGAGCGCCCGAGAGCTTAGGGGCACTCGAATATACGGGCGCTCGAGACCAGTTTCGTTAGCACCTTGCTGACAAATCTACCTACGGGTCTTCTTGGGTGATTTCGGGCCTCCCAGAGTTGAGCTCATCCGAACCCTCCGCTGGCTTTCTACTCGAGCGTGCTTCCCTTCGGCTTCTCATCTCTCGGACGTTGTGTGTGTCCTTCTCGCTCCACCGCCATACTCTTTCGCATAGTTCCGCGTCTCTCGGATGCACCGAGCCCGACAGCTCCCTTCCCATGCCATCCTTCTCGACTGCTGTGACTTCAGCTCAACTTCCTGCGCTCCTAAGTTACTGCACACTTAGGCACAGGGATTAAAAACCAACAGAACCTAACTTGACTCAGTTGACCACATCAAAACCAACCTAGAGTATTTTACAATCTCTTCCTTTTTGATGTACATCAACCCGAGTTAAGTTAGAGTAAATAAGCATAAAAAAAAAGAATAAAAAATAACATTGTAAGTACCCCCAAAAAAATTTGAAAATTAAGTTTACTCCTTAACTTAATCCTATTTCTTCCTATTTGATCATATCAAAAACTTAAAACATATTAAGAGAAATACTAGCACTTACAATAATTTTTTTTAAAAATAACCCATTGTCCAAAATTTTCGAAACTTTTTGAGTATATTTCTAACTTAATAATTTGTTTCTAAAAATTCTAATTTTTCAACTTTTGTTCAAAAATTAATTTTAAAATGTAAAGTCTAATTTTGAAAAAAAATTTAAAAATTTATTTTTACTCAAAAATTTATCAAATTTTTTATATAAGTTAGAATTTTCATAGAATTATCTCCAGAAAAATTGTCAAAGTGAAAATAATTTTGTAATCATTTTGAAAATTAATTTTGATTTCAATGTTCATAGTAAGGAAAAATAATTTTAAATTTTGATTTCAACATCAAATACATTTGAAATTTTTTTTCAAGGCTTAGAGGATAAACAACAGATCCCAAAATATCGGATTCAATGAAATTCATTTTTTAAGAATTTTTAAAATTTAAAACCATATTTTCAAACAAAAAAGCATAATAAATCCGTTTATCTAAACCACATTTTCTATCATCAAAAAATATTAAACTAATTTTTCTACAAGTAATGTCTTAAAAAATATATCAACAAGATAAGCATTAATTATAAAAAAAATAAATTAATCTCTACTTGACAAATTAAAAAAAATATAACAGTTTAAAATAGATTTTGGGACCCAATATAAATTTTTGCCAACATGATTTATCAGAAACGTAGATAAAATATATGATTTGGGAATTTTAATATTAGTTAAGTTTTATAATTTGGCTCCTATGAAATTTGAAATGTCAGGTAAGTTTTCTATAATATTTAATTTTTGAATTTTAAAAACAACTTGAACATAAATGGTTGTTTTTTAAATTTTAAATTTGAATTTTTAAATCTCAATTTATCATACATTTTTAATGGGCATGAAGAAAATAATTTCCTTTTTAATTCTACATTCTTATTTTTCAATTTACACACAAATTTTATTATTTACTTAATACCAAAATATAATTGATCAGGAGGTAGAAGATATAACTCACTTACCATATCATTTCTGAAACAAGAAGCTCCCCCTTCGTCGTTGCTATCTTCTGACGTGGCTCCCCCTTCGTCGTTGCTTTTATCTTCCTAGTGTGAAGCCATTAGTGCAAGTTCAGGTGTGTTTTTCGAGATTTGAATCTTCCGATGAGGACTCGTCCCATGTTACCTTTAGGTTGTGGACTTTTGACTTTGTTGCCCTTTTACTTTTGTTCGTCATTTTGGGATATTTTTCCTTTACGTATCCTCTTCATTGCAGTTGTAGCAGTGGATCTTCCTTTACTTCTTACCCTATACTTTATTAAATTTTTTAGCTTTAAAATATTTAGACAACTTCCTTACCATGTACGCTATATTTTCTTCATCTTCTGAAGATTCCTCTTTATGTTGGATCCTTCTTGTGCTTAAGGTGATGTTGTTTGTTTTACTCTTTCCTGCACATCGAGATTCGTGAAGTTTTAAAGTTGAGAAGATTTGCTCTAAGGTATTTACCTCAAGATCCTTAGAGATGTAATAGGAGTCAATTATTGAAGTCCAGTTCGGGGTCCTCGAGAAGACATTTAATGAGTACCTTTGAGTGTCCTGATTGCTTACCGACTCCTCGAGGTTGTAGAGTTCCATTATCAGCTCCTTAAGTTTTGTATCTAGTTGAGCTAATAACTCTTCTTCTTCCATTCGAAGGTTGCTAAGTTGATTCCGAAGTAGGTTTTTTTTGCTAGTTTGGCTTCGGAGATACCTTTATGAAGTTCAAGGAACTTTTCCCAATGTTCCTTTGAAGATCAGTAGTTCCCGATTTGGTTGACTTCTTGTGCAAGCAGTACGGTCAGCAAATGGAACTCTACTTTCCCATTTGCCATGAAGTTCATCTGCTCCTTTGTCCACAGGCTTTTATCTTTGGGTTTGTCGTCAACGTCTTTGGGAGCTACAAATCCATTTTTCATGATTAAGAGTAATTCAAAGTCTGTTTTAAAAAATATCTGCATCTTGCGCTTCCAACTCGCAAACTCCCATTCGAACTTTGGTGGGTAGATGACCGGTCAGACCATTTTGTAGATTGCTTTAGATGGCGATTAGTCATTCTAAAGCGTCCTGGCTCTAATACCAATTGAATGTGATCGTTGGTCGGCAAGAGAAGGGAGAATTGCCCTTTGTTGAAACTATGATGGTTGCTAATCCAAGGCAAGTATAGCGCAGATCTCCTGAATAGCTCCTTCAGGCGGAGAAGCCTCTTACAAAACAAAAAACTCAGAAAAAAAAAGAAAACAGAACTAAATATCATTTACAGTGATTGTTTCTATGGAACTGAGCTCTGAGGGCTTATTTATATCCTCGAAAATTTCTATTCGGATGTTGACATGTCACTATAGGGGCGCCCGAGTGCTTGAGGGCGCCTGACACATGGCCTGAAGGTTTATCATTTCCTAACGTCCGCAAACGGCTAGTTGCGGATGAATTTTCAGATATAGGGAGTCTGTATGAACTGGGGTGCCCGGGTACTCGGGCGCCCGAGTATACGAGCGCCCTAATGCATACAGGCTCCCGAGTCCAGTTTGGTCAGCACCTTGCTGACCAATCTTCCGACGAGTCTTCTTGGGTGATTTCGGGCCTTCCAGAGTTGGGCTCACCCGAATCCTCCTCGAGTGTGCTTCTCTCTGGCTTCTCGTCCCTCGGACATCGTGCACGTCCTTCTCGCTCCACCGGCGTACTCTTCCACAGACTTCCGCGTCCCTCTAATTCACCGAGCCCGTAAACTCCCTTCCCGTGTCATCTTTCACGACTGCTGCGTCTTCCGCTCGACTTCCTGTGCTCCTAAGCTCCTGCATTCTTAGACACAGGGATTAAAAACCAACATGACCTAACTTGACTCGATTGACCACATCAAAATCAATCTGAGCTACTTACATGATCTAGTGGTAGTCAGGTGGACAAACATTGAAGAGGCAGCTAAGGCATGTCCTTCAGGACATTGGCGGATGTGCTTGTGCTGAATGGAGTTAAGCACATGCTCATGTTCATGGTATTCAGCTAATGATTCCCTGATATTTGGTAAGGTCATCGAGAAATGCAGACATAGATATCCAAACAGGAGGCTCCACTTGCCCAAGCCCCCTCTGAGTGGGGCCTGGCCGCAACTCGGGTGGAGGCATCCGTAGCATGATTGGAGATTATCTGATTGAAGATGTTAAGAGTTGGCCTACAGATCGTAAGTAGTTTGTTGACGCAGGAAAAGAATGTAGAGCGAGTGGAAGTTCTTCGTTTGAGCACTAATCTCGAGCTCCTTACGAAGACCTCGTTCAGTCGACCGAAAAGCAGTTCTGTCGACTGAACCTATCGATCGACTGAGCTTCTTGTTTAGTCGACGGATTCTTGCACCTTTCCTTGTATTCGCTACTCGGCTGTGCTCTGCTGTCGCTACAATAAATGTGATTCGTCAACCAAACCTCTGATCAATTGACGGATAGAACTTCCATCTGCGACCCCGTGCCATACCTTATATGAATCTGCCGATTGATCCCGATAATTTGTCGACAGATAACTATAGATATACAGAATTTGGCTGAGGCTTGATCAGTTGACTGATTCTGGTGATCAGTCGATCGATCCCACGGTCAACATAGTTTGACTGATCTGTATGAAAATGATAGTACATTGTAACATGTAAAGTAATAACCCTACAAAACAACATTAAAATAGATATAATATGTATAAGTAATTTGATAGTAAGACCTGTCCTGATCTTAACTTAGAAACCTCCATAGGTTTCTCTAGTTAGATAAGCTCACTTGCCAAATATCGAGGCTTCCAAACCATTTTGGACTTAATCTGCTCAGTGTCTGATTGTCTGATCTACTAAGACTTTTCCTGCAAAACTAGATTAGTACAATAGCAATAATAGTAATGCAAATAATATTGATAAACCTACACTTAGATTTATCAAGATCCTCTGGTCTACCGGAAACCTTTCGTTCAAACTTGCTTAGAGTTCACTCCTTCAAGAATTCTAAGATTACCTACCTTAGGATTTCCATTGTTTAGCTTTACTTACTAGGACTTTCCACTGTCTGACTTTACTCACCAGGACTTTCATCAATCTAGCTTCATGCACCAACCTAGCTTCACTCACTAGAGACTAGTTTCATTCACTAGGATTTCACTTGCCTAATCTCCAATTAGGATTAGTCACTTGGTAGACTTATCACTCCCTTGTCTAACCTCTAGTTTGGACTAATCATTTAATAGACTTATCACCTGATTAGGAATTAAATATATTGTTAAATAAATATCAAATCCCTAAAGGTCAAAACCCTAAAGGGGTAGACTTATCACCCCTTACTTCTGACCTACTCCTTGTTCTATTTTCAGGATCAATCTAGTGTAATTTTGAGTCTTCGATGAGTGCACATTGGTGTTATAATGTTCCACATTGATAACATACTGTTCTTCTATGCTCGATGACAACATCACTAGCTATTCACTAGAACAAAATTCCTTTAGTAGGTTGCAAGCTAAGAGTGATATTTTATGATGGCAAAAGAAGAATCGTTCGCTCTCGGCGCCCCCGTCAATTTATCCCAGGGTCAATACGGAGAAGATAAATCATGGGGGCTACTAGCTCGGATGCTGTGGCTAGTACATGAGGAGGGCGGACATATTAACTTTGTCAGATTTTGACATTCATACTTTATAATAATAATATTCATATCCTAATCATTAGTCCATTTCATGAGTATATAAGAGTGACATTTCATGCTAGAACAACTAAGGGTGATATTTAATTGATAACAAAAACTCAGGAGGCGTTGGTATGCATTTGACAATGAGAATGATGATAAATTTTGATTGAGAGTTTATGGATTCAATAATAACTAGTAGGGTCAAATTATAAAATCAAGAATATCATATTCATATTTTAATTTTGATTTTCATATATCAAACATTATAAATAAAAATTAAATACAATTAATTTTTATTTCCGTCTTCTAAATCATTTACCGGTGCTCCCTCATTGTAAATTTACAATGGAACAAAAAAAAATACATATATTTCGTATAACGATCTCCTCTCATTGAATCGTGACTTAAGTTGTATGTGGCAGTCTAATCTGTGACCTCATCATCACTACAAGTCTAGCCTAGAAGTGGAGTAGGAGGAGCATGTGGGACAATAAAAATATTGAACATCTCACGAAAGACGACGGTGGTGGACTGGTGGTGGTCGTGGTAGTAGATCGATTCAACTCTAGCGATCGAGATATACCAACTCAACCATCACAATGATCCATGGAAGAACCTAACGGAGTCTTCTCCAAGTCTTCCTCGCTTTCGCTCTTCTCCGGATTCGGTATCTCTTCCCCTTTTCACTTCTAGGGTTCTTCTATAGCCATGACAATCTGTTATTTGCAATTCTTGGTCTCTTGTGAGTTTTTTCTTGTATTACGAGCATTGTTATTATAATTCATAGGGGTTTTCTTGTTGGATCGTTTGTTTAGTGCCTTGTGTTCTATCCGCCGCTTCTCTGCTAGTGGATCTGTCGTTTGTTTCTTGTATTACGAGCATATTTTTTTTATTGTATTGGTCTTTGGATTTAGGAAACTTTGATGATTTTTGTTTCTTTTGTTTTGAGTAATTTTCAGTAGAATTAGCAACGCCGTATACCTTGATGCGATTTTGATAAGAACGATAAAGAGTTTCCCCAAATGGTGACAGGATTTCACTTCGGAGGTAGTTATGGGCAGTAGATCTGGGGATTCGTCGAATGTAGATCCTCAAAGTTCATCGGGCGGTGGGAGATTTGAATGCAACATATGCTTTGATCCAGCGCAGGAGCCCGTAGTCACCCTCTGCGGACACCTTTTTTGCTGGCCCTGTCTCTATGAATGGCTCCATGACCACTCCTGCTCTTCTGAATGCCCTGTGTGCAAAGCCACTATCGATGAGGAGGAGATTGTCCCTCTTTATGGCGGTGGAAGTAACTCTGCAGAGCCGCAGCAGTCCAGGTCAAGTTCCGGAATGGACATTCCAGATCGACCACCTGGCCGGAGGACAACCACCGCGACACAAAACCGGCAACCTGACCCAAACCGTATTCATCATCACAACCTCAATCATAACCATCACCGTCACTCAAGGTTCATAAACTCAGATCAGTGGCCTGGCATGGGGTTCACAAACCTTACTCCTGCATATGCAGTGGCAAATCAGTTGCCTCCGCCGCCGCCTCCTCCACATTATTTGGCTGGCGCAACTGTTGGCAATTTCATGTTTCTAAATACAGCTGCCAATGATGTTACTGCTGTTTTGCACCGTGGGTATAACAATGTACTTCACAGCCTTCATCCGCAGGCGCAAGGGTTCCAACATGGTCATGGGCCTCAAGGCTGGCATCCCCAGGGAGTCCACCATGGCCATGGCCATCATCAGCATGGTATTGGTCATGTTCGACGTGCAAACCGTGGCCAATCTGAGATCTGGATAATACTTGTGATTGTGCTTGTTGTTCTGGTATTCTCTGATATAGTATCAAAAATGCCTCTGTAAATACTAGATTTTTTGCTTATGTCCACATCATATTAGTGTGCTTAGGCATTAGATAATTGAGAGTTAAACTAAGATTTCGTTTGGCTCAATTGTGAATTGGTTACCTTTGCATTTTTCTTATCTCCATGCTCCCAATTTCCTGGGGGACTCACTTGAAGCAGCAGCGATGTGTTCTAGATTTTTTCTATACTGCCCGCATTGCTTAAGTGAGAAAGCTTGCTTTATTACTTGAAGGTTTACTGCTGCCTATTGTTATTGCTATTTTATATGATAGTTGAACTAAGAAGCAAAGGGCATCCTTGTGTCATGTACAGGAATGAAGATTTAAATCACTAGACTCGGTCAATTAATATACATCTATAGTTATTAAACTTAGATGCAATTATAATTTTGCAGTCCTTCATGTTCTCGTTGACTTGAGGGTGAGAGGAAAGGGCTAAATGTGGAAATTTCTTGTTTATATTTTCAGTATTGTTTACTTAATATCCTGTAACAGATTTTGCATTAGTTCTAAATGTGTTATATCCACTTTGATCTCTATATGAATGATGAATCCGTGGTCTATATTGAGATGATAATGCTTACTGTGTTTTATGAGGACAAATGCTTGTAATATGCGGGTGCCTATTCTTAAACAGATTATCAGATAAAACATATTCTGTTGAGTTGTTGACTATGATTTTGATGCTCATTCTCAACTAAGCGTGTGATGGTAAATTGTTGAAATTATAATACGATGATAATGCTTATTTCAAGCAAGTTATAAGGTTAGCTCATTCTCTAGAGCTATGCTTTGATAAGCTAAAGTGGATCTGAAATGTCTGTTACCTTATATTTTTCTTATGAGAACATATATGTACTTTCAATGATTTGTGTTCTACCTTTTTCTTTTCATAATTGTATCAACTTCCTAGAGTAGTAATTATCATGCACACATGGTTGTCAAACTAATTCGTAAGAGTTTGTGACCAAATATTGTTTTAAACAAGTCAAAGTGGAGGTTTGAGATAGAATTGAGTTCACATTGAATTGCTTTCACAGATGTAAAACTCATGAACTCGGTGTGATTTCATAAGTGGACTCAGCTCCAATTTGTTTTTGAAATTAAGCAATGCCCTTCCACTGATTTAATATTGGACATAGAGAAGGGGTAGATGAGGATGTTTATGACATGGAAGATGTGGATGCTGATGTCAATTTACATGACATGTTGAGATTTGTTGGTATTCATTGTTATTCAAAAACTTGTATTCTTATTTAACAATATTTTGGAACTTGATATTTGGCAATGGCCTGGTGGTTAAGCACTTGTTGATAATACTTGAAACTTCAAATTTTCACTTTTGTTAAGTTTGTGCATTCTTCTGCTTCAAACATCAATACTTTCTAACTTTTATTTGAGTTTGTGCATTTTTCTGCTTATTGCTAATTCTTAAAGGTTTAATTGGTGTTTCTATTTGATTTTTTTTATAATAGTTGAAGTTATGTTTGAGTTTTAGGTTGATTATGCAATTATGTTTTTCAGAAAGATACCGGCTTGTATCATTATTATCACTATGCATAAGTGTATTATTTTAGATTTGAGTTTACTGAAGAAAGTTTGATAACCTTGCGTGTAGGGACTATAGCTTTTAATGTTTCCTCTATGTCCATTGTCATGTCACATTTTCTGACTATCTAATTGTACTGTCATTTTCTAGGTTTTTAGACATGCATTAAATTTTATCCAAGCAGAACTTTACTTATAACCTTCAACATAAAAATTTCTAAAAAGATATTTGATAGATGTCAGATATGATTCTTTTTATCCTCAATCTAAAAGATTGAGATTTTAACTATGTAGAAATGCCATTCATGGTTAACAGTGGATGCTTGCTCTTATTAAATAATTCCTCGAGCTTCCTACCTCATGCGTTCATTCATTTCATTCACTTGAAACGAAAAGGATCACCACCCCTTTGGCTCTTCCTACAGATAACTTCTTGATACTTTCATCTTGTCTGACCAACAGCATGTGTGGACTGTGACTACCTTATTCAGGAAGAAATGCAATTACAAATATCTAGATGTTCTAGAGCAAATCAAAGCTTCTCCTCATGGATGAACTTATGATTAGTACGTGAGTGTTACATCAAAAGGTCTGAGGATCAAAACTGACAAAGACAGTGTATCCGCCACATCACGCACTAGTCATAGCATCCGGCTAGTAGCATTTGTGATTTATCTCTTCTATGTTGATCCTGAAACGGATTGATGAGGACGTTGAGATTAGCGAATCACCTTTTACAACCTAGACGATACGAAAGCTCAACTTGTGCTCAAGCATTGATGCAAGATAATTTTAAATAGTGTATCTGAGATTGAGTGCAGTTATAAGTTGCTCCATTCTTGCTATGATTTACGAAGCTGGGCGCACTTAAGAGAGGCCTCATTTTGTGTTGAAATAATTGCTGATTCTGAATCTAAAATACATTCTCCGGATGGATAAAATAGTAGATACATCTAGGGAGCTATTACACTTGTGTATTCAAATGCCTCTCCTAATGGAGAAAGTATGTCAAACAATTATAGATCAGCAATCTTTAATTTTAATTGTATGTTGACTGAGCCCAACATTGGCTGCAATAAATTCTTGTTCTATGCATCTATTAGGAACCAGCAGATACAAGGAGTTGCTTTGTCTATTGAGTATAGAAGTTCACTTGGAATGCATTATCAATCTTTGCGTCTTACTTGTTGACGTATTTATCTTCAGTATTTACTTCTAACTCAATTCATCTAGAGTTATGATTCTTAGAAAGTTGCAATTCGGAATATCAAACTCCTGGTTACTCTCTTTACTGGATCTTACTTCAGAAGTAGAACTATCAAACTCTGAAGTATAATGTGATTTAATTGATTTCATAGTTTGGAAAATCGAGCGGGTCATTGTATGAGAGAGTATTTTTCTTGGTTTCATCGGAAATCGATCGTTGTTTCATTATGCAATTCTATTTTATGATGACCAACCGGCCAAGCTGCGAGGGCAACGTTTATCATGGTGGTTAAAAGGCGATTTGTTAGCCTCCAACGCTCCCGTCAATCTGTCCAAAGCAACATTTATCATGCCAATACTGCAAATGGTTTTCTTATTTTCATTACTCTTAAAATTTACTGTTCCGGTCCACAATCTTTTACTCTTCTGTAATGCCTGATACTTTGGTTATCATTGACAAATTTCATTTTGCTTTTAGTTTTCTTAGCGCTTTCGTTTCCTGTGCAGTTTATTACAAATTATTCCACGATAGCTTCCATCAAACTCTTAAATTCTTTTTCAAAGAATCCTCTATTCTTCAGAAAATCTTCATGTTTTTTTTAAGTTGGCTATCTAAGTTATGCAAATTATCGTCCTAAGAATTTTTCAAATAACGGACGATCCAGTTCTTAAAGTAGGGAAGGAAGTCCTTTCACAGCATTATGTCAGATCCTTTTCCCTCAATTATTTCCCCTGCAATAGGCAACCCAATGTCATGTTCAAGAGGGCCTCTGGTTTGGTTGTTAATCTCCCCTCTTCTTCCTGCAATCAGGTCCCCCTTGGACATGTGCAGAGACCAGGCCTGGTTGGCTCCACTTTTGAAAAAGGGCCCTGGTGGGTGACTGCTCCACCTTCTTTACTTGACTGGAAACTTCGTCCGGTTAGAATTCGTTTTATTTTTTCTGACAACCGGAAAGCGGAAATTTTTGTGGGTCCGGATCGATCGTCCTGAGGTTGAAAAAACCTCGATAATCATTTTTTTTCTGACAACCGGAAAGCATTCTTGGAGCTATGGTGCAGCGGTAGGGCAATTAGTTGCTATTTTAGGCATTCGAGGTATAATCCCTAATTACGACGTATTTTATAGTAATTTTTCCTCCAAATGGGGCGTGAATACTAGAACGTTGGGCTTTTAGATTGCCCACCACGAGCGTTTTCCCATTTATATTGATGACGCTGAGAAACTTCCGTGAGGCCGGGCCAGTCATCCAGGTTCGTTTGTTACCTAATCCAATATTTTTTTTTTGACAATCGAAAAGCATAGACAAAGAGGTTTTTTATCCTAGGTGTACATGAAAAAGAAATAAATTTATCAAAAAGTATCTCACAGTCTATTTTTATCAAAGACATAGCAAAAATTATCTTATTTCTTTTATACTCTTTCCGCCAACAAGTTCCTTTCACAGTTATATTTCTGAAATATTCGAATCACTTTTTCATAGTTTTGATTTTGAAATAATATGTTATAGTTCGGATGTAGGTATTCTTCTTTTCTCCTTTCTCTCTTAGCACAGGTAATCTATTTCTTTTTGCCGAAAAGTGATAATTGTGTTATAGTCGCGAGCTCATCCCCCAACCTTTGTACACTTTCACAAACCTTTAGATTATCAGGTACATCTTTTAGTTATGAATTTTAACACGAACTATAGTAAGATAAAATAATGATAAAGAGGGTCTGATATATAAAGAGGATCTGATATGATCATCATATCAGGCTCAAAGAAGTCTGAAATAAATTCATTTCAGACCCTCTTTGAACTTGAAATAAAATTGAGTCTGAAATAAAATTATTTCAGGCCCAAAGAGAGCCTGAAATAATTTTATTTTAGGCTCTCTTTGGGTATAAAATTATTTCATTTCAGACTCATGTTAGGCCAGAAATTATTTCATTTTAAGTCCATGTTGGGTCTGATATGAGATAATATCAAACTTATTTTCTCAAAGATAACTAATTATTTTAAATTTTTCAGGTGTACCGGTTACGTTCACCTAAAGAAATATTATTTTGTTATTAGGTATTGCAGATCGAGGTATTTTGGTCCCTATTAACTAAAGTATCGGCTGACCTCTATCTTATTCACTTATCAAAAGAAAAATAACTTACCAGAATAAGAAATTAGGAGTTACTTAAATATTATATCAATAGTGTTCAATTATAGGATGATGTTAGATTAGTTTACAAATTTTACATTTTGTATATACATCAATTGTGGTTAGTGTTGTCACTAGAAGAAAATCAATTATGATTAGTGTTGTCACATCTATATAATTGTATGTTAAAAAAATAATTATGTGATGTTTATTGAAATCCAGTTGTTGCATTGTTCTGTGCCAACTGACACGGTATGAGAATTTCATTTTTAGTTGTTAGAACTAAGTTTTGATACCAAAAATACCTTTCCTTAGCTCAATACTACCTAATGATATCGAATATTAAGAAATTTAAATATCCTAGGTCCATCAGTGGGTTTCAGTGAAAACTCACTGATTAACCTAGAAAAATTATAACAAATTCAAATATTATGAGTTATGTTGTTATAAGGACTTGAATTGTGCTATTCATTATGTATTTACGGGGTTTTCAAAAGTTGTCTAATAATACGATACGTTTAAGCTTGTTTAAAATTTAAATCAATGTAAGATAGCTAAAATCATACCTAAGTATTTTATTAAAAAACTTTTAGGAAAGGATTAAGAAATAATTAAAAGATTATTTTATAAATAATTAATAAATAATGATTATATATTTTAAAAATATATATTTAAAATGAAAAAATATAAGGTTAAGTTCGACCTGAAATCTCAATATAAAAAAATTAAGATAGTGTCTCTCATCTTTATCTCTTTATTTTTCTTATCTTCCTATCTTATTATATATCTTAATATTTTTTACATTTATATAATATTTTAATTTCTATTATATTTTTTTTATATTTTTAATAACTAAACTTTATTTATTTATTTATTTATATTTTATATTTATTTCTTTATTTTTATAATTTCTATATTTTATATTTATATATTTATTTTTTTCTTTTATATATTTTCTTTAGCTTTATCTCAATTTTATATTTATTACGTTATTATTTTTTCTATTATTTTCTTATATTATTTATTTAACTTTATTCTTTATTCTTATTATATCTTTATTTATATCTCAATTTTCTTATATTTTACTTTCTTTATTTTTATTTTTTATATATTTTTATATTTTATATTTTATATTTGTATCTTTATTTTCTTTATCTCTTTATATATATTTTTTATCATTATCCCTATTTTATATTTGTTACTTTATTATTTATTCATATCATTCATTTTTATTTTCTTATATTATTTATTTTACTTTATCCTTTATTCTACTGTTTCTTTATTTATATCTCTATTTTCTTATATCTCACTTTCTTTATTTTTTATTCTTTATATATTTCAATATTTTATATTTATATCTTTATTTTCTTTATCTCTTTATATATTTCATTTATCTTTATCTATTTTTTATATATTTCATATATTTATTTATAATTATTTTAAAAAAATAATTTGATTTTGGATATTAGAGAATATCGGGCCCAACACATGCCTGATATATTGGGATTTCAGGCCCAACGTGCCCTAATATTTTTTCTATTTTAAAAATATTTTTTTAAATATATAATCATCATTTATTAATTATTTATAGGATACTCTTTTAATTATTTCTTATTTTTTCATAAATTTTTTTATAAAATACTCAGGTATGATCTTATCCGACTTACATTGATTTAAAGATCAAACAAGCTTAAATTTATCATACTATTGGACAACTTCTAAAAAGCCCCTAAATATATAATGGCTAGTACAATTCGAGTCCTTGCAATATCGTAAAATTATAATTTTTGAAATTATTATAATTTTTCTAAGAAAACCCACTGATAGACCTTGAATATTTAGATTTCTCAATACTCGATATCACTATACAGGGGAAAAGGTATTTATAGTGTCAAAACTTAGCTCTAACAACTAGTAATGAAGTTCGCATACCATGTCAGTTGGCACAAAACAATACAACAACTGGATTCCAATAAATAATACATAATTATTTTTCTTCTAGTAACAACGCTAACCACAATTGATATATATACAAAATGTGGAATTTGTAAACTTATTCAACATCATCCTCTAATTGAACACTATTGGCATAATATTTAAGTAACTCCTAAATTCTTATTCTGGTAAGTTGTTTTCCTTTTGAAAAGTAAGTAAGATAGAGGTTACCCATTGCTTTAGTTGAATTAATAAGAACCAAAACAACTCGGTCTATAATACCCAATAACAAAGCAGCATCTCTTCTGGTAAACACAACTGGTACACTTGAAAAATTTTAAATAATTAGTTATTTTCGAGAAAATAAGCCTGATATTATCTCGTATCGGGCGCAACGTGGACCTGAAATGAAATAATTTTAGACTTAACATGGGTCTAAAATGAAATAATTTTAGGCTTAATTTTATTTCAGGCCCAAAAAGTGTCTGAAATGAATTTATTTCAGGCGCATGCCCTCTTTGAGCCTGATATGAAGAGCATATCAGACCCTCTTTATCCCTATTTTATTTTACTATAGTTTGTGCTTAAAATTCATAACTAAAAGATGTATCTGAGAATCTTAAAGTTTGCAAATCTAAAAGTCTGCGAAGGTTGGGTGATGAGCTCACAATTATAACACAGCTATTGCTTTTCGACAAAGAGAAGTAGGTTACCTACGCTAAGAGAGAAAGGAAAAAAGAAAAATATCTGCATTCGAATCATAGTCTATTATTTTAAAATTAAAATTATGAAAAAGTGGTTCAGATGTCTTAGAAATATAATTGCGAAAGGAGTTTATTAGCAAGGGGAGTATAATAGGAATAAGATAATTTCAGTAAAAAATAAATTGTGGGATGTTTTTTATTTTTTGATAAATACGTTTACCGTTCGTCTTTCTTTCGATTAAAAAAAAAAGCCATAGCTAAAGTGAGGATTCGGAGTAAAAATCAAATTGCTCGGTGTCCTTGTCACACATTACGTCAGTTTTTTTTTTATTTTTATTTTTATCTCGTTCCAGTTCCCAGTTTTTGAACATAATTAATATGCAGGGATTCAAACCATGGGACCAATCACGTTTGCATTGCGGAATGAACTCAAACCATGGGACCAAATACCAATCACGTTTGCATTGCGGAATGAACTCCCACTAATAATAACTTATAGCTAGCAATGATTGTCCCAGCAATGTGTCAGCTTCAATAGCTGTTTCTGCATTCAGTGGGCAATGAGGATGTGCCTAGCTTTAATTTGATCCCCTCGGCCTCGGCAGCAGAAAGGTCTGCACACAATGGACAATGTTTTTGT
This sequence comes from Boesenbergia rotunda, assembly GCA_024364735.1. Taxonomy (NCBI): domain Eukaryota; kingdom Viridiplantae; phylum Streptophyta; class Magnoliopsida; order Zingiberales; family Zingiberaceae; genus Boesenbergia; species Boesenbergia rotunda. The sequence continues at coordinate 503,096 of JAGFNQ010005198.1, read as the reverse complement.
TTTTAGTTTTTAGTTTTTTGTTTGTTTTTTATTTGTTCATTGGTACATGAAGACAACTGGCAGGCTTGTCCTGATGCATCGTTTATCTTCCTTGCCTCAGTAGCTCCACAGAAAGATCCATCTTTCTTACCTTTGTTTTTTGCATGTGCCAAATTCATTGTTTAGGCTTGAGAGCATTCATAGTCAAATTGAGGTGTTGTGTTGACAGAATGACACTGGTTGGTCTGTGATATATATATATATAGATTATTCTGACGACACTTGTAAGTTGTGCGTTGTGACTTTGACTTCGTTTCGTTTATGTAAAGTGAGACGTCGAAATAGAGGTGAAACTTGGTAGAAATTAACTATATATGCAAGTGTTCAAAAGATGGGTTGACCAAGAGAATTTTTACTCTTGTTGGCTATATTGATATGGTCTTCTGAGATTTCATGGAGGATTCGATCGTTCCTCTCTCATTATTTTATTATTAATTTGTTAGCACAAAATTCAGTGACAACGAGGCGTGTATTTTGATTCAGAAAATGCCTACAATATTTGAGTTTTTTTGTTTATTAAGGATAACTCAAAACTTCAATAATTGATTCATATAAACTTAAATTTCCTAATTTTTATCCAGGTTAAAAGTAATAAAATTATACCTCTCTCAGTAGTATGTGTTCAGGAAGGAATCGACGTCGACAGTCAGTCATCAAAGTTCAGCCCACGCAGATATTGACGCTAGGGGAGGACCTCTGCGCCCTGCGAGATCAACACGAGCGTTAGAGGAATACGCCGGAGGTTGTCTAGCGGGGCCTACTCCGACGCTCAAGTCAGTGTCTCGATTGAGAGAAAAAGTATAAGGCAGAAACATGTGTGAGTAGCAAAGAATGCATGACCTCCTTACCTGAGGGGTTGGAGTACCTTTTATACCTAGGGCGACAATCACACGTGTCCCACGTTCTTCTCCACGTCCCCTTGATTATCGGTTACTGGATAATCTTTGTAACGGTTCTTGCAGCCATTAAATCCGAGTCGTTGCGCTAATTAGAGCTTTAATGACCGTGTATTAAGGGTCATGATTATCCCGTGATAATTGATGATGATCAACCACAGATCCGAAGAAAGGGAACGATTGCATGAGGTCGAGTGCTCCTTGGGCTCCGCTACCCCGAGATGGTCTCGGGGTCTTTTAGCCAGGGGGTCCCGGGCGTTTTCCTTCCCGAGGTGATCTCGAGGACCTGATATCCCGAGATGATCTCGGGCGTGTGTCCTCCTGGAGCGATCTCAGAAGTATGTCTACTCGAGGTGGTGTCGGGAATCCTCCTCCCGCGAGGTCTCGGAAGTTGAGGAAAGAGAATCATCCAGGCTCGGAAGATCTTGTCACATAGCTTCTTCAGTCCACGTGCCAGTCACGGGGTGCTCGACCCCATCACAAGTCTTTCCCTTCATGCCTAATCGAAGGAAGTGTGACTAACCGATTAGACTAGTGTTGTAACGAAAAAGCTATGTTATGGGAGTTCATATATCTTTTACTGCTTCATTGGTGGCATGTTGGGTCCGATGAATCGAAACATTCGCCCCTTGGCCCAAGATAGTCTTTTGAATTAGTCAAAAAGACTGTGAGTTTCGAGGCGAGGCATAGGTTCGTCGAGCCTGTCGTAAGGCGAAGAGATAAGTGAAGCGCTAGCGCGGAGTTAGGTTCGTCGAGCCTGTCGTAAGGCGAAGAGATAAGTGAAGCGCTACCACGGAGCTAGGTTCGCTGAGTCTATCGTAAGACGAAGAGATAAATGAATCGCTAGCGCGGAGCTAGGTTCGCCGAGCCTGTCGTAAGGCGAAGAGATAAGCGAATCGCTAGCGCGGAGCTAGCTTCGCTGAGCTTGTTGTAAGGCGAATAGATAAATGAAGCGCTAGCGCGGAGCTAGGTTCTCCGAGCCTGTCATAAGGCAAGTAGATAAATGAAGTGCTAGCGCGGAACTAGGTTCGCCGAGTCTGTCGTAAGCCAAAGAGATAAGCGAAGCGCTAGCGCAGAGCTAGGCTCGCTGAGCCTATCGTAAGGCGAAGAGATAAATAAAGCGATAGCAGGGAGCTAAGTTCGCCGAGCCTGTCGTAAGGCGAAGAGATAAGCGAAGCGCTAGCGCGGAGCTAGGTTCGCAGAGACTGTCGTAAGGCGAGTAGATAAATGAAGCGCTAGCGCCGAGCTAGGTTAGCCGAGCCTGTTATAAGGCGAGTAGATAAACGCTGAGCCTGCAGTAAGGCGAAGAGATAAATGAAGCGTTAGCTAGCGCGGAGTTAGGTTCGCCGAGCTTGTCGTAAGGCGAAGAGATAAGATAAGCGCTAGCGCGAAGCTAGGTTCACTGAGCCTGTCGAAAGGCAAAGAGATAAATGAAGCGCTAGCGCGGAGCTAGGTTCGCCGAGTCTGTCGTAAGGCGAAGAGATAAGCGAAGCGCTAGCGTGGAGCAAGATTCGCCGAGCCTGTCGTAAGGCGAATAGATAAATGAAGCACTAGCGCGAAGCTAGGTTCGCCGAGCCTGTCATACGGCGAGCAGATAAATGAAGCGCTAGCGCAGAACTAGGTTCGTCGAGCCTGTCGTAAGGTAAATAGATAAATGAAGTACTTGCACGGAGCTAGGTTCGCTGAGCCTGTTGTAAGGCGAGTAGATAAACGCTGAGCCTGTCGTAAGGCGAAGAGATAAAAGAAGCGCTAGTGTGGAGCTAGGTTCGCTGAGCCTGTCGTAAGGCGAAGAGATAAGCGAAGCGCTAGCGCGGAGCTAGGTTCGCCGAGCCTATCGTAAGGCGAATAGATAAATGAACGCTAGCGCAGAGCTAGGTTCGCCGAGCCTGTCGTAAGGCGAATAGATAAAAGAAGCGCTAGCGAAGAGCTAGGTTCGCCGAGCCTATCGTAAGGTGAGAAGATAAACGCGGAGCTAGTCGTAAGGCGAAGAGATAAATGAAGCGCTAGCGCAGAGCTAGGTTCGCCGAGTCAGTCGTAAGGCGAAGAGATAAGCGAAACGCTAGAGCGGAGTTAGGTTCGCCGAGCCTGTCGTATGGCGAATAGATAAATTATGCACTAGCGCGGAGCTAGGTTCGCCGAGCATGTCGTAAGCAAAGAGATAAGCGAAGCGCTAGCGCGGAGCTAGGTTCGCCGAGCTTGTCGTAAGATGAATAGATAATGAAGCGCTAGCGCGGAGCTAGGTTCACCGAGCCTGTCATAAGGTGAAATGTTAAGCGAAGCGCTAGCGCGGAGCTACGTTCGCCGAGTCTGTCGTAAGGCGAAGAGATAAGCGAAGTGCTAGCGCGAAGCTAGGTTCGTTGAGCCTGTCGTAAGGTGAGTAGATAAATGAAGCGCTAGCGCAGAGCTAGGTTCGCCGAGCCTATCATAAGGCGAATATTTAAATGAAGCGCTAGCGCGGAGCTAAGTTCGTCGAGCCTGTCGTAAGGCGAGTAGATAAACACTGAGCCTGTCGTAAGGCGAAAAATGAAGCGCTAGCGCGGAGCTAGGTTCGCTGAGCCTGTCGTAAGGCGAAGAGATAAGCGAAGCGCTAGAGCGGAGCTAGGTTCGCTGAGCCTGTCATAAGGCGAATAGATAAATGAAGCACTAGCGCCGATCTAGGTTCGCCGAGCATGTCGTAAGGCAAAGAGATAAGCGAAGCGCTAGCACGGAGCTAGGTTCGCCGAGCTTGTCGTAAGGCGAATAGATAAATGAAGCGCTAGCGCGGAGTTAGGTTGGCCGAGCTTGTCGTAAGGTGAAGAGATAAATGAAGCGCTTGCGTGGTGCTAGGTTCATCGAGCTTGTCGTAAGGTTAAAAGTTAAGCGAAGCGCTAGCGTGGAGTTAGGTTCTCCGAGCCTGTCGTAAGGCGAAGAGATAAGCGAAGCGCTAGCGCGGAGCTAGGTTCGCCGAGTCTGTCGTAAGGCGAATAGATAATTGAAGCGCTAGCGCGGAGCTAGGTTCGCCGAGCCTATCGTATGGCGAAGAGATAAATGAAGCGCTAGCGCGGAGTTAGGTTGGCCGAGCTTGTCGTAAGGTGAAGAGATAAATGAAGCGCTTGCGCGGTGCTAGGTTCATCGAGCCTGTCGTAAGGTTAAAAGTTAAGCGAAGCGCTAGCGTGGAGTTAGGTTCGCCGAGCCTGTCGTAAGGCGAAGAGATAAGCGAAGCGCTAGCGCGGAGCTAGGTTCGCCGAGTCTGTCGTAAGGCGAATAGATAATTGAAGCGCTAGCGCGGAGCTAGGTTCGCCGAGCCTATCATATGGCGAAGAGATAAATGAAGCGCTAGCGTGGAGCTAGGTTCGTCGAGTCTGTCGTAAGGCGAAGAGATAAAAGAAGCGCTTGCGCGGAGCTAGGTTCACCGAGTCTGTTGTAATGCGAATAGATAAATGAAGCGTTAGCGCGGAGTTTGGTTCGCCAAGCCTGTCGTAAGGCGAAGAGATAAATGAAGTGCTAGTGCGGAGCTAGGTTCGCCGTGTCTGTCGTAAGGCGAAGGGATAAGTGAAGCGCTAGCGCGGAGCTCGGTTCGCCGAGCCTGTCGTAAGGCGAAGAGATAAGTGAAGCACTAGCGCGGAGCTAGGTTCGCCGAGTCTGCCGTAAGCCGAATAGATAAATGAAGCGCTAGCGTGGAGCTAGGTTCGTCGAACTTGTCGTAAGGCGAATAGATAAATGAAGCGTTAGCGCGGAGCAAGGTTCACCGAGACTGTCGTATGGTGAATAGATAAATGAAGCGTTAGCGCGGAGCTAGATTCGTCTAGCATGTCATAAGACGAGTAGATAAACGCTGAATCTGTCGTAAGGCGAAGAGATAAATGAAGCGCTAACGCGAAGCTAGGTTCTCCGAGTCTGTCGTAAGGCGAAGAGATAAGCGAACCTAAACTTGATCTAACTCAAAAAGACTCCCCGAGTCTCTTCCCGCTTTGGATTTTTCCCACGAGGCCCGAATCCGTAGAAAAAATTTTCATCCCTAATTTCAATTCAAATTAAATTCTTGAGTATAATGAATTATTTTTAATGCATAATATGTTCAACCATAATAAATTGAAAAATGATAAGGAGAGTGAAAATGAGAGAGTGAAAGACAAAGTGAATAACACGACACTTTATATGTATCGATCTCTAACGAATTTATCATGCCTCCTAGGATATAGATTGATTCGGAGCGGCGGCGCGGCCGAATCAAACTATACCCTCATACTGAGGTTTTATTTATTCTATAAAAAAAAAAGTCTTTCATCATTCATCAATTTAATTGGGTATGAAATACGTCAACGGAGGCAAATAGAGAGCGGCGCCTGAGGGTGGAAGCCACCGGCGCAGTCCAGTGGCGCCGCGCCGGTGCCGCGTCTCCTCTGGGCGCGCCGCGTCCGCCAGCCCGCGGTGGCATCCAGCTGACTGCTTTTTAAGCCCGGCACTCGCGTACGCGCTTCGGCTACTTTGTACGATTTCGCACGCCTCCCTCCCTCCCGGAACAGGCTCAGACGCCACGCGGCACGGCGAGACGCCCGATCTGAAACAGCCACTTAAATGCCGCCACGAACGACTATCGAAACGGGCCCCGCGCCCGATCCTTCCCGCGTGACCACGTGCTGCATTCGAATCCAGTGTTCTTTTTTTATTATTATCGCACACACTCGCGTTGTCGATCGGCGACCACGTGCTCCATTTCGAAAACAAGAACGCTGCTCACTAATTAATAGAAAATTTTAGCATATTTTTATAAGATTTGTACCGTAAGGTAGGACGTCAAAAAGCTGATCGTTGCCTGGCTCGATCAGATCGAGTCGATTTCAATTTATGCACTTGGCAATGCAATTAAAGTGACGGATAAGAAGTTGGATCCTGTCATGTTACATTCAATGCGAGCGAACCGTTTCAATATGGTGTGTTTGGAATTCGATGGGGAAGGGCATGAATGTTATAGTAATCCTGTTAAAAGTTGATGCTGCTACAGAGGGGGAGAAATATGCGGCGCGAATAGATATGGTCCTCGATTTGGGCAGCAATTTAAGATCGCAGTAAAGATTTATCAACCCGAAGAAGGCAAAGTAGAATCTGGTACCATCCCAAGGCAGTGCCCACTGCCCAACCCACCGTCGCTGTTTGATTCATTCATTCATGGTCAGTCCTTTCCTTACCTTCATTGACTACTATCTAAATCCTACCTTCGTTGATTAATAATGGTAGCTGATCCCGGCCTAGCCCACGGGGGGCTCGGTCGGCCAGTCTGCGTCACGACTGGAGAGAATTAGGACCAGGGTCCTTCAAGCCCAGGCAAATCGAGGGGCCCAAGGGTCACGTCGACAGAGGTTTAAGGGACGGATCGACCAAGCCCCGGTCGGTAAAGTTCCCCGACTAGGCAACGCCGAGCACCCCTCGACTCAGCCATCGAAATCGGCTCCCCGACCCGGAGCTAGGTCGAGTAAGTCAGGTCTCAGTACCACGAGGATCGGACACTCAATTAGGAGACCGAAAAGATCGCAAGGCAGTTACAGCTCGGCGACCCCCCGACTCATGGCGTACCCCCGTGTCACTCGGGGCGGTATTACACCCAACCCGGTCGATGTCACTCAGGCCCATCGGTCGGTAAGCGGTCCCCAAGCCAATCTTTCTTTACGCCATCTCCAGGACATCGTAGGTACAACCATGACAAAGAGATTAACGCGAGCCTTACTTATTTATGGCCTATGTCGCAGACGTGCCAACAACACTGTGCTACATGAGCACCCCGCAACCTGCTGCGGCGCCGATTGGTGCTCTTCCATGAGCTGACAAGCACCATACCACTATCCTGTTGACACAGACGATGGTTATCAGCTTTCCCGACTATATAAGCTCCTCCCTTCTTCCTTCCGCATATATGCGCAATTGTGCTCCCTTCTGCTATCTCCCTTTGCTTCATTACATTTCCTGCGGATACTAACTTGACCGTCGGAGGATCTGATAGGGGATCTTCCTCGGCGGGTCTGCTAACACGGTCATTTTCTCACAGGTCGGAGCCAGGTCGGTGTCAGGTCGACGCTAGATTAATAACTTGTGACACTTGAAAGACCATTTTATTTTTGTGATTTTTATTTCGCTTGACAGGATCAAATAGCAGTCAAATGCTATGAGAGATAATTAATCGATGGATCAGTAAGATTTGCTCTGACATTGGACGAATATGGTGCAGAGGTTTCCTCCCAAGCAAAGCAACCACACCCACACCAAACATTTTGATTGTTTCTGACACTATCTATTCATCCTTCATCACCAACCAGAATGGAGCCCCATCAGGAGCCCCAGGGCTAGGAATTTGGTTGAATTGGTACACATCATCCAACCACTGCTCGATGTGGAGTCTTAACTCATTCACACTTCATTTATATATTGAGATTGTTTTTTTATGCTGGGGAATCAAATCTATAGCTGATGCTGATGAAGTAACCTTCAGGCTATTAATCGAGGAAATTTGACAACAGACAAATGGCAAAATCGTTCGCTCTCAGTGTCCCCGTCGTACCCATCCCAAGCTATCACGAGCGAGAAAAATTACTGTCTCCGGAGTAATTAGTGCACAGTTGGGCCGAAAATTGATACATCAAATGCCAGAGTTTTAATCCAGTGTGTCTCGTACGACTCGAACCTAGGACCTCTTAGACAACACTCTCATGCACTAACCAGTGGGAACTATCAAAAAATAAACATAGGAAATTAGGTTAAAGCCCCTGATCAATAGTGTGGAAATATTTAAGGGTCGAGCTTTTGATCGAAATTGGAAACAGAATATCAATTAAAAAATAAATACTAATGAATAGAAATTGACTGCTCGTCTTTTTGGTCAAACTTCGACGTCGATGCTTTCCCGACAGCGATCCGATCACAACCGTCCGTTTGCATCCGGAGTCCCACAACGGAAGCACTATAAATACAACGCCGCGGCCTTCGCTAGCCTCGGCTCCCGACGAAAAGCCGATGTCTCCTCCGTCGCTGCTCGCCGCGAGCCTTCTCCCCTTCCTCGCCGTCCTCGCGCCGTCTTCCGGCGCCGGAGCCCCCTCCGACGGTAATTCTCCCGTCGGCATGTCGCGGTTCCGCGAGGCCCCGCAGTTCTACAACTCGCCGTCGTGCCCGCCGCCTCTGCCGGCGGGGCCCGGGGCGATCTGCTCCCCCAACGCGCTGGTCCATGTGGCGATGACCCTCGACGTGGCGTACCTCCGGGGCTCGGTGGCGGCGGTGGTCTCGGTGCTGCAGCACACCGCCTGCCCCCAATCCGTCTTTTTCCACTTCGTGGCCACCTCCGCCGCCGGCGGTCTCCACGCCACTATCTCCGGCGCGTTCCCTTCCCTGTCCTTCCAGATCCACTCCTTCGATTCCGAGGAGCCGCGGGTGGCGGGGCTCATCTCCACCTCCATCCGCGCGGCGCTGGACCGGCCCCTCAACTACGCGCGCTCCTACCTGTCGCGCCTCCTACCGAAGTGCGTCAGACGCGTCGTCTACCTCGACTCCGACCTTGTCCTCGTCGACGACGTGATGGATCTAGCATCCACTCCGATCCCCGACGGAGCGGCGCTGGCGGCGCCAGAGTATTGCAACGCTAACTTCACCTCCTATTTCACGCCCGCCTTCTGGGCGAACCCGGCGCTCTCGGTCGCCTTCGAGGGGCGGCGCGCCTGCTACTTCAACACGGGGGTGATGGTGATGGAGCTGGGGCGGTGGCGCGACGGCGGCTACACGGAGCAGATCGAGGAGTGGATGGAGCTGCAGAAACGGATGCGGATCTACGAGCTGGGGTCGCTGCCTCCCTTCTTGCTGGTCTTCGCGGGTCGGATCGCGGCGGTGGAGCACCGGTGGAACCAGCACGGCCTCGGCGGCGACAACTACAGGGGACTCTGCCGGGACCTTCACCCGGGGCCCGTCAGTCTCCTGCACTGGAGCGGGAAAGGTAAGCCGTGGGCGCGCCTCGACGCCGGCCGGCCCTGCCCCTTGGACGCCCTCTGGGCCCCCTACGACCTCCTCCTCCGCAATCCCATCGCCATTGACGAATCCTGAGCTCAAATCTAACTCTAGATCTTCTTCTTCTTCTTACTCTTTACCTCAAAATCAAAAGTTCAGTCAATCAACTGTAGAGTTATTATATATCTTTATTTAATTGTAGATTTATATCTTTTAAACATCTATATGAATTTGAATGAGACATGAATCTTTATGATAAAGGAACAGATGTGACTTAATTTATCTGTGAAAACAGACATCTGTAACTTCAATTCCAAGTCGAGGACCTCATGCTCATGTTCTTGCTCGTCGAAGCACAGAAGCTTCGTTGCGTTGACGACTTAGAAGTTGTGTGTCTGGTAGTTTTCCTTCTAATGTTTGAGTGTCGGTGAGGTAGATGATGATCTCAGCCAGCATCACAGAGAAAATCCAAAAAGATATCTAGGAAATAATATTTTTAAGATATTTGAAATCTAGTGTACGTAGATTGACCAAGAAGTCAGCGACATGGACCCGGAGGGTGGGTCAACAGCACGTTGTCAAGTTGATGTATATTTTTCCAGTGGCGAGTCTTGCGCGTGGTCCTTGTGGTTTAGGCTACACTCCAAAACGCAACATGTTTTAGGCTTCTTCGCATTACGATTTTTTTTTAATTTTTTTTTTAGAGAAAGTAGTGACAAAGAAGACCTAACGCTAATCTCGATAAGGCCTTCTTAATAGCCGTAGCAGTCGACTTTAATCAAGCCGATGTTAAAGTTATACAAAGGGCCTCATGAATACAATTATTGAACAATATGGTCAAGGATCACTTTCGCTATTATTGAATTTGAACAATGTCAAGGAGAATCAATCTCAATTGTTGATTAACCGAGCAGATTATAAATTTTTTTTTATAACTAAGGTTTCAATTTCAATTGTTACGATCTAATTAATTTTCGAGACGATTGATCCGATCTATGAAAATTTTTCATCGGTTCACAGCGTAAATCATGGGAGTGCTATGGTAAATCGTCGATAGTGGACCTTCACGGTCTTGGCCGTCTATATGAAACCATCCAACGCCGAATCAACACTTCGCTCGTAGAGATAAAATAACTTGTGGGCTTTTCCACCCCGGATAGTTCGGCCAATGGTCGCCCAACTCAAATATTTCATTAAATTCAGCACTAAAAACGATCCTATCTTTAATTTGCTGAACTTATGTTTTCCGTACGTATCTTTTTTATCCTATCTACTTGTAGATGATTATTGAAGCAAAAATTATATCGTTCATCTCAAGCGATTTAGCATCATCAGTCTCACAATACATATAGATAAATCATGACGATATTTTATTTTAGTGTCACATTCAATGTTCCTAATTTTTTTCAATCACATTGTGGTTTTGATGCGATAGTCTACAAATAGTTAAGTCGACTAGTAAGGGCAGAGATTTTCTGGTCCCAAAATCTCTGATTTATCCCTGGTCTACACTATAATTTCGGCCGGATCGCAATCGTGATCCGGCCGCAATTTTAGTATGGACCAGGGATGGATCAGGAATTTTGAGACCAGAGGATCCCTGCCCATTGCATCAGAGTGGATCCTCTGGTCCCAAAATCCCTGGTCCAGCCTTGGTCCACACTAAAATTACGGGCGGATCGTGATTGCGATCCGACCGCAATTTGTTCCGATCCCCTCTAGGGTTCACCGTGCCCCTCAGGTTATAGTTTGGATTCGGGCGGGTAGCCTCCGGCCACCCACCGGCCTAAACCCTAAATCCTAAATCCGGATTTAGGGTTTAGGGTTTTAGATTTAGAGTTTAGGCCGTCGGGTGGCCGAGCACGGTGAAGATTTGTTTTATCTCACCTATAAAAAAAATCGAAGATTAATTTTAACTGTAGATGAAAAATTTTCGTAGAATTGAAAGAAACATATCAGATTCGACGTTATCTATTCTAATTAAACATTTTTTTTATTGAGAACGTATCTTTATTTTAGTAAAAATAACGAGCAAAAATTAAGACACGCTGTTAATCTGTTATTGAAATCTTTTATTTATTATCAGAATAATAAGGTGCGTATATATATTTCAAAACTACCATTGTTTTTTGACGTTGTTATAGGCTTGCTATATAATCATAATTGTTATGCATAACTATTATGATATATATAATTTATAAATACTAATAATATTATATTTTAATAGTTATAATACATAATTATTATAAATATTAATTTTTCATCAATATTGGTGAATATTATATAATTATTTCAATACTTAAACTATTATCAATATTTATGTTGCAGAAATTACATGACTATTACAGTCTTTAAATCTAGTCAATATTGATTAATATTATTTAACATTGATCAGCATTATCTATTAATAACTACAGATCATAATTATACTTTAATTGTTTTATCAATATTAGTCAATATTGAATTGTAAAAATTATAACTACTATAATTATATATAATGGTTAAAAAGTCATAATTATTATAATTATATATCAATTATAAATTATAGTTGTTATAATTACGTAATAAAATGTGTCCTGATAGGACAGAGAGTTATTTTTATCATAAGCGAATGAGAGACGTTTTTTTTTTCCAATGAAAAAAATGTCCTTTATTTTCATTCAAAAATAATTAAATTATATGCACTCTATTTCAATTATAATAAATATGTTTATTTAATTTTTTAATAAATATTTTTTCTTTTTATTTTTTTAGTTGGTATTATGTATCCATCTCATTTTCATTAATCTTAAAGTGGACATGCCGACCCTATAAAAATTTTTATTGATCATCAAGATAAATCAAGATGATCCTGATATTGCCCACGAGTAGGAGCATAGGCCGGGCCCACAGGCTAGCCTGGCACCACGAAGGTCTGGTAGACAGGTCAACCGCCCCTATCAACAAATAGAGCCCCACGCTCGGAGAACCTTCCACAGGGAAAGAGGGGGATAGGTCCATCAGATCATCTGAAAGGGCAGCGGGGCCGCCTTCTAGCTAGCAAACTCTGTAAAAGGGCCTAGTCACTCACCTTAGTTCACCCTCGACCCAAAGCAGAGTTTAACACCTTCAGCAAGGTCAGGTCGCGTGATAACCCCCAACCCAGAGTGTTCCTTGCGCTCCCTTTTTCTCTCTCTACCAGTCGGACGCTTGGCGGCCCACGCCCCTTGGTCCTTACCTGACTCGGTCCCCGGCACACGAACCTGCCAGTCGGTGCTCGGGGCACGGGCCATCCCGCCCGTACACGCCCTCACATCCTTACTTCCGGGGTACGACCCTGTTAACGGGGTTCCTCACGCTTCACCTACCTTTGACATCTCCACGCGCCCATACTGCGCATTAAGTACTCTCGTACTGCTCTTCCAGTACCCTCGTACTGCGCACCCAGTACTTGCGTACTGCCGGAGCACCCCGCGCCATGTCGCGCCTCTCTTCTGTGCTCCATGCGGGCTGACAGTCGTCCCACCCCTGTCCTCCTGTGAGGACCAAGATTGTCAGCTCCCCCGGTTATAAAAGCTCGGCACTCCCCCTATCGCAGGTACGCGCACGCGAGTTCTCGCATCCCCTGCCTCATTTCAATCCAGTTCTTGCTCATCTGCCCTTGGAGACTAACTTGACCGTCAGAGTGCCTGACCGGGGATTCCCCCGACGGATCCACTAACGGTCTCACTTAAGACGCTCTACTGTTACAATATTACCCGAGGGCCTAAATAATATTTTATGATTCATGCCATACAAATTATTGAGATGCAAAACTTTGTTTTCGATATTTAAGAACTTAAAAGATGAAATGGCAGACACCTTCCTTTCCTCTAACACACTCCCACTCACACACGCACATTCTCTCTCTCACACACACGCACAGTGTTGATAGATCAGTATCGGATGAGTTGTCCGTCAGGTCGAGGGAGTAGCAATCTCAGTATTGGACGAACAACTCCTCGAAACGTGACAGACCGAATCAATCATTCTCAATTCAATCTGCTAACTGATCCAATAATTTTTTAAAACACGACAATTTTTTAGTCCAATTGTTTCTAGGCGTTAACTTAGATATCACAAAAGGGGTATAAATAAGGTGGTTTTGCAGCCTAAATATCAAGTCAAGTAGCCTAGCTATCTGCAGAATGCAGAATGCTCCCATGGTGATCGACGTAAGGCCTTATGAAGGTCCTCCTCCACCACACCTCAAACGCCCTCTGTAGATTGGGGCACCTATCACCCGACTTCAAGAAGGTCCCCAGCCAAGAGAGCAGGATGCTCTGCTGCTCCTCCAGCGGCAGCGTCAGAATCGTCCTCCCGATCCCTTCTTCCACTACCTTACGATCGAGCCCCCTGCAGCCGTGCTGCAGCCAGCTGTAGTCATCAATGAGCGGCTGCAGCCAGACGTACAGAAGCTGCTTGCGCGTCTCCTTGGAAGGAAGCAGCTCCCCTTTGCCGATGCCGACGAAGAGCCTCGAGCTGATGCAGCTCACCAGGTGACGAGATGTTATGGGCACCCTCGAGTGCAGCTCCGCCAGCTCGTTCTGGCTCGCCCACAAGGAGGCGAACTCGTCGGAGGCGTGCCGGTCGACCAAGATCTCCACCAGCCAGAGTAGATTGTCCGCCGCCAGACTGATCCGCCGCACCACCGTCTCTCTGCTCTCCAGAGACATATCCGCGAGATCGGACTCCGATGCCTGTCGGAAGAGATCCAGCAACGACTCTAAGCAGCGCCGGCATGAAGCGTACAAACTCTGAACGCTGATATCGGCCGATCCATTGGCCACGAGGAGGTTCTCCTTGAGAAGCTTGAGAACCAACGACTTCATTTCCCGACGGCCTCTGTCTTCGCTGCTCTCCAGGACCAGCTCCATTATTTTAGAGAGCGTGTCATTCGGTGGGTGACAGAAACCGGAGGCTACTCGGTTAAGTATGGGACTGATTCCATACTCATCGTCCTTTAAATGTCTGATCGAGGACACGACTTGTTCCTCTTCTTCTCCTTCCCAAGGCACTGCTTCAAGGTAATCCAGACATGACTTGATGCATGCATGGAAGCCGAGCGTTTCAGCAACCTGTAAATTAACTTAAATCAACTATTCTTAAAGCAAATTCCATGGTATATATAAATCAAAACGTTCAATCAACCTTCAAAATCCGGAGAACTCGCGGAACACTTTGCTTGATCAACCTGTGCTTCGCATCTTTAGTGTACATCAACCCCACAGTCTCGACGTAAATCTCCAGATCGTCACATTCGAGAATTTCGATTTGAGGCAGGGGAGGCTGCATGGAGAGCTTATCAGCGAAGAACCTGCTATGCTCTGTGAGAATGTTTCTGTGGACGCTCATCCTCACGGAAGTGCCGCACTTAGCGTGCAACGTAACTTTGAGGTCGCTGGTCTCCATCTGACCAAACCCAACAGATATCTTTCTCGGGACCGCAGCGTTTTGCTTCTGCGGCCTCTCAGGGACCTTTGATGAAATTGGGGCGGCGATGGCGGATCTGAGGCATCTCTGGTCCTCGGCAATGAGTCTGGACCTCAGTGAAGTGGAAGGCAGTCGTTTGTCCACCGGAGGGAGCTGTGATATCCTTGATCTCTGCTTGTTGTCTTGAATATCTTGGGTCTTGAGTGTTCTCTGGATTGCTGCGGGAGAAGGACAGCACCAGAACCCTTCCGGGCTGACAGCGACTGGAACACTCCTGATCCTTGGGTGGCCTTGTTCGAGCTTTCCTAGAGTGAAATTTTCCATCTAGCAATGCCTGGATGATTGCGCGTTTCCAAGAGGGAAATCAGAGGTTTCAACGGCGACTCAAACAAACAGGAAATTGTGTTTGTAAACCTGCACAAGCAATAAAATCTACTTATAATCATTGAGCATTAGTAACATGAGATGATAGACAGACTAAAATCACTTCCTTGTTAGCAAAATGAAACATTCAGAGAAAAATTTCCAAGAACATGTCATAACATAGCACCAGAAGTTCAACTTACCTCTTCTAGTCGCTTTGCTCCTCCTTTTCTCCACTTATCTTCTTCCTCTGCCGAGGCAATACCGAGCATGGAGACAAGAGATGGATGGAGTTGCAGATGTCAATAAAAGCAATTTCTCTAACAATTCCCATCCAATTTTATGCTGTAGAAAAGATGGTAGCTTTAGCTTTTTATAAATGAGTGTCCCCCTGTTGTTCCCTACGTACCATCGTATTTCTCTCAGTAATCCAAAACTCCTTTGCAGCATGCTTAAATACCTATTCTCACACACTCTGAATCCTCCATTTCTCAAGTTTGAATCAGTCCTAGTAAATTTGAACTACTTGTGAGGCTCATATTACAAAGTGGAGGAAAATAAAAGAACATTTGATGGAGGTTTTGTTTATAAAACAACATTGCTGGAAAGGTACTTGCCATGCACAAATATCCAACTCTCAAGTCCCAACAAGAACACAGAAACAGATAAATGAAATAAGGCTACAGACAAATAAGAGAGGCCATGCCAAAACTTGGGATTAAGTAACTATTAATCTTTGCTCTAGTAGGTTTCAAAATTATGGAAGATTGGATTTTAGTTAAGTGTAGGCTAGTGGATGAGCAGTCAGATTGCACATGATTATGTGATATTATTAGAATTTAGAAATGAAGATGCTTTCCCTAAAATAATTCTTCCTTGAAGGTAAACTCTGCCTGATGAATTAAATAATCTTTAATTACGTTTGGTTTCTCACAAGTTTGTTTGGATTTTGTTCCTGATCTCTTCTCCCTGGCTTTATTTAATATTGACTGCATGTGCTTGTTAAAGCCATTAATTAGATCATGCATTTAACTTGCAAGTTGGTGTATTCATGTTAACGCTAGGTTTGATTTAAAGGTAACCAACAATTGGAAGTCTAGATTCTGTATTTACAATAGGGCAAGAGAACATGTTTTAAGAAACTTTGGCCTGAGATCGAAAGCCGTCATTTAGGCTCTTCGCGGCTCACTTGACTATCAAGATTCATAAACTTTAGTTCTTAATCTAGAGGTCTAGAGTTTAAATCTTGAGGAAAGCAAAAACCCACAGTTAGGGGTGAGAAGATCGTAGGGTCGCCGACCTAGAGTATTGCCTGCGGGGACCATAGAGGCGGGGCCGATATATAGCGATAGTGTAGTGGAAGTGTAACTAATTATCATCTCAAATATTTACGATTCGATTCTTAGTTATGGTCTATTTTGTAAAAATATTTTTTTTAAATGGAATGTAAATTTTGGAAAACTGAATTTTTAGATCATTTACTGTAAACATTTATCGACGCGGCCGGTGGGAAAGAGTTCAGGTGGTGCGGTTTAACAGGCAGTCATTCCAGTCTGAAATCTTTCAATAAATGTCTGATGAGCAACAGGGTGACGTGACTGTCAAAGCCGAAGACAAACACTGTAAAACCAGAGTGTTGGAGATTGGTACCGCTGCACTAGCCCAAATGATGCTTCCTCTTTTGACTTTTTTTTCCGTATTTTTGCTTTACTTTGGCCTCGTTCTGCCATGCTTGAAACAGAATCCTCTTGCAGTGGAGATCTCAAACTATGTGCATTCTGCATGAAAGAAAATTACAGTAAAAGCAACAAGTGAGTGAGTATCATAAAATTGCATCGTGTATAAACTGCCCATTTATCTCCTTTATACTTGCGTTCAAATAGAGATGCGTAGAGGTGTTGAAACTTTTGGTGTTCTTGTGACAGAGAATAGTTTTCATTTCTGTGAGAGGAACATCCACCAAATGTTCATCTGATAATTGTTCTTCCGATGACGGAGCACGAAAACGAAGAGCAGCAAAGAATCCACTGTAACTGTTTACGTTTACATTTTTATTTCTTGCATTCTATCAGAGCGTAGTTGAATGTACGATGGATCTTCCTGCTTGCTATATGATCATGTCACTGTGAAAGGGATCTCTTAAATTGAATTGTTGCGTTTGCATATACATAATAAATTATCTGTACAGCATGACATGCCTGTGGATAGATCTGTGCGAGTATTCCTGTAGATATGTTCGATTGATATGTACTAATTGTTCATCCCTGGAGGAATCGCCGGAGGAGTTTGCTCCGTTGAGTTCGGCCGCCGCCGGGCGAGATTGCGAGAGTGACGTGATCTGCCACCGTCGCCGGGAGCCGAATGCATTTTGGGGTCAATTCTCCGATTTTGATCGGTGGACGATTAGGAGATCAGTCCTCCCAATTTGACCGACGGGCGAAGAGGGGTCAGAGTGGATGGTGGGATGCGTACTGGTGAAGATTTTGTATAGCCAGGTTTGATGTACATGATCTAGTTAATTATTTATAGAGTTCGAACTAAGCTGTGACGAATTATTAAAAAAAAATTTCGTTACTAAATAGCAAGATCTAAGAATATTAGGGGACGTTTGATTTATATTTTTTAATTTATTTTCTATTTTTATTTTATGTAGAAAATATGATTTTTTGGAAAACATTTTTAATTTATATTTTTCAACTTTGTTTTCCAGAAAAAATATAGTGTTTCTGAAAAATTAGATAATGAAAAAAAATTATTTTCCAGAAAATTAGAAAATACGATATTTTAAAAAATAAAAATGAAAAATGGAGCAAACCAAACGCCTCCTTAGTTATCATAATGAATGTACTTCTTCTTTTTATTTCGGCGACGGTCGATGAAAACTTTCTACGGGGCTAAATCGATCGTCCCAAATTTAATAGTTACTTAATTAATTTTTTTATTTTGTTAAAGAGCAAGAACACAATAATAACTTATAAAAATGATCAGAAAGGTAAGGAAAAAATGAAAATAATAAAATTTAAAGAAAAATAATATTATAATATTAAATATGTTTTCACTTTTAAAAAGTAGTTTTATAAAAAATATCAATTACTCAGGAGTATAATTAATAAATATTTTTAATTTATTAATCAAACTTAATTTTGGTTTTAAATTAAATTTTTATCAATAGAAAATTTAAAATTATGGATCAAATTTTAATAAATAAAAAATTATCAACAAAAGCTAATGTAAAAAATTATCGGTAAATTGTCATTAAATCCTCAATAGCCCTTTGAACTTTACAATCACTCTCCACACAAGTTTTTCTTTATTTTTACTCCCGGATGAATTTGAGTATAAAAGGAGAAAAATTGAGTATACATCAGTGAAAACTGAGTATAAAAGGGTGAAACTTGAGTATAAAAGAGTGAAAATTAAGTACAGGGTTATTGATGTGGTGGATGCAAACTGTCATACTCAATTTTCTAACTTTTATACTCAATTTTCTTCAAATAATCCTCACCAAACATCACATCAGGGACTACATGCAAAGAAATGTTTGTGTAGGGATTGCATATAAAGTTGACTTGGTAAGTGGGGAGTTTAGAAAAATTTATCCAAAAATTATCAACCAAAGAAATTTAATTTTGACAAATAAAAACAATCACATTTAACTTTAATCTATAAATCTAAAAAATTAAAAATTATTAATCAAATTTAATTTGACTAATAAAAAATTAAAATTAATGAATTAAAATAAGATTTATTTTAGTTAATAATTTTAAATATTTATTATCTAAACTCATATATTTTAAAATATTAATAATATTTTATTTAATAAATATAATATATATAATAATATAAAAAATTGACGGGCCTAATAGAATATAAGGGCCATAGACATACAATAAGGCCTATGCCTTGAATAGGTCCTGCTTCATGTGAATCTGCAGTGTAGCTTTGGGTGTTCCACCGAGAAGGGAAGGGCCGTCAAAGGGATGAGAATTTTGAGGGAGGAGACGGCGGGGGAAAGGTATACGCCGGTTAGGAGGAGCTACGAGGTGTTTGTCGGAGGGCTCTGTGAAGAAGGGGAGGTGGAAGAGGCGGCGAAGCTTCAGGATGAAATGGCCGGCGGAGTATTAATTTAAAGTGTATCCTCTACTCAATCACATAATTCAAGTCTTGAAATCACACAACATGTTTAGAGCCTACAAATCTGTCCCTCAATTCATCTCTGTCATCTTCCTTCGGGACTTCCTCGGCGCCACCGCCGTCCGGTGGTGCGAAATGCACACCTGTGTGCCGAACTTGCAGCCAAGCCTCCGCGCCAGCATCCCCCTGCTGCTCGCCGCCGCTCTCCGATCCATTCGCTCGATCGCCTTCCGCAGCATGGAGCACTCGCTCTCCAGCCCTTGCACCCGGCTCCGCACGCTGTCCATGTCCAGCCTCAGCAGCTGGTTTTCCCGTATCGCCGACGGCGCCTTCCACGCGCCCCTCCCCCTTCTCTCATCACTCGCTGTGGCCAGCGTGCCCTCTTCCTCGTGCCCGGATGCTTCCGTCGCCATCAGCGTGCCCGCGATCGCCCGCCGCAGCTGCAGCTGCTCGAAGAAGAGCACCTGCACCACCGTCTGCAAAGGCAGCCGCTCGTTCTGCGCCGCATGCGTGCACGCCTCCAGGGTCAACTTCCGGCAGTCCATGACCCTGCACACTCTTTCCCTCTCCTCATCGCTTATCAGAGGATGAGCCTATGGTACAAGTAAATGTCAGTCATCACATTAACATACGAACAAACACCTTGCGTGCATATAAATGGGAGCTCTGTGTCGCCGTACTTTGAGGTAGACGTCCACAGAGCGATAAAGCCCATCGTCGAACGCCCTTGCCATGGCCGGCAGCGCTAGTGCGATGTCGCAGAACTTGTCCGGCTTCAGGTTCGCATCGGACGCGGTCTCCGAGAGGAACAAGTCCATCAACTTCCCTGCCATTAGCAGCTTGTTCTTATCGTTGCGCATTTGTAATCCCTCCTCGCTCCCGTCCTTGGCAGAGTCTGCCGTTGCCGCTGTGGCCTCCAGTTCCTCGAGGAAGTAGCTCAGGATCCGCTCGACGCAGTCCACGTCGTAGAGCGTTTCGACGAGGTAGGAAGAGCTCGGCATCAGTAGGTCGTCGAGCGTAGCGTGCTCGAGGCGCGACGCTATCTTGCGCTCCAGAACGTTCGGGAATCTTCCGACGCACGGAGAATGTTCGCCGTGCGGAGGAGACCGAAGAGGAAGCGGGTAGTGACCTGACCGGAGGAGCAGCTGCTGATCTTCTTGTTCGAATGGGGGAGGTTGTTATGATGGTTTCCAGTAGCTCCTTTTGCTCCGTCTCTGATGGCATTGGGTGAAGGCGGCGGCGGCGGCTGTGTTAGCGTTTGTTTGCTGGCGATTCGAACGTGAAAGCCCTGGGATCGACCTCTTCGCGTAGGAGACGAGAGAACACTCGATGACATCGGCGCTTAGATCCTTGTCTTTCATTGCGGAGATCACCCGCTTGTAGAAAGGTAGGCCGAGGGTCGCTAGGTCGTCGAACCAGGAGTCGGCAGCTGCAGCAGAGGCGATGACGGAGGAGCGGACGCCGTTCTTGCGCCGAATCCCGTAATCGATCCCGTTCCATAGGGCGGCGACTGCGGAGTGGGAGAGTTTTGCTGTCTCTGACCTCCCGCTTCCGCCGTCGGCGACGGGCCGGCCTGAGAGGGAACTAAGGTCGGCGGTGGCGGACGCGAGGGCGGTAATCGAATCGACGAACCGCTGGACGAGACCCAGATCTTCAGCCACAGGTTGCAAATTTTCGCACGACTTGAGGGCTTTCACCGAGTCTCTCAAGCTCCGGAGCACGGACTGACCAAGGAACCGCTCCGTCTTGGCGACGAGGTTCTCCTCCGCGAACTCCTCCGTCATCTCGAGGTACTCAGCGGCGCAGCGGAGGGCAGCGACCCTGCAGGCGGTGATCTCGACCTTGACACCGTAGCAGAATTTGGCGGCGGCCTCGAATATGTCGGCGCCTCCCGGGAAGTCCGGTAGCGCAATGCGCTGGAAATCTTCATCTACTTCTTCGATCTCATCGTCTTCCTCTCCATCTGCTGCGTTGATCAATTGGTGGAGCTTTCTACTCTTGGACATCAAAGGAAACTGCTAGCAGCAAATCAGAGTTAGATATCACCGAAAACATGAACAAAGACGAGATTTTTGAATCGCAGCACTTCACCTTATGTAGATGGAAGCTCATGTCACCAACCTCGATCACAACATCAGTAGGCAAACCGGTAGTGCAGAACCATGCTTGGCCACTGGAACTGGCTTTCTTTTCTGCCATTTCTGCCTCTGTCCTAATCTCCTTTCAATAGTTCAGCTGGATTCAAAATTCTTCGCCATTCTTCCCAAGCTCCAATTTTTAGCTGAGCATACCACTGTGGCTCAAACTGGTAAGGGGAAGGAGAAAATTAAATGCTGTTGCTCGGTTGGTAGGGGATTCCAGTTCCAACCGGGCGAGATGAACGAGGGGCATTTGAGCAGAGTTTTACCTCAAAAGCAGTTACCTTGCCCATTTACTAAATCGTTTGTGCTCGTCTAACTGCAGGCTTTGCCTCATAATCCTCGAGAGAATCTCACTATGGGAGGGGAACAAAGCGAGGCAAGTACGTAATTGTTTAACTGCAGGCTTTGCCCATAATCCTCAAGAGAATCTCACCAGAGCAGAGCTTCTTTCTTCTTGAGTCTCCCTTACAAAACTATCTCAAATAAGGAATCCAGAACAAAAATGATCCGGGCGAGTAAGTTTTTAGAGTGGGTCAAGGGTCCGATCGGATCAAGCCTGGGTCGAATGGGGTTAAGTTGGATTAACCTTGGTCTGATGAGCCAGACATGGATCTGACCAGGAGGAGTAGAAGTCAAGGTAAGTGGAGTCATGGCTCAGCCGCTGTCATCCGGGCGCATACTCTCGACCGGGGCACTCTGGGTCGGGCCTTCTGGGTCGAGCACCCCGGGTCAGGCACCCTGGGTCGGGTCTTTTGAGTCGAGCACCCCGGGTCAGGCACCCTGGGTCGCGCACCCTGGGTCGGGCACCCAGGATCAGGCACCCTGGGTCGGGTACCCGGGATCAGGCACCCTGGGTCGAGTACCCTGGTACACCCTGAGTCGGACATCCTGAGTCAGGTACCCCGGATCGGGCACCCAGAGTCAGGCACCCTAGGTCGGGTACCCTGGATCAGACATCCAAGGTCAGGCACCCTAGGTCAGGTACCGCGGATCAGGCACCCTAGGTCAAGCACCCTGGATTACCCAGGGTCAGGCACCCTGGATTACCCAGGGTTAGGCACCCTGGGCCGAGCACCCCGGATTGAGCACTCTAGGTCGGGCACTCTATAACTGCCCTAAAAACATGTATGATTGAGAGGCAAAGCTTGTCAGACTGAGCCAAGTCGTGGGTTGGTAGACCCTAGTCAACTATCCCGAATGAGTAACAGCTTGCTTCAGCAGAGGAGATCTCCCCAAATCTCCTCATTATGGAGAAGAAACCTCTAACATAATCATGACCTGACAGAGCCGCAAAACATTAATTGGTATCAGAGAGGACAACTTATGCAGATTGTCAGGCGGCTGTGGCAGTCTCACAAATCAACTAAAGCTGTCATTGGCTCAGTTTGTCAATTGATCAACTCTTAATGAGATAGGACAGCTCTGATAAGGCAGGAGACCTTCTCCTCCCCTATATAAACCCCACCGGGGGCTTCAAAGAGGGGGGTGGCTGCCATTTGGAACTTTGCCCTCTCTTTGTGTGCTCTTTATTTTTGTCCGATCCGAGTGACTTGTGTTCTGTTCGCATCCCAACCCAACCCCGACTCACACCTTGTAGCAACCAAGGCCATCTTCATCAGGCCGAGTCACCCGAGTGAGAGCCTTCTTCACTTGTTGACAGGATGAAGAAAAATAGAAAATTGAAGCTCTTTTTCGTGCTAGTCTTGACAAGCACAAGATGGAAGGCAAACATATTTCGTACAGTTAGTCAAAAAAATCTTGGAGCATCTGTTACAAAGATGAGCTTCCAAAGCATGCACAGCTCGAAATACTGGTTCAGAGCACTGCAGAGGTTATTTTGTTACTCCCTTGCCATCCATGTCCAATGCTTTTGTTGTTTTTGTCTGCAATAGTATACTGATATTCCAGCTCTATTAACTCCTGTGACCTATGTTATCTATGTCATTGTAAAGGCATTTAGCGGCCACTAGATTGTGTTAACCTTCGTACCTTTGAACAAATACTGCACTTGGCTGTGACATGGTAAAAGTAAAAGTATCAAGTAATTGAATATAAAAGGCTATGTAGTTACATCGGCGTTGAAATATGAGCATGTGCAGGGAGATTCGGTTTGTCTTCTATAATCATTGTGAGAAAGCCATCAGTATTTTCTGTACATAATATCATGTAGAAAAGCTCTTGCAATGATCTGGAAATTGCCAACTTTCTTCCCCTTTCTTATTCTATTATTTGGATCAACAGTAGGGAGATATGTGCATAGAATGATAGATTGGGACGAGTGAGGATAAGTGGACGATGACACACGATGCAAATATGATGTTCAAGAGTATCATCATATCATTTAAATCTGAGGCCAAGGTGATTTATTAGAGATGTTCTCATGGGATGAATTTATGATAGCGCATGAGTAGTTTTCGTGATTTACCTTCGTGTTGATCTTGAGATGGATTGATGGTGGTGTTAGGATGGTCGAATCCGCCCTCCGAATCCACAAGAAATGCACATATTTGGTTAATCGGTCAACGATCACCCAAATCGCATCGTGTCCTCTCCGAATCCTCAGTAATCCCACGACAAAGTCTATGATGATATGTTCTCATTTAGACTCAGGAATAGGGATCTTCTGGAGCAATACAGCAGGTCTCTGATGCTCGGCCTTCACCTGCTGGTACACTAGACATTTAGCTACAAAGTCTGCGATGTCTTTCTTCATACCGTTCGACTAATAAGAACATCTCAAATCTTGGTACATACGAGTCTCATCCGTTTGTATCGCAAACCGAGATCGATGAGTCTCCTGAAACAACTCCTCCAAGATCGGATGTGACTCAGGTACACACAATCTCCCTCGGAAATATAGAATACCCTCGTTATCTTGTGTAAAGTTAGTCTGCTGCTCTGAGACAATCCGTCTGCCTAGGAATTGCAGATGTTGACCACTGGCTTGAGTCTCTCGGATCCTCATCCTGATCGAAGACTGAGCAACCACAGTCACCAATAACCTTTTTTTGTCTGACCCTGCTCCTCCGATCCCAATTCTAAGAAGCTCTGAACTAAGTATGTGACCATAACTCGGTGGAAAGCGAGAACATTCCGGGATTTCCTGCTCAGTGCATCTACTACCACATTAGCTTTCCTTGGATGATAGCTAACGGTGCAATCATGATCCTTCGAAAACTCCATCCATCTCTTCTAATGAAGATTCAGCTCTTTCTAAGTGAATAAATACTTGAGACTCTTGTGATCCGTGTAAATTTCAAATATAATGCTATACAAATGATGCCTCCATATCTTCAGGGCAAAAATAATGGTGGCAAGCTCTAAGTCGTGGATTGGATAGTTCTACTCATACTCCTTTAGTTATCGAGAAGCATAAGAGACTACCCGTTCGAGTGACGAGAGCCAAAGTCGAAGAAGGCTTAAAAGCAATAGGTCGAAGTTGCAAAGGAAGAGTCAGATGAGTCGTGAGGATCCGAGTGTAAGAGAATTGTACTCGGGATGAAAAACTCTAGGTTTAGGGTTTGGGCAGTCGACTGCGGCTTGTAGCAGTCGACTGGTAGTTGGCACAGAAAGATCAGTCGACTGATCTTTTGTGCAGTTGACTGGTGTCGGTTGGGAATTCGAACGTTGGGTTGCAACGTTCGAATTTGGTTGGGACCAGTCGACTGGTGTTGGCACCAGTCGACTAGTAACGGCTAGTTCAACCACGTGCTCTATTTAAGGAAGCTCGATTTGGCTGCTATGGTTGATAAAATTGGCTTTGGTTAAAGGTCAATTAGTAGTCTTTGTGCACAGGAGTCTTGTGCGAGTTGTGGTGAGGTTTCTCTACTCATAAGGAGCTACGCGAGCTAGCCGGAGGTCTTTCGGGGACTCATCTGCCGACGGATCGAAATCGTCTACCTTAAGGACAGCCGTGGAGTAGGTGTATCATCTCCGAACCACGTAAAGGTTTGGTGTTAGCATTGTTTCAATTTGTAGTTGATATTTTTGCTTGTGCATGATAATACTTGTAGAAAGAAATCGACGCATTGGGGGCACCCCTCTTCTAGCCGTGCCATCGATCCCAATAGTTTGGTACACAAAATTCTATGAGATTCTAAGGAAGAGTTTATTATACACAATAGCTATATTGGATATTCAAACTTTTTTACTTGTAGGTCACACCTTAATGATTTTATGATCTCCTTAAAACTTTCCTTCGTTGAAATTAAAATTTATCAATAAAATAATTTAAAACAGAAATGAAAATGTATATTAATAGTATTATAATAATTACTATTTGTTGCCAAATTAGTTATATTTTTAATATTTTATTAGTGAAATTTAACTTTATTTATTTAATTAAAAATATTTTTAGATAAATATATTATTTTTTTAAATAAATTATGATTAAAAATTTATCAGATATATATATATATTAATTTACTAGTAAAGAATTGGAATTTAATAAAGATAAAATTATTGTTATATAACCTAGTTGATAGGGCTGCAATCGAACCGAGCCGAGCCGAATACCTGAGAGTTTGAGTTTGGCTCGTTTATTATCGAGCCGAGCTCGAGCTTAATTTATCGAATATAGTGATGGCTCGCGAGCATATTCGAGCCTAATCGAGCCCTAAACGAACTTACCAAATATAAATTATTAATTAAATTATTCATCAATCTATTAAAAAAATAAATTATATATTCTAAAAAATATAAAATATTTACTAAAATCTATGATTTTATTCATACAAATGAGTTTTATTGGATATTTTTATTTATTAAATGTAAAAGTGTCAAAATTATATATTTAATGTTAAATATTAATTTTATATTTTACGAACTAGCTCACGAGCTTATTAACGAGCCTGTTCACGAGCTAACGAGCCAAATACTGCTGAGTTTGAGTTTGGCTCGTTAGTATTAACGAGCTTTATTAAACGAGCTCGAACGAGCTTCTATCGAACCGAGACCCGAATAGTTCGCGAGCGGCTTGGCTCGTTTACACCCCTACTAGTTGATGATGATTTTCAATTGAGAAATAATCTTTTACAATGTATAAGATTTTTTTTTTAAAAAATTTACTAATAAAATTAAATATCTTTGATAATATTTTATATAAAATATATTTTTTAGAAAATATTTTTTAATTTTTTAAAAAATATTAAGGCCTTAAATTGTGTCTGTCTAAAACCTCAAGAATTATGAGACTGTCTAAGACCTCAAGAATTGCTGAGGTGACTATGAATAACAATTGGCATCCTTGTGTATATTTATCTAGTTTATACTCAGCTCATACATTTATCCTTTATGTCTAAGGAAGTGTTTGGGAGAGCTTTTGCTACCTACTTTTTAGATTCTGGCTACACAAAATCACTTTTGAGTATTTGGGAAGGCTAGATTCTGCTTTAGCTTCTATTACTTTTGCTCAGAAGTTAGAAGCAAGAATTTGATGCTTCTACCTGCTTCTGTTTTTTTATTTATGATATAACATTAAAAAATAATATTTATATCATTAAATAATATAACATTTTACCTGATTGCCACTTGCCGCTATATATATATTATATTTATATAAATTATATTATTTTTTATTTTTTATTAATTTTATATTTTTTTCAAATATTCAAATTATAAAAAAATTAATTTTAATACTATATTTAAAATATAATAATAATTATATCACTATTTAAAATATAATAATAATTACGTGAACAAATTATTGATAGTATCGAAATTATATTTAAATAATTAAAAAAATGATTAATTTATATAGTTTAAGGATATTATTGTTATTCAATTAAAAATTAAGCTTAGAAGCAATTATTCTCCCACATTCAAACTTTATCTTGTACCAACTTTTGACTTCTATTTTCAAACACTGCTTACTTTAGTTTTTTACTAACTTCAAGATAATCACTACAAGAATTACTTTTCAAGAAGTAAAAGCTCTCCCAAACACTCCCTAAGTGTCTTCGAACTTTTAACTGTTTGTTAATTATCTAACTTCAAATTAACTAAACAAACAATGTGTAAATCACTCTAATTAATTACTTGATTTAAAAAACTAATTCGCTATCAGTACCCAATTATTTAATTAGTATTTGTAATGCTTTATAATCGTGCAAGAAATTTATTGACACCAATTTAACTTGTTTTTCTCGTTCAATTTTGACTGAGACTATTCAAATGGTAATTTTATTTGTATTATTATTTTTTCCTTTCCCTTGAAGCCTTGTAAACTGAATTTTTATTTTCTTTTGATCCTTACTCTTTTGCCTTGTAAACGAAAATAATAAGAACAAAAACACAAACATGAGTTAGGTAATAACACTTTTCGATCACAGAGTACAAACATTAACAGATTGCAGAATTCAGCTTTTCCAAATCACAAAATCAATTTCTACTCTGCAGAACCGACATGATCATGATGGCTAGCAAGTAAAAACTGATCTACAGAAGGACAACACAGGGACCAGGAAAAGAGTGTTGAAGTGGAACCGCCGGGAACCATCCGATAAACCGTGTCGCCGGCGGCAGCAGAGGAACAGGGTCATTGCCGCCGCCGCCGACGCCAAAGTGTTGAGACGGGAAAGCCAAAGGCGGGCACACCATCGCCGGCGGAATCATGAAGCTCCCAGGTGATGAAGTCCATGGGCGCCGAAGAGGACCGAGAGAAGAAGCGCTCTTGAATTCATGGCAAACATTCTCCAAGCCGTACAGAATCATGGAGTCTCGACCGTCCATGACCGCCCACCTCTTATGCATCTCGTGAAAGGCCAGTCCGGTGACCAAACTGTCAAATCCCGCCTGATGTGCCACGCCGTCGGCCTCCACGTTCAGCATACTCGCGAGCTTCATCAAGCTAACCTCTCCGCCGAGGAGCCCCGGGCAAAACCGCGCCATGTATTTGACGTCGTAGAGTCTTCCGTTAAAGATGCCACTCGCTGCCATTAGAAACCCTCCTGGTGTCTCCGGCAGCGGCCTTCCGCCGGCGAACAACTTTATCAAATAGCCCACGTCGTACGAGCCGTGGAACGTGACGAACGCACCGCCGTGGTGACCGAACAGTTTCTCCCGGAGTAGAGCGGCGCAGCGAACGGAAGAAATACCTTCGCGCCGGTTTCTTTGGACGTCGATACCGCTGTTCTTCAGCAGGTCGATGGACGCCGGCAAGCAGGGGTCGACGTCGGGGTCGAAGTCCGAGAAATTGATCTGCCATGCCATGCCGGGGTGGTTGCCGGCGTTGTCGAAAAGGGCGATTCCTAGCTGGATCATGCAGAGGTTGTCGACATTATACTTGAGGTCGCGGTATCTGCGCTCCTCGGCGGCGCGGCGAGGCGTGAAGCGGAGGAAGCCGGAGAATTCGGTGTCCACGGCGACGATCGGGAAGGATCGGCGAAGAACATCGATCGACTCCATCTGCTCCAGTAAGTTTGCTTCCCACACTTCGATGATCTCCATTGCCGCAAGCGATCGCTCTCTGCTCTTCTCTGTTTCTCTTGGATCTGCGTTTTGCGTTCTTCCGTTACATCGAAGTAGTTATTTATAAAGATCGATTTACTAATCAGTTGAGTTGAGTTCAATTCGGAATTTGTTGCTGCGGATAATCTGCAATCCTAATCTGTTTCTCTCGGATTTGCCATATTAAGCGGTGTTCGTTTGTTAAATAATTTTTTTCTTTAAAAAATATTTGTTAGATTTTTTTATTATTAAAATTGTCACTCTGCCCCTCAGATTTTCTTTTTATTTAAATTTTTTTTATTTTAACCTTTAAAATTTATAGTTTTGATCCTTTTAATTAAAGCAATATATTCTAATTCGGATGGTTTCGGTTCCTTGAATCCCATGGTTTGAAAATTAAAGCAAACCCGAATAACCGAAAAATCGATTCAAAACGTCATTTTCGTCATTTTTCCTAAATTCTTCACTTTTATCTCAATACTTCATTATGATCTACTATATTAATATAATATACATAAAAATATTAATATTCAAAATAAAATTGATTTAAAAAAAATACACAAAATATTAAATTCGGGTAACCGGACCCGAATCAAGATTTTCAGAAATATGAAACGACCAATGAAAATTTCAACCGATTTTTTTGATCGATTAGTTTCGGATATGTTGAGAACCTATTATTTCCTTCGAACTTTTCGTCCCCTTATTTAACCTTTATGAAACAAAAGATATTAAAATTAGGAATTTTTATTTCATTTAAATTAAGTTACATTTTGAAGGTTCTTACAATTTGTGTTTTATATAAGATATTTTTGTATTTTATATAAGATATTTCTCCTGATTTTTTTTTTTCTATTAATGTGAATTTTTTATTTAACTCCCATTTAAAGCCCGGTACAACTTTAATAATTTTCATTATGGAATATTGCATTGAGAACGGACTACGAGGAATATTTAAGTGAACGTAAAATTTAGCTACAAAAGAATATCAGTTTGGGGATCTCCATTTTAGGTTTTTCAAAACTTTGTAAAATAAAAAAAACTCAATAAAAAAAATCTTGAAAGAGTGTGTGGAGGTGAGATTAGGGGTTTTAATTAAGAATAGGCTTGAAAAATCAAACTTATTTTTTCTTTTTAGGATGGAGCTAATAATTAATGATATAATAATATTGCATATTTGATCATTTAAAAAAATCGAATTCAAAATAATTAATTATAGTATTTTATTTCAGGAATAAATAATAGTAAAAATTTCAATTGTTTTTTAAAAAAATAAATATATTTGATAAGTTAAAAAATATATAAATAACTACAATTGAATTAAAAAAACATAAGTTAATTAAATATTAATGAAAAATATAAATGTAATAAAATTAAAATCCATAAATTAATTAATTTATTAATTATAAAATATAATTAAATTAAATTAAGAAACATAATATTTAAAATATTAAATAAAAATTATAAATTAAATTAAAAATGATAAGTTATTTAATTTATTAATTATAAATTATAATTAAATTAATTAAAAAGCATATTATTTAAAATATTAATTGAAAAATTATAAATTAAATTAAATTAAAAATCATAAGTTAATTACTTTATTAATTATAAATTAGAAATAAATTAAATTATATATCATAATATATAAAACTTTTAATAAAAATTATACACGGATATTAAATAAAAATAATAAATAAAGATATGTGATTTATAATGTAATATAAAAAAAAAGTATGTAGAGATAATTTGATTGAGTAGAGAATAGTAAATTTTTATATTTGTGAAATAATATTAATGTGATATATTAAAAATTTTTAAAAATTATTAAAAACTTTAACCATAGGAGAACTCCTTGAATAAAAGATCAAAATCTATTAACTGACAAATCCATAGTGAGAGTATAATCATCGAAATTCCAATGGAACATCCCTTGACCACCTGTGTGAAATCCAAAATCTCACCGGATGGTAGAGACATTGATAGACGTGGTGACCTAAGGGTAGATAACCTACTAATCTTTCCCTATGAATAATCGAGAAATGAATGAATTGGAACTACCAGTATCAACAAACAATTCATCAGGAAATGCATAAACTGAAATTATACTGCGAAAGATCGATCTCTCAGCCCGTTGTGCCTCCTCTCTGGTGACTGCATATACTCGACCTGTCTCAGGAGCTGGAGGTGACAACGCCAAAATCTGTCGAGACTGAGATGCTGAAGGTTCGGTAGTCTGTTGAGGCTAATATACTGAAGATTCAACTGACTGCTGAGGCTGATAAACTAAAGCTCCAACTGACTGTTGAGGCTGATAAACTGAAGCTCCAACTGACTGCTAAAGCTGGTAAATTGCAGGCTGGTATGCTGGGGTTATGGGCCCGCTGCATATTCTCCAAGATGGAATTTGCACCTAACCCGTCCAAGTTAGGACTTTCACCTAGCCCTCCAAGCTAGGACTTTTCACCCACCTCTTCCGAATTAGGACTTTTCACACACCTAGCCCTCCAAGCTAGGATTTTCATACCATGCCTGATCCCCGATCAGGACTTTAACCCAAATTCGCTCAACCAAACTTAAATCATTGTCAAACACCAAAACAACAACCGGGCCAGACTGCATCAACAGGTACTGCCTGTTGCTGTACTGTCTGCAGTTGCTGAAATGACGTCTGAGTCTATCGACCACCTCTCTGTGGCCTCTGTTGTCCCGACCGACCTCCTTGGGGAGTAACTGCGTCTGATTTATGCTAAACCTTCAAGGCACACCCTCGGCTCTCATGACCCGGAAGCTTACAGTAATAGGATATGAGGTGCTCTAGAGGACAATTTGGTCTACTGTGGCCTCTAAATCTGCATTGAAAACAATAAACCCCACTGGTAACATACTTCCGTGTCTGCTGGGAACCCTAGGACGATCCTACTGAAAATCGCCCAGATTTCTGGGCTCGAGGCTGAGACTCAGAAATCTCCTGTGTACTCTGACTCCTGTTACTGTATTTTTGTCCAATGTTCTGTTGCTTCTGAGTCACTACTGAATCCTGAACTGGCTGCTTGTTTTTCTTCATATTACCATACAATCGATGTTGGGTTATCTCTATGAGTAAAGCCCGGTCCAAAGCCTCCCGATAAGAAGTCGTAACTCATCTAGACATTATAACTGAATATATCTAGCGAGGCCCTTCATGATCTACATCATCCGCTCATTGTCGTCAGCCACCAATTAAGAACAAAACTCTATCAAGTGATTGAATTCTGCATCATATTCCAGAACTGTGCACTCTCCCTACTGAAGACCCAGAAACTCCTGGCATCGAGTCATACTAAACACAGCAGGATAGTACTTCCTCTCAAAAGTTTCGCGAAAAGAAACCCAAGTAACTAGTTGTCCACCAATAATAGTTTTCTGCATGTTCCACCAAGTGACAGCCTAATCTCGAAGGTGATAAGTAGCCAACTCCACCTTCTCTACGTCCGTGAAAGTCATATAGCTGAAGGTGCCCTCCAATGTCTCCAACCAAGCATGAGTAGCATACGGATCTGGTCCTCCATGGAACAATGTGAAATGACCCTTCACGGACGTTGCCAATAACGGAATTCGAATTCTGTCCAAAATCTAACCCGCAGGGGCAGTGGGTACCACTGATGGCATTGTTGGATCTACCACTTGTGGCATTGCTGTAATTGCTGTCAGATACGATGGAGGTACTTTCGGTGGTGGAGGTCTCTACTCACCCAAAAGGTCCTAGTGAGCTGGTTCCTGATCAGTCCCTGGTGGGTCTCTCAACATCCTGACTCGAGTCTCTCACTGACTCCACTGGTCTCCCCCATGATTGTCGTCCATGACCACATACACGGGGCGGAGATAACTCAATTTGACGAGGCATACCTGTTAACAAAACCAACATGTATTATTTAGATATAAATCTATCAAAAATTAAACCAACTTACTTTATAATTTCCGGGAGAGATCTCATCGTTGTTAAGTCCCAAAACATAACCATGTCGAGAAAATGACTCTACAAAAATATAAAAATATGTAAAATACAGATAAACCTCGTAAAACAACTCCGTAAAATCCACATACACCAAATTACTTCGCAAAATCTAGCTCTAATATCAAAAATTTTAGGCCCCCATAGGCTCGTGCTCGCTCGAAAAATGGGCACCATCTCCCCTATACAGTGGACAATCTAGAACATTTATACATATCTCTCGTAATATATAGCACTGCCTCACAAGGCTAGCATCACAATAGTAAAGAATCTCCACAACCATGCATTTAATAATGATATAATAGATATAAATAAAAGAAATTGCATATCCCATTAAAACTCAAAATAAATCCAACGACAAACATACCAGTCCATAAATGCATAAACATAACTCCACCTAACTATACATATCTCTAATGAGACAATAAATATAGTCTAATAGAGTAAATACGGAAATAAATAAAATATAAAAATAAAGTAAATACGGGGAAAAAACTCCAACATGCTCAGCACTATGGGACTGACAATTGGATCCTCTCCTGACTCTAAGTAATGCATCTACCGACTATCTGAAATAGAATTAGATGGTAGGGGTGGTGAGTCTGGGCAGACTCTACGGGTATAAGCGTAAATAAATGCATGACATAATAAAAGGTATAACAAGCAAGTAAAAACAACATTATACAGTCTCCGAAACAGAATATCATATAAGCATGTGTAAAACTGAATGACAGCGCAATAATAAACCATACATGTATGTCAACCAAATACAACAATTATAGTTCATACAAATGCAAAAAACACAAGAAAATGCAAGATGTAATAAATGCATATGATGCAATGATATATGTCACCCTGACGCTAGTCAAGCCGCTATCATATTACATCTATGATTTTGAGTGGGTAGGGCTGTGACAACAGTACGAACTCCAACAACTACCACTATTATAAGTGGTTGAGTGGACAAGATGCTGGAGAGCCAACTACTCCCAAACCCCAAGAAAAAGGGGGAGTCACCAACAACTCGCTCTGCTATCCCTCAAAAATAACAGAGAGTGTGTCAACTGCTTGCCTACAACTCTAATATCTACTACCTATGAGTGGTCGAGTGTGGCAAAATAGGACGGCTGCTCGCACTCTAGCAATTACCACTACCCATGAATGGTTGAGTGGGCAGAGAAACTAAATGACTGACTACGGACTTAACCATAAAGAAGCTGATGTTCGTCAACATGTAACTATGCAGATATGGTGCATGATATTAATATGCACAATCATCCAAGTCACAACTATACAACGGTATGAAAAATAAATATCAGAATCAATAAATATGCAACTAATCTACTGGGTAGGGTATATCTAATGTCAACCAAACCCTAGTTGTGTCTAATAATTATTCCTAAGTGCTCGCATACAAGCGGTACTTTACAGATCAGAAAATTAACAGGTGAGACTGTATGGACATAAATTTGATTAGCTCAAAGATCAACCAAAGAAAGTATCAACGGATGATATCAAAAGACAAAGATAAGTAAAGCAGTCCTACTCGGAAACAAAACAAGTCATGCATTTAAGCTCAATAAACTACAGAATATAAAGGAGAAGCACCTGCCTCAAATAAAGAAGTCTGTAACGAAGAGAACCGCCTACGATCAATTGTGCGAGTCCAAAGTCAAAGTCCTGTATTAAGAATAAGTTTAGCCATTTATAAACAAATTTACTAAAAATAGCAAACTACGTATAAATAGATTAGGATAAAGCTTAATTATCTCCTTCACTTACTAAATACAAACTAAATGATTAACTCCTAATTATAGTAATATTTTAATAAATCTAAATTAAATGACTACCACCCAAGTAACCAAACATCCGATTAGGTTCCATTTTAGGTTCAGCCTAAGCCTAACCCAATAAGGTCACCTCGAGTAAACTTTATCCATCCCAACACATGTTCACATAATTTATAATACACATATGATCTTGAATTTATATTAAGCTAAGGCTCTTAATACCATTGCTAAGTAATCATCTCAAACCTACACAGCAGCCCTCACTCAAGGCTCACGACAAAACAAGAAGATTCACAAAGATATCCCCAAGTCAGACCAATATCCTAAAAACGGAATCTATAGCCTAGAGCATTCACAAAGGGAAAACTCATAGAAAGTTTCAAATGATTCACACATAAGAAAAATTCGTATATCTGATTTAACAAAATTTCCCAACACTGTATCATTGCCAAAACTAGCTACAACAGCTTCAAAATTAATGGCAACTTCACGACACAAAAGAAAAGGCAGCAACTACCATTTCATGGTACAATTCTCTACATCAGTTCCCTCTAAAGTAGAAATCAATCTAAAACAAAGCGGTAATCCATCGAAATCATCTTCTCCATAGGACAACTCATGGAAAGCCTTTACCTTGCTTGCGCTGACAAAGAGAAAAGCCAACTCACGATCGGAGGATGGCCTGACTTCGGCAATGACCGTTGGCGATGGGTCTCTACAGGGAAGGAAGATCGTCGCTCGGCGTGGTGGTTTTTATCCTTGCTGGTAGTTTGTGCACTCTCTGAAATCATTCGTATCGAAGTGGATAGTATTTCTTGCAGCTGCTAATCTGGATTTCAAGCGTCAGCTCATGGAAGAAAACACCAGTTTAACATGAGTTAGACATCTCTAATACAATGTTTGTGAAAAATTTATAAAATCAAAAAAGTTAAATAAAAATTTCAATTATTATAAAAATGAGATTTGATGTTTGTAATTTAAAAATAAAACTCAAATTTGTGTTTTTATTTTAAAATTGATATAATATACATAGAGTCTTACAATTAATTGTATATTTTAATAAATTTTTATAATATTTATGTGACATATTAAAACTTTAAAAAAAATTCATTTAAGGTTTCAATTATTAAAGGTACCTTTTAATATCAATTAGATACGAGTCTTTCCTAACGTGTATCTACTTATCAAAATGATTATTAAAACTAAAATGCAGAAAAAAGAGAAAAAAAAATACAGATTTGATAAATAAATCAAAAAACTAATATTAGGGGGGATGATATTTCATAAAGATAAAAAACTATAATATTTGGATTTTTTTTTGATATTTCATACAGATAAAGAAAAAAAACTAATATTTGGACAAGCAGTGCATTATTTTCATTAATGGGCTGTTGATTAAAAAATAGGCAGACCTTATCTAACCAAAAATATATATGTATTAGCCAGATTTTATCAATCTCGGATCTTCGGTTCGGCTCCATAAAAATTTTTCACTAGCCACACAGATAAATCAAAAAATATTCATAGATGATCAATCCAAGAATTTATTATCCTAAGATTCATATCCTATTTAATTTTTTTATAAAATATAAAAAAAAAAAAAAAAAAAAAAAAAAAAAAAAAAAATTAATCATCCATATCCATTCATATGATATTATCCTATCTAATCAATATATTATACCTATTAAAAATATTTAATAACATAATAAAATCCAATTCATACATCATCGTAATAATTAAATATCGAAATATCGATAGTATTAATATCGATATCCATTATATCTGAATTATTAAAATACCTTCGGCGTCAGTAGCCGTTGTCGTGCCAATTTAATTAATACGAGTAAATGAATTGTGAACATGTGGCTGGTTGCCTTTCCCAAAATACCCCTCCTGCCTCATTCAAACCGCACGGCCACTTGGCCGCCTCAATTTCAAATCCATCTTGAACTCTACGCCGTCGATTTAGTTATTTCTCCTCGCCGCTGCAATAAATCCACTCTCAAAACCCTACTAGAAATCGAACCAGTTTCATCAGGATTCCTCGTTCATGTAAAATTTGAAAGCCTCTGTTGTGGATCTCGAATTTCGAAGCTGTTTTCGTATAACTTTCCCTCTTTTTATTGTGTTTCCCGTCTGGTTTTTTGTAGGATGATGAGAGATTTGGGGATTTTTCGCCGGTGCGCGAACTCTGGGAAAGCTTCTATCGCTGAAAATAGGGATGAAAATCTCCCCGCTGATTCGACGGCCTCGCAGTTGGAATCTGATCCTTCTCGACCTCCTCTGCAAACGATCCAGGAAATAGTGCAGAACCCTAAATCTGGGTCAGATCAAAACGCGATTTTGAGGAGGAAACCGGATAGGAACCTGTCGGAGAACCAGACTAAGGGTTCGGATCCGTCTCAAACGATCCTTCGTATTCCGGAGAAGATGGAAGCTGGGTACGGGTTGGGTTGTGAGGCGAATGGTGACAACTGGAGCTACCGTGTTTCAAACACTCTGCTTCCGCCTCTCAGTCATGAAGGAAACTTAGGCATTGGAGATGTGAATGGATTGAGGACTCCTCGTCCATATAGGACAGCCGGGAAAACATCATTGGTACGTTCAGACTTCAGTTCCACTAGGAGCACTCCGGGAAAGAGTGTTATGAAGCTGGCTAACTCTGGTATAAGCAACACCCGTCCTCCCATTAGCGTCGGGACACAAAGAATGAGCTTTGGCGGATCATCCAGAGGGATTCCTGTATCATCCGCTCTTCCTAGCGTTGTGAATTCAGATGAAGTTCCTCACTTTGAACTCAAGGAGAATACATCATTCTGGATGGATAATAATGTTCAGGTATCGGTAACATAATATGTTCTAGTAACATATATTTTCCTTTTTCAAGTTTCATCAGCGTGCTTATGGAATGAAATGTAATATCAAACACAAACATGAAAGCTCAAAGGATAGGGCCAATTGGAATGTTAAACTGTTTGTTGGTTGATCAAGCTTTATTACATCAAGAAAATGTCCATGAGAGTTTTAACCAAGACGCGTCAAAAAAAAAAAAGCTATCATCCTTAGGAGGTTCACAGCATTCTAAACCATTGTATTGGTTAGTATGGTGCTACATAATGGAGACGCTTTTCAAACTTTTTTGAACCTGCATAGGTAATCATTCGTGTGCGTCCTCTCAATAACATGGAAAAGAACCTTCAAGGTTTCTACAGATGCTTGAAGCAAGAAAGTGCACAGAATATAACTTGGATTGGACAACCAGGGAACCGTTTTACATTCGATCACGTTGCATGTGAAACAGTCAACCAGGTAAGTGGTTATGAATTAAGGAAGTCGGAGCATTCATATGGTTCCATTTGATTTTATTTATTATTTTTTTTTTGAAATATATGTAGGAGATGCTCTTTCGAGTGGCTGGTCTGCCAATGGTTGAGAACTGCATCTCTGGATATAATAGTTGTGTGTTCGCATATGGACAGGTACATTGTATTTTCGCAACTATCATATTATTTTTAGTTTTCTGATCCTTTTGTGGTTTATACTCATTGATTCTCATTTTAATATCTTCTAATTCATGCATTGCTACTTTAGACAGGTAGTGGGAAGACATACACAATGCTTGGTGAGGCTGAAGAGCTAGAACTTGAGCATGGCCCGAACCTCGGAATGATACCAAGAATTTTTGAGTTTTTGTTTGCAAGAGTCAAAGCCGTGAGTTTTAATTAATGGTACTAGTATTATTTTTTTATTGTACCTTCAACTAAGATATAAGCATTCAGTTCTGTTATCTTTTCATTGCAGGAGGAAGAAAGTAGGAAGGATGAAAAACTTGTGTATACCTGCAAATGTTCGTTCCTCGAGATATACAATGAGCAAATTATTGATCTACTTGGCCCTTCATCTACTAGTCTACATGTAAGCTCCTTTTAAACTTATGATGCCTGTTGTATTGGTTAATAAGGGAAACAATTGACATCAGAAGAATGGTCATCTAGCTAATATATTGACTGTTGTTTCATTTTGCCTCATCTCTTGTGAATAGTTGAGAGAAGATATTAGGAAGGGTATCTACGTTGAAAATCTCTCCGAACATGTGGTTGAGAATGCCAACGATGTTCTTAAGCTTCTTATACAGGTAAAATTACATCCAATCTCCACCTTTCGTCATCATAAATGTTATTTTGCCATTTGTGTTTGTTAAATCTCAATCCTAAATCCGATTGTCAGGGTGCTTCCAATAGGAAAATGGCATCTACAAACATGAACCATGAAAGCAGCCGCTCACATACTGTTTTTACTTGTATAATTGAGAGTAGATGGGACAAAGATTTAATAATAAACACCCGAAGTGCAAGACTAAATCTTGTTGATCTAGCTGGCTCAGAAAGGTAAAAATTGTTTTCTATTAGATTGTTTTGTTATCTATACTCCACTAATTTGCACCACTTGACAGGCAGAAAACTTCAGGCGCTGAAGGTGAACGCCTAAAAGAAGCTGCAAGTATCAATAAATCATTGTCAACGCTTGGGTATTCAGTAGAACACTAACAAATTCTTTCTTTATGACCAAATTAATTATCTTTTGTCATGTTACGTTTGCTTCACCCAACAGTGCCAAAAGGTTGTTTATTAGACTTCTAATAATGACATTTTCAAATACATTTACAGTCATGTGATAATGGTTCTTGCCGATGTGGCTCAAGGGAAGCAAAGACATGTTCCTTATAGGGATTCAAGGCTCACGTTTCTTCTCCAAGTAAGAAATACTAAAACAAGTTACCCTTTCGTGTTTATATCAAGTTCTTCTATTTCCAATTTCATGTATATCATCATCTCAGGATTCACTTGGTGGCAACTCCAAAACCATGATTATTGCAAATGTCAGCCCTTCAATATGGTACATAAAAAGTTATTCGCTCATTTTTTTAAACAATTTGTGACATGGTAGACTAATGCACGCTGT
Organism: Boesenbergia rotunda; assembly: GCA_024364735.1. NCBI lineage: Eukaryota > Viridiplantae > Streptophyta > Magnoliopsida > Zingiberales > Zingiberaceae > Boesenbergia > Boesenbergia rotunda. The sequence goes on along the minus strand of JAGFNQ010005198.1, from coordinate 463,918 downwards.
TTACTTTCATGTCACATGCAGCTCTGCTAATGAGACTCTAAGTACCCTTAGATTTGCTCAGCGTGCAAGGCTCATTCAGAATAATGTAAAAGCATGTGTTGTTAAACATTTTCAGATTTTTCTTATTGTTTGATTTTCAACAGTTTATTTGTTAAAAAAACATTCTTTTTCCCTTTTCAATTGTAAGGCTGTTGTAAATGGAGATGCTTCAGAAGATGTTGGTGCATTACGCCGTCAAATACATCTACTAAAGGTGGACTCAAGCAACTAAAACAATTTATGTTCATTTTTTTTTCTGATTCTTTTTCTTAGAAATATTTTCCCTCTAAAAGTAGTGCTCAACAAAATGCCTCTATGGAAATTTCATCCCAGGAGGAACTTGCAGTTCTTAAGCGTGAAAACGTGTCCAGATCTCTGTCATTTCGCAGATCAATTTTTGAAGATTCGAAGAATGAAATTTTGGATGTTTCTACTATGAAGAAATTACCAGAAATGATTGAAGCGAATGGTAAAGAGTTGCAGGATGGTCAAGATTTCAACACTGGAACAATTTCATTGAAGCAGGTACTTGAGGCTTGCACTTTGATATCTGTCACATTTTTTGACTGCATGAGATTCTTTTAAAAAGGCTTATCTTTTCATTTATTGCAATATAAATGATAATGCTTCTTGTCTTGGAGAATGAAATAATATGGATTAAAAATGCTGATTCCTTCAAATGGTGTCTGTGTTTAAGAATTCATAAATAGAATGTTTAGCACGTGTTTTGTATTCAGTGAATTCAACTTATGATATGAAATGAATAAAGCAAGTAATGGTGTTTCATGATTAAATATGCAGTTGCAATCACTTGAAGCATTATTAGCTGGCTCACTACGAAGAGAAAATATAGCAGATACTAGAAGAAAGGAACTTGAAGCAGAAATTGAGCAGTTGAATTACCTAGTATGTTTTTTTTTTACTTTTCCTGTTGTCTAAACTTAGTGAGACTGTTGGTCATTAATTTGAAGTTAAGAACTGATTGTACATTCATTAGTCAAGGAAATATTTGTAGCACCTACGAATTTACTAATTTTCTAGATTCAATGTGAAGCCATAATGCTGAGACGTAAGCATGCCTAGAATTTTAAGGCTGGTTTTGCAATATCATTTCATGTTTGTGATATAAATTTGAAAATATCTTTTGTCGAAAGAATGGCCTAGACATTGTACTTCCATTTGTATTAGACGTGATGGGGAGCATTACTTGTTTTTAACAGGTTCATCAAAAAGATGAAGATACTCAGTGCGTCAAACAAATCCTAAAACTGCAGCAGGACAAGATTTGCCAAATGGAAAGCCTTCTGGAAGGTCGGGAGGGAATTGACTCGTACTTGCTGGATGAAAAACGAGCCCTTTCTGAAGAGGTACAGTTGCTTCATGCAAGAGTTGAGGGGAATCCTGAATTGGCAAACTTTGCATTGGAAAACAAAAGGCTACTGGATCAATTGAGAAGGTAATTCATGTACAGCTAGTCGCTTCCGTTTACTGATTTGGTCTTGTTTTCCCCCATTTCTTCACATTATTTTACAGATTTCAGGATTTCTATGAAGCTGGGGAGAGAGAGCATTTGATAGCTGAAGTGTCTGAATTGCGCAACAAGGTCTCTACTCATAGCTATCATTACAATTGGTTATGTCACCTGGAAGTTCTTGAAATTAAAGTCGCTTTTGTTGTTGCAGCTTATGCAAATGTTTGATGGAAAGCTCGATCAGCACCTAAAGTCAGACATGGAAAACCAGGTTAGTTCCATGTGCAACATCATTGTTTTTCTACTTGTCCTTTATTCATGTTCTTGACCACTGAATTGTGTAGCATATGGCATATGTAATGGTCTCAATATTGCTCCAGGAAAAACCATCTCAGCTATCACATGCAGATACACAGGTCTATGGACAAATAACACTTCAGCAGGAAGAAACCCTGAATTTACACTTGGAGATAGATATACTTAAAACCATCCTTGCAGAGGAGAAGTCATTTCACAGAGAAGAAGAGGAGAGAGCTAATCATGCAGATAGCGAGCTCAAATCTGCAAATGCAACTGTGTCATTTTTGAGAAAAGAGCATGAAGATATAAAAGATGATCTGAAAGATTCGAGATCCATCATTGAAGTGCTTGAATCAGAACGTTTATTATTAATAAAAGAGATGGAAGAAGTAAGGGCAAAGTGCAATCAACAAGTGGTGCTTTTAAAGGAAAAGGAGAAGGAAATATCTCTATTGAGAAACCAATGTATTCTTCATTCCAATGAGGAGATGAAAAACACAGCTTTTGGACATTATAACAATGAGAACTCTCCTATACAAAAATTGAGAGAAATTCATGCTTCCTTAGAAAAGGCTAGAGATCTGAACAGGAAGTGCAAAGATGATTTGGCATCTCAGAAATCTCTTGAACTAGAAGAAGTTCTTGGGCAGCTTGAGATTCAGACTACTGAGGTAATTGCATCCTTGCAAGAGGAACTCTTTTCACTTCACAAGCAGGTGGCTGACTTTGAAAAATATGAGTCATTAGTGAAGCAACAAAGCTTCATTGATTTGGAAAATGAAATGAAAGCACTCCAAAGAAGGCTTTCCTTGGTGACTCAGGAGAAAGAAAATCTTGGACGACTAGTCGACAATAAAGATGAGAAAATAAGGTCATTAACTGAAGATTGGGAAAGATTAGCATATGAGATTGCTGATATACTCTATGATGGAACTGCATCTCTTGAAGAAGCTACTGAGCAGCTTGATTCTATCACTGAATCAATTCCACAACGCAGTTGGGTAGGTGAGCAGGTTGAGAGGATGATTAGGGACATATCAGAAAGAGATTTGATTATTGAGGAACTGCATAAGTGCTTGGAGGAGGCACAAAGTTTTAGATATGATATGGAATGGAAGTTAAGATCTTTAAGGGGAGCAACACTTGCAATATCTGAAGCACAGCAACAGGAAAGTTGTGATAAAGAACGAGAGATTTATAGGTTGACCTCCGAGATAGCAGACAAGGTGTCTATTATAAACAAATTAGAGAAGAAAATTAAAGTCAATGCAGAAGAAATAAAGAAAGCCGAGTTGTGTGCGACTGTTGCATTGATCACAGTGAACAAGTTTTCAGAGACAAATGAAGCTTATCTTACAGAAATTGGACATTTAAAGTTCCTTTTAGATGAGTGCAAACGAGTGATATTGGAAAAGGATGCCCTCCTACATCATCAAACTTCTTTACATGATGCAGAGAAGGAAAGCCAAGATATTAACCCACACTTGACGCTGTCTCAGAAGCACATAACTCAACCATAAAAGCTTTCTCATGACCTGGAAAGAGCATGAGATATTGAACAAAAGAAATGTAAAGAGGAAACAGGACATTGTAAGTTTTATACCAGGCAAGAGCTTATTTCTGTCGCTGATGGATGGCATACATTATTTTTCAGGGATAAGTTCCTGATGAACTCCAGGTGTGTAGACTCTGAAAGATTTGTCTGTCAAAATGCAAGTGGCCATCTAGATTAGGAACGAAGGAGGACAGGACACAATTAGTCCTAAATTCTTCGAATTTGTTTTATGTTACCTTTTGAAATTATCTCATGGGTTTTCCTTTTTTAAAATTTTTTTTTTGTTTCAATGTAAATCCAGGTTCCTGAACTGAGATCAAGGATAAGTGTACGAAGTCCTCAGCTCTAGATAAGCACTATTGTTTCAACTAAGGATCATATCATCAGCAGAATGAAAAGTGAAGTCTGAAGAGCTGAAACTACTCTATGAGCATTCTAAATTCTGAGTTCGAGTCGAAGACATGATAACTACCTGTCTTGAAGAACAAGTATGGTTTTAACTACGTGTTAAAATTAGTTGGCAACATGATCTCTAACTGTTGTTTAGACTGCCTAACAGCTACCCTTTTTAATACATGGCTGAAAATAGTCTGCAGAATAAGTCCTCTTAACAAACCCATAAGGCAGCTAATTGGAGGAAAAGGTGATATTGCTCATCCTTAACGGTCCAATATTATCGGTCCCACGACAAGATGCATGTAGGTAAATCATAGAAGCATGTTGTCCAAGAGGTTTTTTGCATGGGGAAGTAACCATAAGGCAACTAATGATGCCTGAGAACAAAAATGGCTAGTCTTTTCTTTTCCCTATTCCATCAAGTTTATTTACTTGTGCTCTTAATTTTATGCGATTTTGTTTCTTAGTTAAGAAGATTTAGGATTTATAACTAAGTTTTCTTTAGCCATGAATTTATATATGCACATACAAGTAATCCACAAAACCAAACAATCACTGCACATTCCATCAAACTAATCCACAAAACCGTCATGAACATTCTCTCATCATCGGAATAATCTCGTGCAGTAATCTGATTTCGACATCGAATCTTTGCTCCCAAACTTTGGCCATACATGGAGCCCTCCCCCCTGTCGGTCACAAGAATTTTTTTCCCACCTGCCATGACCGAATCTTTCGTCTCTTCTTCTCCAATGGCGGCTCCCCAACATGCTCACCACTGCCAATGCTGCCAACGTACCTACCTACCTATTCAATCCAAATTCCCATGATGCATCTGCTAGTTGTATAGCACTGCATTATGAAGATAATTGGGACTCTACGAAGCTTAAGGGTGAGCAAAAGTTGGCAGCGTGCACTCCACATTGGCTTCTCTTTAAGCCTTTTGTGGTAGACGATCAGGCGTACAGACGACTGAAATCTAGGCGGGCAGCATGCCCTCCATATTGGCTAGCTCCTCTTTAAACCTCTTGTAGTCGACGGTCAGGCCTACTGTGGATACCGAGGACCATTCCACCAACACGAAAATCCACGCAGACCATGAACGCCAACCAGGAGCCTCGCATTGCATGGGATGGGGATGGATTCGTGAAGCCCTAGGAAAGGCGAAGCTGCCTTCTGCTGGGGGAGCAACCCTATCCATCACGGTCAGTGAAGGTACTGCGATGAGGATTGAATGGACGATGGATCGATGCATGGGATGGGATGGCCAGATGGGTATGTTCCCCATGTCATGTCGAGTCATGCATTCGGGGTCATATCATCATTATGCTAGATGATGGCAGGCACTGACATACATGCATCACCCACCTTCTTCCCCTCCCAGCGTCCATGGATGTGTTCTCGTCCCAGTTTCCATGACAGAGCCATGAGCTCGAAAAGAGAACCGGAGGGAATCTATCCTTCTGTCTCCCTCTCTTTTCTGTCTTTCTTTTGAGTGAACTGGTCCGTACGGTTCGGCCAGGGATGGCCACGGGCAGGGGTTGCGCTAGCTATACGGTTACGGTGTGTGGTGGTGGTGATGGTGGTGGTGGGTGCAAGCGGTGAGCCGTCGCTTTCACCGCGGCCTCGGCCCCCCTCCGGCCTGCTCCTTGACTGCACGCGCACTGACCGCGCAGCCTCGGAACGCCCCCCGAATCTAGCAGTCGTAGCGCCATCTGCCATCGCTGCCTCCGTGTCTTTTGTTTATTTACGCTAGCAGCCATCTCCCTATTGGGTCTCGGTGGGTCCCGACAAAACCAGATGACGGATCCTACGTGTCAGAGTTGTGGACTGGACTCCCTGTCTAATGGAACACAGCGGTCATGTGTCAGTCGAGGGATCGATACTAATGGATTCTTGGTTTCTTGGAGGATTGCCAATACTGCTAGTGACTGAGGAACAGCGTCGTCTCTGTCTCTGAGCTTCCAAAGGTTCCAAAAGGAGAAGACAAGGATGAAGACCAGTTGCTTGTCTTCTTCTCCCAGCCATTTGGGATTTGGCAACCAACTTTGAACGCTCAAAACGCAGTAAATGGAGTCTAAAACTGTGGCGTAAATGGAATTACATTCTTATTAATTAAGTCCAACTTCCTCCCTGAGAAACTGTGCATGCGATTATCCAGACAGAGAGCAGACGCAAAGGAGACATTCCCATTTGCACTCTGCCCCAAGCAACTCAGCCTCCCTTCGTAATCATTATCTTTGGACGACTCAAATCTTGATTAATAAATTAATTAGATCACAGACAGTGAAGACAACCGGACAAGCTCTTGTTCCAACATATCCTTTAATGCCGTTTCCTTCCGAGATGGATATATCTCGAACAGATTCACTTGGACCGGATTGGACTTTAGTCACATTCTCATGCTCTGACAGCTCTCTTTCCATGACAACGTTTTTGCTGCAATTAAACGGATCGGCTTTGCAGTAATCTCCGATCCGATTACAATATTTGTTAAAGGACCTCCTTGAGTACCCGTGATGTCATGGCGAGTGTCGAACCCAATGAAGGAAGATCATGGCGTTCCAATTTGTATCTACTATCGAGGAACATGACAAGATGCCCAGACCACTGTACCCGACCATGAGATTTATATACTTGTTTTAAATCCCATCCAAATCTAACCACCATTCTTCAAAATCAATCTCTTTCTCTCTCGGATTCGGTTTGTTTGCTGAGACAACAAGTGCATCCATGGCAGTTTCCTCCCTTTTCCCCTCTCCATTGTCCTATATAATCCACCTCCCACTTCACAATATTCTCTTCATTCTCCATCTCTCTGTCTGGTCCAAGCACAATCTCAGCTCCTCCTCCCTTTCATCCCCACTCACTCTCAGGCTCAAAGCTACTATATATCATTCTCTCGATCGATCGGCAAAATGATTCAAGGATTGTTAGGTGGAGTTTTGGAGGAGAGGAAGACGATCTCCCACCTCATCGACCCCTCCCCTACCTCCTCCACCATCTCGTCTCCTTCTTCTTCTTCACTCACGTCGGCGGCCGCCGCCGGAGACCAGCAGCAGCAGCAGCAGAATCTTCGGTGCCCGAGGTGCGACTCCACCAACACCAAGTTCTGCTACTACAACAACTATAACCTCACCCAGCCCCGACACTTCTGCAAGACCTGCCGACGTTACTGGACCAAAGGCGGCGCTCTCCGCAACGTCCCCATTGGCGGCGGCTGCCGCAGGACCAAGGCCGTCCCCGCCGTCGCCACAGCCGTCTGCGGGACCAAGACTTCGCCCGGCAAGGCAAAGCAGCCGGCCAACGGATCCGACCTCATGCTAAGGTCCGGATTGGGCGGCGGCGGGACGGACAGCGACTTCTCCGCCGGCAGCCCGTTGCTGTGGGCTTCGCCGCACACTTCCCATCTGATAAGCCTGTTAAGGTCCGGCGCCGGCGTGCAGGGCTCCGCCACGCACTGCGGTCTCAACCTGGGCTTGTCGGCGGTGAGAGTCAAGGAGGACCGGTCCTTGCTCTGTTCCGGCAATGCGCACGCCCTGAGCTTGGATCCCCTGAGTCAGCTCGGATTGGACGCCTCTCTGTGGAAAAACCACCTCAACAACGACAGCAGCAACTACTCCTACCAAAATGGCAACGAACTGCAGATCGTATGCGAAATGCCGAGCTCAGAAATCCAAGATCTCTACCAAAAGTTCAAATCCTCCTCCAATTACTACAACGAGCCGTTGCAGACCGTTGATCATTCGTCTCGTAACGGTTCCTCTGCTTCGACTTCTATGCTGTCGAATTCCGGCATTGCTCCTCCTCCTCCAGCGACTGCGACGATCTTGGACCCGATCCCACAGCTTTCTGCTGCGGCGGAGTTCGGTTACTGGAATAACAGCCCTTCTCCGGCGGCGTGGTCTCATCTCCCCACTCCCAATGGCGCGTTCCATTAAGAGCGGGAAATTTGTCACTCACATTTGTTCTGTTGTAGCATTTGTGCTTAATTTAGGCTTCTTGGTGTTGTTTGTTCATGGTGGTGAACTGAGTTGATATCATCAGTCAAATTATAGATATGAGAAATGGGATGGTTGTACTGTTTTTAAGTTTCACCTTTTCTTTTCTTTTTCTTTTTTAAAAAGTGTTGTTTGTGGGTTTAAGGGCGTGTTTAATTTTGTCTCCAGATGTATCATCTGCTACATGAACAATTAGAAATCTATTGTTATTTGATTTGATAATTTTACTATAATCCGTTTCAAAATTTATGAGAATTATTAGTCAGGATGTTGTGACTAGCGTGTAGAAAGGATGAATATATTAATTTTCTAAGGTTTTGATCACAATAGCTTTACATTAATCATTAGTAGACATGCATGATGTTTGATGATGATGAAAAAGAACAGACGTTGATTTCAAATGGATGGAGGCAATCGGATGGAAATTCAAATGCGGCCCCATGAGACCGAGAGTGTGCGAGAGCAAATTAAAGGGTGTGATCTAAGTGGGGACAAGGAGGAGATACGATAGGGATGACAATGGGTCGGGTTCGCATCGGATTCTATATCTTTCGTACCCATACCCATCGGGTATCGGATATCCATCGGGTATACCCATACCCATTAAAGGATCGGATATCTTATATACTAATAATTTTTTTTCTTTCTATCCAACTATATCATTGAACAAAAGTACATTATAATTAACATTAAAGTTAAAAAAATATATATCTATAATTTTAAAAATATATTAAACATATATATAATCTATTTCTAATATTAATACAAATTATTGGAAGGTTTTGGGGAAAAAATCTTTAATGTATATATGTATTTTTTATTTAATCGGGTATTCGGGTCGGATATCGGGTATTGATAGTGCCTCCATATCCTCCTCCATTCGGGTCGGATGTCGGATCCTCTATCGAATTCAGGTGAAATTGCCATCCTACCATGACCATGGGAAGGAGATTCCTTCTGTTTTTTTTTAACGTAGGAGAGGATAATTTATTCATAAAATAACTATTTTTTAAAATATTTATCTTATTAACACATTTAAATTATGATCCTCTTTAGTATTTGCCGGGCTTTTTTTTTAATATATATGAGGAAGTGGAGAGGTAAAGAGGGGGAGAGAGAGGATAGCAGCCTTCCGAAGGTGGGGGCGTGGCCCAGACGCAACAGGCGAATTAGATTCTTCTTCCCCCACCCAACACACACCGCAGCCTTATGAAAAAATATTGGATGGGGGTAATAGATGAATTTGAAATAATCGATCTGGCTCAATGTAAATTTGTTATCGATCATTAAAATAACTCGGGAAGAATTCATAGTGGACGAAGGGAATCTATATGCATTGCACTGTTAATGACTAGATTTCGAGTTTAATCATGAAGCATAAATATCTTCTGTCTGTTGGATTTAGGGTAATTATAGCGTAAGTGCTAAAAACGAATTGTATTTCAAAATTTTATATATGACCTTTAGATATAGTTTTACATGATAATGATCACAGTTAACAAAGTCTTATTTGTGGTGCATTTTAGAGCGTCAAAAATCTCATATAAATTATAGAATAATGATTGGGAGAGTGAAAATGGGAGAGTGAAAATCATAGTGAATGACGTGACACCTTACATGCACGATCTCTGACGGGTTCACCGTGCCCTCCAGGGTATAGTTTGATTCGTGCGGCGACCGAAGGCCGCCGATAGTGTCCAAGCGATAATCGGGTGTGTGCATATAAAATGTCACATCATGCCATATCATTCACTATAGTTTTCACTCTTCCATTTTCACTCTCCCTATGATCACTCTAAATTATAAAGAATAGATTTGTTTTTTTTTTGTTTGAGGGCGAGATTTTATTTGAGTTCATGGAGGAGAAAGGTTTGAAATTTTCACTTTTTATATTTGAAGTTTAAAAAAAAGAGAGTTTATATATATATATATATATATATATATATATATATATATATATATAAAGCTTTTTATACATTTATAGATAATGTTGGCGATTGATTAGTCCTTATTGAAATTTTCTATCGATCACTAGGATAAATTAGGAAGCACTTATGATGAACAGTCCATAAGTCCAATGTCCCAGGGTTCGCATCCAATTTAAAGCAAAAATTCCTATAAAATATATTATTGTTGGGGATCGAACCTGATCCTGTTGACAAGTAAAGAAGGTTCTCACTCGGATGACTCGGTCTGACCAAGATGACCTCGGTTGCACTAGTGGGTGAGTCGGGGTCGGGCTTGACAACTAAAAGGACACAGGTGGCTCGGATCGGACCAAAACAAGAGCACACAAAGGAGGAAAAGAGATTTCAACCGCCGGAACCCCTTCTTTGGAGCTCTAAGGGGGGTTTATATAGGGGAAATGAAGCCCTCTATTTTGTCAGAGCTGTCTTATCTCATTAAGAGCTGATTAGTTGGCAGACTGGACTAATGGCAACCTTAGTTGCTCTATGAGACTGCCACAGCCGCCTGACAGCTTGTCTAAATTGTCTCATCTGACCCCATTAATGTTTTGCGACTCTGTCAGGTCATCATTGTGTCAGAAATCCTTCCCTCATAATGGGGAGATTTGGGAAATCTTACTGATGATGATGAAGCCAATTAATCATTCGGGGTCGGGGTCGGGGTCGGGGTCGCTTGATCAGGCAAGTATGGGTTTACCAGATCTTGAACGGGCGAGTGAAGGTGGTCGGTCAGATAAGCCAGACTGCTTTACTGTTCACACTTTTAGAAAGGTGCCGAGGTGCCCGACACAGGATTCCCGACCGAGAACGCCCGGTCGGGCGCCCCGACCGGGAGATCCCGACCGGGAATTGCTAATTGACCCCCAAGCCAAGCAACCTCGCACTTTGATCACCTAAGCGAGATCGGCGTCTGGTGTATCTGACCATCTTAGCTTGACCAGACCTTGACTCAACCATCCCTCCTGACCAAGACTGGATCCGACCGGGCCCCCGGTCAACTCAGAAAACCTATCCGACCGGATCAGAACCGTAAATATCAGGGGCGATAATTAATCATCTTTCCACGACACCATAACTCGAGGGCGGCTCAAAGATACAAAGCTTCTACAAACAAGCATCAATCAAGGAAATTCCTGTGGAGCGATCTAATCTATCCGAGGAAACAGAGATGATCAGGAATTCAAAATTTTAACTGTACGGATAGTTATTATGGACGGGCTGTATCGAGTGAACGCAAATCAATGTGTCGAATTGCCCCTGAAAAAACAGAGAGAGAGAAGAAATAAGCACTTTGTCTCTGTTGGCCAAGGTAGCAGAACCCACCAATAGTGAGAGTTACAACTAGGTATCTGTTAATATATGAAACTAGGTGACATGTTTGAGTCAGCATCTGGAGAGGTGTAAGCCATGGTCTGTGCATCTCTAAATCTGCCACTATTGATTACAATTGTCAGTTTGTTGGTGCAAAGATTCTAACCAATGTTTTTTCCCCCATCTAATGCATTTTGGCATTTCAAGCAATGGATTTTGTTGGATAATTTTAACGGAGATAAAAGAGAAAGATTCTAAATTTACAAAAATTAAATTCATACTTATACGTTAAGTTGACCTAATTGATAATCTCAAACTATCAAGCAGAGAAGAAAGAATGCTTGGGATAGTTGAGCTGGTTAGAAAATTGAACTATCTTGTATGCCTGATTGTCAACTGTTGGATGCCAACTCTGAGTGTTGAGTTGAATCAGTGACTATCAAGTCGTTGGCTGCTGAATGTCGAATGCTGACTCCGAGTGTCGAATGCCGATTCCAAATACTGACTTAGGTCAACTGCGAGTCGTCGATTGTCGACTGCTGAGTGATCGACTCCCGAAAGCCGAGTCGCCGACTCCTGAATGTTGACTCTTAGTGCTGAGTCAAGTCACCAACTGTCGAGTCGCCAACCACCGAATGGGAGCTGAGTGCCCCCAAGTGGAAGACGTCGAGGCTTGCTTTCAAGCAGTTCCTTAAAATAGATTTGTTCCACCTCCATTGTGCTTCAAGATTATGTTGGTCGAATATTTTCTAGGATATAACGGTAGATCGTGATCCCACGAAGCACTAGTGAATCACGGCAAACTGATAATATACCGGATTGCTATTACAAGTAATTATGCTGAGCGCTGTACAACAGAGAGAAAAAAATGAGAGAATGAAGTAGATGAAGTTTCTTAATTAGCGTCTCTCTATTGTTCTCTTCTCAAGACCATAATCTCCTTATATAGGAAACATCATTCCTCATCTGCATTGAACACCGAGTAAAGATCATTCAATGCTCAAGGCTTAATGATAGTTGTTGACCATCAATGGTCGGCCATTACTATCCGAGAGATTATGAAATCGTCATTAATAATGTTTCCGTCATACTCTTGAGCAGTCAGATAGAAAAAAAAAAGTCTATGTGACAAAGTATTAGTTGTTTTACTTGAAAAAATATTGCTCCAGCCAATGCGGATGAGAGAGGACCTCTACCCAAACATTTATTCACTTCATATATGCATGTGCAACCATATAAACAACCAACTACTCTTGAAACTTCTAATGTGGGACAAAAGTTCTATACACAATAGAGTTCTTTCCATCCACATCTTTATTTTCCATTCACATTTCTTTCCTTCCAAGCTTTACTAGTTGGCCGCAACAAATTTTCGACATGAAAGTTCCTCTTTTTTGCTGATCAGAAGATAACAGAATAACATAAGGTAGATGATGTTAACTCTGCATTAGGATCATTTTGTCCACCTTAGAATGAAGTGTCTCTTTTAGGGTTTTATCTATGAGGGAGTTAGTAGGGCATACTCTAGTAAAATAACTATTGAAATTTCAGAATCAAAATGCACAAGTGGACTGAATACCACTTAATTAATTATGAAAGTACTGCTTTTAATGTTCCATTATCAAATGGTAGAATGAGTATTTGGAGATAAATTAATTTCAGTATTCATGTTTTGGAATTTATATGAAGTCTCAGTTTCATGGTTTGATGTTTATTTGAATACGTTAATTCAATCCAAAATGCAAAGTCCTAGATGATTCATTGGAAGCAAACTACTTGCTTGATTTGTATCAATGGCTTCCAAGTAATTTGAAGATTTTCACAGATTGTTTCTTAACAAATTAAGTATTTATATTGTGTTTCTGATTTTGTTACAAGATGTCCCAATTTGTAATGCTAATCTTGCTAATTCATATGGGCCTGCTCGATTTGCTTCTCGATTGTTAGACTTGTTCAGTTGCTCTTCTGACATCAAACAAAAGTTTCTAGGCATTGGTGGAAGTAGTGTTCTCAATTGTCACCAAGAAATTCACATTAGTATTAATTATCTTCATTTAAGTGCGTTAAGTTGGTGTTTATTTTGGCGTTTTGTAACAAGATCAAATATCTAAAGAGGGTAGCCATAGGCACAATAGGTGTGGGAAAATGGAAATAAAACTTTTCACACTTTCATTCATACATTGTTTATATACAAGTATGTCACAAGAAAAGAAAAGAAAAATTACTCTAGTCAAGCATATAATATGGTTACAAATTAATCCTTAGAGTTGATTACAATTCATCCAATCCCATGAAATGGGTGATAAAATCTTAATCCCTACACATTAGGGATTACAATTCATCAAATTCTATAAAATCAGTAATAAGAACTTTCTAAATATATATCCGAATTTTAACACTCCCCCTCAAACGGACGAATATCTATCAACTTGTCTTTGGTTGAGATAAATGATGTGCAAATTAGCTCATTATCTAGCTTCTCCTTGATGAAGTTTCTATCCACTTCAATGTGTTTCATTTGATCACATTGCACAGGGTTATGTGCAATGCTAATTGTTGACTTGTTATCGCACTATAATCTTATAGGACTATCCCACTTTACTCTTAAGTCATCCAAAACTATTTTTAACCACAACAGTTCAATATTCCAAGTGGCATTGATCTGAATTCGGATTTTACACTTGATCTTATCACTACACTTTGTTGTTTACTCCTCTATGTTACAAGATTGCCCCCAAGAAATATATAATAGCCCGAGGTTGATCTTTTGTCAACTAGAGAACCCACATAATCAGCATATGTATAGGCTTCCAGTGTTATGCTTTCTTGCTTTGTTAAACAAAATTCCTCTTCCAGCTGTTCTTTTCAAATATTGCAGAATTCTATGAACAACTTTGAGGTACATCTCTCTTGAATTGTGCAGAAATTAGCTGGCCACTCTTACAACAAAAACTATGTCGAGTCTTGTGTATGACAGATATATTAATCTTCCTACAAGTCTTTGATAGGAATTCTTATCGACAACTATACCTTTAGGGGCATCACATAATCCATGGTTAGCTTCATTGGTGTATCAACCGGCTTACACCCTGGCATTCTAGTTTCATTCAACAAATCTAAAGCATATTAGTATTGTGATATAAAAATTCCTTGCTTTGAATGAGTCACTTCAATTCCTAAAAAAATATTTCAATATGCATGCTCCTTAATATCAAATTCTTTTTCTAAGCACTGCCTTAGTCTTTGCATTTCTTTGACATCATTCCCTGTACTACAATATCATTCACATAAACCAGTAATGCAGTTACTCCCCCTGAATTTGAAATTCGCACAAATAGTGTATCAGCCCCTTGGTATTGCTTATAACCCGACATGATCATTGCTTTTGTAAATTTTCCAAACTAAGCCTTTGGGGACTGGTTGAGTCCATACAATCCCTTGTTTAATTTGCAAACCATCCCAACTTCTGATTTAAATCCTAAGAATTTCCATATAAATTTCCTCCTCGAGATCACCATGTAAAAAAGCATTTTTTACATTAAACTGCTGCAAATTCTATCCAAAGTTAGCAGCCAATGACAAAAGTACTCGGACTGTATTCATTTTTACAACTGAAACAAATATTTCCATGTAGTTTGTGCCATAGGTTTGGATATATACTTTTGCAACCAAACGCGCTTTATATCTTTCCAACTAACCATCAAACTTGTATTTAACTGTGAACACTCATCAACATCCAATTAATTTCTTTCCTTTTGACATCTTAACCAACTCCCAAGTTTAATTTTTCTTCAAGGCTTCCATTTCTACTTTCATGGCATTTTCCCACATCTTGTTCCCTAATGCTTTAGTTAAGTTTTTTGTAATGGGAATAGAATGTAAATTGGTAAGGAAGGCTCGATGATTCTGGGATAAGTTCTAGTAAAACAAGAATGAATACAAAGGATGTTTGGTGTAGACTCTAACTCCCTTTCTTAGTGCTATAGGTATCTCCCAATCATTTGACTCTGTGGTGTCATGGTTTGATTCCATAGGGGTTGGAGCTGCTTCTTCAATTGAGTCCATAATAATCTCAGGAGTTTGAACATGATGGTTAGGTGGTTGAACTGTAGCTTGAACAGGTGATGATTGAACATCCTTAGTGAAAGTGTTGTGCTTCATCCTTCTGGAATAAAATTTCAGTGGAGATGTGGTGTCTTCAATTCCTTGTTCCTTGATCATTTCATGTGAGCTGGATAGATGAGTAGGATTGAAATCAGTGACAGTAGATGATGATTCTATAGTGGCAGAACTAGATTGACTCAGAAACTCAAGAAGAAACTGATTTTTTGCTGTATCTTTACTCGAATTCTCCACTTGGAAGATGGGAATTAGATTAGGGTGTTGCTTCATCAAAGGAAACATCAGCAAATACAATGAAAAATTTAGTTGGGGGATGGAAGCATTTGTACCCCTTTTGAGTGGAAGAATAGACAATGAATACACATTTAAGAGCTCTTTGGTCAAGTTTTCCCCTATTATGCGGATGAATATGGACAAAGACAACACTACCAAAGATCCGAGGGATTAGATTGTTTAAAACTGTGAAGTTAGGGAAGAATTTAGTGAGAATTTCCAGAGGACTTTTAAGCTAGGTTGATGTAAGAACAACTTCTCCCAAAAAATGTTTAGGAACATTTTTATGAAATAAGGATGCTCTTGTGATAGTAAGAAGATGGTCATTTGTTTGTTCAACTATCCCATTTTGTTGAGGGGTGTGAACAAGAGGATTCATGAATAATTCCTTATTTTTGAAAGAAATGAGTGAGTGTTCTATCATTATCTGAACGATTTTTTATTCCAAAATCAAATTGAGTTTTGAAATGTGATAGAAATTCTAAAAGATATAGTGCTTACATCATATTTATTTATATTAGGTATATCCAAGTCACCAGAGTACAATCATCAATGAAATACAAACCATCTTGCCCCATAAATGTTACGTTCTGTGGAGGGTCCTCAAATGTCACTGTGAATAAGTGAAAAAGGAACAAATGCCTTTGTATTATTGATGGGCAAGGAAGAGAGCTTGTGTTTAGCAAGCTCACAATCAATACAATGAAAATTCTTAAACAAAGACTTGTTAACCAAGGATAGGAACATAAACTTAAAGAACATGAATTGATGGATGACCTAAATGACGAAGATAAAGCTAAACTTAATCTTTATTGGAAATGGTGGACAAAAAGGATAAAGGAAAGAAACTGAGAAACTTTAATGCTTCCACTGTTTTCTTCCAGATGATAAAGACCTTCTCTTTCACTAGCATGCCCAATTTTCCTGTTCGTGCAATAAGATGGGTAGAAGATCACAATACAATTATAATCTTTAGTGAGCCTTTTGATAGAGACTAAATTGGTAAGGAGTGTGGGAACAATAAGAACATTTTTAGAGTAGGATTATCATTTATATAAATATCACCCTAGCCTGCAACAGTGATAGTGGATTTATAATTGACTACTATGATTTTCTTTTGGCTAGAGCATGAGATATAGGTACAATAATAATAACAATCAAGTCTTATCCCACTAGATAATGAATTTTTTAGAAGAATAGGTAATATGGTCCATGTCGCCTAAATTTGAAGCATTAATTAGGATTGCAAGAGGTAGAAGAAATACCTCAAAAACCCAACGAACATACATCTGCTAGAGATGGTGCTTCAAATGTCCCCAAGAAATTCTTAAGCTTCTCAATATCTTCTTTGCTTAACCCAGAATTTAAGCAGTATGTGCTTGTCCTCGTTTTTTAAAGTCTTGCAAGAGAAATTTTTGTTCATATTCGGAGGTCTCCCATTTAGTTTCCAATCAGTCCTCTTGGTATGACCAAAGATATACCTTTGAGTACTTGAAGGAAAAAAACTTTGAAAATCCTGCAACAATTTCAAGATTGCATACTTTGCTTGCTTGATTGTTCTAATTCAGTGAAATCTGAATAATTTTTTAGGATGAAAATTTGGCATCCATTTTCTTTGTTTTCTTTTTTCTATGCATATAACTTCTGTGCTCGATATCCATACGATGGAGCCCGTTCAGTTTCTGTGCTCGACAATGATGCATGTTTTTCTATTTTTTAATGCGAAGTAAATAGTGACATCCACCTCGACATTTCTCTGTCACGGGCAGGGATTCACAAACTAATTGAAGCTCAACAAACCCAAGTGATATGGTTCAATTATCGTATAGCTCGATCTTATCTTTTCGCATCTTCCCTAGATCTCAGACGTAGATTCTTCCTCACTAACTACCGTTTGTTTACTTAAACAGTACGTAGCTTCATCATGAAATGGATCTTTTTTTGTCTTCAGCTCTGCAGATCTCCCTAGAATATAAATTTAAGATTTTTTTTTTATTGTGACAGTTTTTGCTTCATCATGGAATGGATCATACGACTCATAGTCTTCTGTCTAATTCATAGACAATTCATTAAACCCTGATAATGCAAGCCTGATATGACAGGGAGAGAAAATGCAGATTCCTTCCCATGTGAAGTGGGTCCTAATGGAATCAGCAATTTTCTTCACTTCTCTGTCTCGTGGTGAGGATGGATGTCTCATCTCTGATTGTGACAGTACCGGTGATTATGCTATGATTAATTAATAAGCAGTATATAATTGAGGTGATAAACCATTGTCCATGGCAGTACTCCTTTTACATTTCTTTTCAGAATTAAACTTTTGAAGCAAAGAGTACCATAATGAGGCCACTGTTTCCCCACTTTGAAAAGCCTGACAGTAAAAGGGATCATAAAGCTCAATAGAATGATCAGTTTATGTTATAATCTCCAAACAACTTTCGTGACCTAGATTATTACGAGTCCCTTGGCCTGAGAAATGATTGAGATATCCACAACAATGCTGTGTGTCTGATACCTTCGCAGTTGGAGGACAGCCGTAGACTCGATCGTTATCACTTTTTTTCCTTTTGCGCAGGGACAGGTTTAATGTGCTTTCCCCTTTAGTTAAAAGGGAGGCAGAACACGAATCGATGGAGCTCGTCCGATCGATAAGAGAGAATCTTGTCTTCTTCTCCCCACTCAGAAAATTTTGACCCACCACTCGATGGATCAATACGAAGTGTCGAAAGGGATCGAGGTCGTGGAATTTTTGCGTAAAGGAAAAGTGGGTGGGTGGAGAAGGTGGGGGGCAGGGAAGAAAGCGAGAACAGGAGGGGGGAAAAGAAAACACGGACGGAATAGAAAGGAAGCGCGCGGCGGAAGGGAGGGAGGGAAGGGTGCGGTCCTCGATGCGGCGAGCCGAGACGAGTGCGCCGCGTCATCTTCCACCACCCAAAATCCAATCCACAAGTTGCTGGTTTATTATATTCCGCAGATCTTTGAAAGGATTCTTGATCGGCGCTGTCTGGTTTCATTAAACAATAACTATTTCCTTTTCATTTTTTTTAAACGGTAATTTAGAGGATTAGAATCTAACCGGGTTAGAATATTTTTTTATAAATTAAAAAAATATTAAAAATAAAAATAAATAAGAAAAATATAATATGAAAATAAATAGGAAAGTATATAATTTAATATAAATAGATTTTTATAAATTAAAAAAATAATTTAATATAATCAAATAGAAAGAATAAATAATAGGAAATAATATAATTAACTTGTAAAATATAATATGACTTAGATTTTTTAATAATGATTTTAAAATTTATAAAAAATAAAGTATTTTATTGCTAGATTTTAGACAATCTTAGTCCGTATTTTTATAAATGGTATCTCAATTGCGATGATCGTAATTGATCTAGCAATTTGTTTAATTCTTCTATTCATCGTGACCAGTTATAATTAGGTTGAACGGATGACGAAGCCATCGACGGCTAAATCTAATTTTAAACCTAAACCTAAACCCTAAATCTAAATCTTTCATCGTGGCCTTTGGGTGGCCTTCGGGTGGTCTTCGGCCCCCGCCCGAACCCAAACTATAACCTGGGAGGCACGATGAACCCTAGAAGGGATTGCAACAAATTGTGCCCGGATCGCGATCGTGATCCGGCCGTAATTAGGAGTGGGTTATCCCCTGGTCCGCAAAAATACGGACCAGAGGATCTGAGCTGAGATTCTAGCCATTTAGCACTGTCAATTTTTTTTAAAAAAAATCATATTTTTCATTTATTAGAAAATAATTTTTAGATATTCTCTATTTTTTAAAAAAAATTATATATTTTTTTCTAAAAAACAGATGAAATTAAAATGTAAATCAAAAATCATTTTTTAGGAAATTATATTTCTCAGAAAAACAAACAAATTAAAAATGAAGAGAGGAGTAGAATTTTTAATGCACTTCTATCCTCTGTCTGAGAGGCGAGGAAAGAAGAAAAATGGATAAATAAGGGGAAGAAAACATTGGATCATATTTGAAAGAGAGTCAGCTAAGGTAAGGAAAGACAAGTTAGAGTAGTAAACATTAATCTTTTTTACTCATGAAATGAAAAATTTTCTTACACCCCAATTTAGAATACAAAGAAGGATAAGGGAAATCAAAAATAATATTTTTCCAATTTTATCCCTTCTCCATCATCTCCTCCTCCAATTTAAAAAAGTAAAGTTAATTTTATAATTTTATATATTTAACTTTTATTACCCTATTTTTCCTCTCAAATAAAATACATATGTTACATTAATAAATCAAACAAGAAAAACATGGATACTTTATTTTACTCTATTACTTAAGGTCAATGAGAGGAATACTACCCAACTTCGAGTCGACTCGACACCAAACCCCCATGAGATCTAGGGTTTCAAGCCAATCAAAGTCAACCAAAAGCAATGGAAGATCTTACGAGATCATATTTGGTCGACCACTCAACAGATGGAGGGTCCTTGCTCAAACCCACATAAGGGCACTAATTCACATGTTTAGGACGAGGAAGTTTCATGGAAGTTTAATTTGTCCAAAATATTTGACCATTGATAATCTTAAGGGGCTTAAGATTTATGTTTACCGCAATAATTCAAAACAAATCGAAGATAGATCGGCGAAGAATCTTTCCTTCTCTCTCTTCGTCTCCCGTTGTAAATCAAATCTAATTTAAATTCCCGCTAATCCAACTCCCAATACGAATTTATTAAATCGACAAGATTCTTTCACCGCGTGGCGAGCGTGGGAAGAATCCAGGGCCGTCGCGTATTTAAGATTAATTTATTTTTCCGACGGAAGAAAAGGAGGCAGCTCATAATTAATTAATTATTATTTATTATTTGTTTATTCTTTATGAAAAGTTGACGAAATTAATAAATTTGATTCCCTTGTGAAAGCGAAAAGCCTGCATGGATTCCTTCCGCACCCACCACGTGTCGAGATTTTGTAGGGATTCGATGAGTCGCTCGTTACGCGGCGCACATTCCTCGATCTCAGATACTTTCCGCGAC
Organism: Boesenbergia rotunda; assembly: GCA_024364735.1. Taxonomy (NCBI): domain Eukaryota; kingdom Viridiplantae; phylum Streptophyta; class Magnoliopsida; order Zingiberales; family Zingiberaceae; genus Boesenbergia; species Boesenbergia rotunda. The sequence continues at coordinate 443,458 of JAGFNQ010005198.1, read as the reverse complement.
CTACCTGAAATACCCCTGTAATTTCGATAATATAGCAACTTTGCCATTCTCCGTCCCGCTAAATCGCATTTAGATCCGGTGAAAAAATAGCAATTTCTTATATCGCACGTTTTTTTTTAAATTAGAATATTCTATAGGATACCCTAAACCCTATCTGAGAGATCCGCAAATCTTTAATCCGGATACGCCACGCTACCTCCCAAAATTAAACAAAGATTTATGAGTTTCTAAATATATTTAAAAGGGGAAAAAAAATTAATACCGCGAAGATTCCGGTCCGGTCCAATTCGGTGAGTCGCCTCGCCGCGTGATGCGCTACGCGACGAGTCGTATTGGAATCTTTTTTCGGCTTTTTTTTTCCTGAACCGGTTCGCCCCGTTCGCCCCCTTATCCATTGTTGCGTATAAAAATAGGCCTCCTCTTTCTTCTTCCCTGTGGCTTCCGGCATCGTTTGCGCCCGGGGAAGAGAGATCGACGAGGAAAGTTAGGATAGGATGGGATCGACGGCGGCGCAGATCGTCCTGGATCTGAAGGACTTCGCCGGGAGGACGGTCGGCGGGTTCCTCAAGGAAGCGGCGGAGACGGCGCTTGGTCCCGTAGATGGCCGGGTGGCGAAGCTGAAGGAATCCGTGAGGTTGCTAGAGGAGGAGAAGACAAAGATCGAGGCTTTCAAGCGCGAGCTCCCACTCTGCATGCTTCTCCTCACCGAAGGTACTCCATTCCCTTTTCATTCCGTTCTGTTTGAAGATTATTGATTTTGGCGGCGTTTTATTTTTTGTTTTGTAAAGATGTGGTTTTTATGATGGCTTATGCGAATTGTTTTGGACTGCAGTAATCGAGGGTTTGAAGACGGAGATGGATCGAAGGGCGTGCGAGAGATTGGTGCGCCCGTTCGAGGAATTTATTCCGATTAGAAGTAGGTGTCAGGAAGAGAGGAAAGATAAGGAAGCGGATTGCAAGGATAAGATGAACTGGATGAGTTCTGCGCAGCTGTGGAGTGATAATTCCAGCGAAGAAAAGAATGATGATGACAACAAAAGTTCAACCGAGGTTGGAAGAAGAAAATTTCAGCTCTTATGACCGTTTTAATTTGTTTACCCCTCATTTCTCTTCTCTGAAACGGATCCTTTTTGTGTCGGCGACAGAAAAATGGAAGAACAGATCAACTGGGTGAGGAACAACAGAGTTTGTTTTTGAACTCTACGAACCGTGGGGCTGCATTTTTGCCTTATAAGGGCGTATCAGCTCCTATAATGAAGTCAAAAGGGAAGATGAATCCAGTGCTTGTTTCTCCTGACCTCTCGCTAGTGCCATCTGCCGCAAATAACTCGCCTTCCCCGTTCTATACTCCCAACGAGGAACATTCAAGCGGTGGCTCGGGACGTAAGGCTGTTGGTAGATCTCCGGTGGTGTCGGTTCCTGCTTCTGTGGGTGCACATCTAAGCCTACAAGTTCAGCCATCAGCAAGGAAGATGCGACGATGCTGGTCACAGGAACTGCATCGTCAGTTTGTCAATGCTCTTCAACAGCTTGGTGGTCCTCAAGGTGAGATCAAATTCTGACCTTTGTAGTTTTCCCCAAAAAAATATATACCCGAATAATTTGTTCATATTTGTATGCATACTGAATTTTCATTATCTGAAAATTGGCTTTGATCTAGTGGCGACTCCAAAGCAGATAAGAGACTTAATGAAGGTTGATGGCCTCACCAACGATGAAGTGAAAAGCCATCTGCAGGTGCTCACTAAATTCTACATGTGTTGCCTTGTGCCTTCCTGATTTTTAACTTTGCTCATGTTTAAAGTCCACCGATGACACAATCTTCCTATTTATGATTTCAGAAATATCGATTACACACACGAAAGATGCCGAAAGGTTCTACTGGCGACCAACCTGTTGCTGTTTTAGGAGGAAGTATGTGGGTTCCCCAGGAGGAAGAAGAGTACACGTCTTCCCCTCAACAAAGTGTCTCCCAATCTGGCTCTCCTCAAGGGCCCCTTCAACTAGCTATTTCTACTCGAGCACTCTCTGGAGAAAGCTGTGAGGAATCAGATAGTTATAACTGGAGATGATATCCAAGTGGTATAAATGTCTAAAGAGGCTTTTAGCTTACTATGAAGAGACTTAACACATGTTACTTTTATATCAGATGTTTTGCGGATTGTTGTAGAATTATGTTGAGAGGAATAATTTGTTTTAAGTACTGGAGTTTTTGAGCTCCTCAAGTGCGATCCAACATGAATATTTTTCTTCTCCTCCTTTTTATTCTAAGATAGAGGCGAAGTGTCAATTTTTCTGGAATAACAACGTTTTAATTGTGTTGTTGATCATGTCCCTATTCCTCCTTATCTGATTCATTTGGTATTCTTTCATTGCAGATATGAGACAGTAAATAGTTGTTGTCTGGTATTCTCTGATGAAATTCTGATGCTGAATACTTCATTCGGTTTATTATATGCAGCAAGATTTCAAATATGTTGTCTGCTGATGAAACTGTCTCTTTGCAAGGTACAAGCCACAGATAAGAGTTTTTGCACAAGACATCTGCCCAAAAAAATAATTAAAAATAAAAAGACAGATCAGTCTGAAGTCAGAGCCAAAACTTACAGCAGAAAATGTCTTTTCAGGTAATTAAGTAGAACTTGCTGTCTTTAACCCAGTCATGGATTTTGCTGCCAATAGATTTGGCATGCAGATCTATTGATGCCTGACAAAATGGACCCTCTCATGTGTTCTACTCTTCCAGTCTTCTTGATTGATTGCATCTCCAGCTCATTAATCAAACCTCATTCCACAAGCATTTGTATAAACGAGGCACAAAGTTACGGAATAAGGCACTTTACCTTTGATCATGAAGGAGCATAAATATACTCAGAAAACTCCAAATCAACAGTGTAACATTGCCAATTTGACCATCAAACACTTTTACGATGAGTTATCTATTGGAATTGCATCCAATTGACTTAGGTACTTATCAGAATGTAACAATGTCAATTTGGTATGAATCCAAAAACTTTATGCTCCTTAGGTACCTTTAGTCAAAATTATTTAACGACCATCGATCAATAACTATTTGATCTTAAGTGTGCCATTTGATAAAATGTTATTCGTTGAACTTGCCATCTTCAGCATGAGGGTTTGAAAGATTTATTGGTAGGATGATGTGACTCAAATGGAACTTCACGTGGTTCTTTTGTTAGTGTTGCTATCTGTTCAAAGGCACCCTATTCTGCAACTTGGCCATGGATTCAAAAGGGATGCTAGCTACATTATTACAAACAACTTGTGTACAGTTGAGCGAAGATGTAAAGGAAAGATCAAATGACCCAATGGCACCCTTCAAATTATCAGGATAAGAAAGAACAAAGAAATGAAGTTAACGTAAATATACCTACTCGATGTGCCTAATAATTTCTAACTGTAAATACAGTGAAATGGTTTCGTTGCAGATGAAATTCTAGCAGGCCCGGGAGAACCCGACGTTTCGCCCATGCAACTAGCTGCCAATCATCCAGCAAATCGTTTGGCCTATATTCTCTCGAGGCAGTCCATTATGGAATGACGTAGTTGCATTCTTAAGTTTTAAAATTAACAAATTTTATACTTCATACTCATTTGATCTCTTTTACTATTCCCAATTGATGGATAGATCTTATCTTACCAATCAATTGAGAATGATTCTATGTTCCTAAATATAAATCTTTAAATTAGATTCATGTTTAAAAATATCGCTCCAATATAATTAGTCAAATTGATATATGAAGATATGAATATCAAGAGAACTAGATAAACACAGGACATAATTTCATATTATTCCGAACTCTTAGGTCCATTAGTCGATTTTGACCAAAATCGACTGATGAACTTAAAAAGTTTAGAATGATATGGATTCAGATCTTATATATTTAACTAGTTCTTCTAATTATATACATGTTTTCAAATATCAATTTGATACATTATATTAAAAGCATGATTTTTTGAATATGAACATATCAGAAAAATTTGATTCATGTTCAAAAAAATCACTATCCTCAATATAGCGGGTAAAATTGATATTTGAATGCATAAATATAATCAGGAGAACTAGACGAATATATATAATTTTATTTCATATCATTTTGAACTCGCTAGGTCGATCAATCGATTTTGGCTGAAACTGGTCAAAATCGACTGATGAATATAGAGAGTTCGAAATGACATGAAATCATATCTTATATGTTCATCTAGTTCTTTTGATTATATCATTGCATAAAAATATCAATTTGACTTACTATATTGAGATTTGTTATTTTTTGAATATGAATCAAAATTTTCAAATATATTTGTTGTTGGAGCAATCTAGGTACCTTGGATTTTGATATTTAAGCAATGGTTTAAGTTAGATTTATTGTTGTATTTGATATGCATTGTGAGAATGCAGGATATAGGTACAACAGGAGAAAAGTCCAAGTGCGATCTTGGCAAAGGCAAACCCGACAATACAGACCGAGGCCGAAGGAAGCTCCAGAAAGCAAGCCGTGAAGGATGGGGAGGCATCCAAGGGATGTGAGGCTAATAGAGGAAGCTAGAAGGCTATGTCTAGGTTGGTCGAGTGAGGACGAGTGCTGAGTGATTGTACTCGAGGTTGAAACTCTAGGTTTAGGGTTTGGACAGTTGACTGATGCTTGGATTAGTCGACTGGTAAAGGTCATAGAAAGATCAGTCGACTGAACTTATGATCAGTCGATTGGTGTCAGGTAGAATTCGAACGTTGGGCTGTAACGTTTGAGTTCGGGTGGACCAGTCGACTGGTGTTGACACTAGTCGACTGGTAACGGCTATTTCAGGGAAGAGCTCTATTTAAGAGAGTTCGATTTGGCTGAGAAAAGATTAACGAAATAAGCTTGGGTAAAACTTATTAGTAGTCTACAAGTGTTTAGGTGTGGTTGTAAGGTTGTGGTGAGGTTTTTTCACCCACAAGGAGCGACATGAGCCAGGCGGAGGCTTTCCGAGGAGTCATCAACCGACGGATCAGGATACCTTACGGACTATCGTGGAGTAAGAGCTTTATCTCAGAATCATGTTAAATTGGTTTCTGTTCTTCATTGTTAGTTTTAGTTTGTATTGTATTCCATTGCGTACTTACAACGTGTAGGAAGAATCGGTGAATCAAGTGGGTGATCGGCTATTCACCCCATCTAGTCGTACGATCAAGTCCCAACAAGTGGTATCAGAGCGAAGGTTTGCTCTTGTTGGACTAACTGCTAAAAGAGCGAAGGCGCTAGAGGAAGATGGACTCGGAAGGTCCACTAGGATGGGATACTCGGATTCCACCTCCATACGATCGAAACTTCGATTATTGGAGGAAGCGGTTAGAGACGTGATTCCAAATTGATTGGGACTATTGGACCGCGTTGGAGGTTCCGTTCGAAGCTCCAACGGACAAAAAGGGACAATGCCTCCGACCTTGATATTGGACAAAATGATCAAAAGGAGGAAGCGGAGGCGGATAAGGAGGTAACGAGAATTGTTTTAAACTTATTACCTTCTTATATTGTGTCTCATACACGAATGCTCATGAGCTATAGAGAAAGGTGATAACTCTATATGAGAATTCTACACAAGAACAAGGAGTGGAGGAGCCTAAGGATAAGGGCTCATTGGTCCAAGAGAAGGAGAAGGACCAATCGGAGGTTGAATCAAGTTCAACATCCGAAGTGGAGGAAGTGGAATCGTCCACATCCTTAAGTTAGGAAGAAGAAGAGCAATTCAAGGCGAAGGAGATCTTGGAAACTCAACCCTCAACCTTAACTACCAAAAAGAGTGGGAAATCCCACATCAAATGCTTTGAATTTGGGAAAATGGGACACTACAAGAGTAGGTGTCCTTCACTCAAGAAGGTAAAAGAGGTAAACCCTAAACCCAGTAAAGTTCATTTAAAAACTAATGAGGGTTGTAGGGATGGAGCTAAGGATAAGAAACATATAATTTGCTTCACGTGTGGCGAACAGGGTCACTACCACACACAATGCCCAAGGAAAGGAGAGCTCAGGAAGCTAGGGCATTTAAAGAAATTGGAGAAGAAGAGGAGCTCAAGTCAAGAGGGAGCTTCAAAGGTAAAAGGGAAGGTAATCCCTTATTTAAAATTCAATCCAATTTCTAATTCATATATGCTTGTTAAAAATAATATAGATTATTTACTCAAGCATAATTATGGATTTAGATATAATGATAGAAATAGGGTTAACCAGGTAGATAATCCTAGAAAATTATTACCCAAGGTTAGACCTAATAAGACCAAAACTACCATGCCTAAGGTGAGGAAGGTAGTTAATGATCAAGGCATTAATCCCAATAAGGGGAGACATATGCCTAGGAAGGTGGGTAGGTCTAGAAATGTCCAAGATGAACATGTTGACTCTAGGCTTAAAACCCTAGAATTGAAAAATCAAATCTTGAAGGCAAGGCTTGAGGAAATAGAGAGAGTCCTAGATAGGTTCATTATTGGACCTAGGGGACTTGACATGTGTTTGAGTGGTTAAAACTCAAAAAATGTTAAATTGGGTACATCTAAGGCAAATAAAAGGAAATATGCTAGGGTAGCGTATAATTATGCCAAGGATGAAAAATCAAAAAATGACAAGGATAAGCCATTTAAAGTTAAGGGAAAGAAGAATTTAACCAAGGACAAGGTGTCTAAGAATAATGAAGTTATATTTGTAGGCTAAGAATCACCGCAAGTACACCAGTATAGCCTAGTGAATGTAGAAGAGTCATCTAGGGAGGTGACTAAGGTTAAGAGCTCAAGGGGGAGCTCAAAGAGTCAAATTAGGAGCCATGGTAAATGGATCTCGGGAAGGATTCTTCTGGAAATCTGGATGAACCATGAAGTGTGCCAAAGGGTTTGGAGACAGATTTGAGTCTCAATCCCTAAGTTTTGACACATTGGGTTTATGTTTCATGCATGAAAAGATGATATTGGGATCACATTGCATGAAAATTGATATTTGATGTATAATTGCTATATAAACCAATGCTATGGATGCATTGTGGTTTGATATAGGCAGATACATCAAGAGGAGGCCAAAACCAGGACTTTAGGTCAAGGTTAAATTGAACCATTTAGATAGTTTTGAGTTTTGTGTCAATCTTGGGATCCGAGACATATACATTTTTAAATGTATTCTACCCAAGTAGACATGTGTACCACAAATCACTCCACAAAATTTAGAAATTTTTGAAGATTTATGAAATTTCCGTTGCACTTCTGAATTTGGGTTCAAAATGTTGAAAATGCAGTTATCAGGGTACCAGTCGACTGGTAACAATAATGTCTAGAGAGAGACTAGCTACTGCATAGTTTTTCGATAGAGATCAATCGACTGGTAACTGTCTCAGTCGATTGATACATGCTGAAACTATTTTCAGCAATAGAAAAGTGTCTAAATGGATGTTAAATTTGTGTATAATCTTATGAGGGATTATTACACAATGTTTATGGTCATTAAAGGTTAAAGAGTCCAATAATTGAGATATTATTGGAGCTCTTTTGATGTGTGGCAAAGGGGGAGAAATGTTGGGTTTAAGTGGAAAACCAACACACCTTTGCAAGAAATCCAATCTCGAGGGGGAGCTTAGGTGAAGGGGGGCCTTTGTTGGCAAAGGGGGAAAAGTACCTTTGCAAGGAAAACCTACTCAAGAGGGAGTTTAGGTAAAGGGGGAGCCTAAGGTTTGGTTCCATGATTTATGCATGATCATTTGCTTTGTTGTTGTTTTCCTAACTTAAACGGGTTGTCAAATATCAAAAAGGAGAAAATTGTTGGAGCAATTTAGGTACCTTGGGTTTTGTTGTTTGGGCAAAGGTTTAAATTAGGTTTATGGTTGTATTTGATATACATTGTGAGAATGTAGGATATAGGTACAACAAAAGAAAAGTCCAAGTGGGATCTTGGCAAAGGCAGACCCGACAATAAGGACCGAGGCCGAAGGAAGCTCCAGAAGGCAAGCCGTGAAGGATGGGGAGGCATCCAAGAGACGTGAGGCTGATGGAGGATGCTAGAAGACTAGGTCTAGGTTGGTAGGGTAAGGACAAGTGCTGAGTGACTATACTCGGGGCTGAAACCCTAGGTTTAGGGTTTGGGTAGTCGACTGATGCTTAGATCAGTCGACTGGTAAAGGTCATAGAAAGATCAGTCAACTGTGTTGGTGCTTGGATGGCTAGAGACGGGGGGGGGGGGGGGGGTGAATATAGCCAGACAAAAAACTACTTGCTCTTTTGAAATCTTTCTGCACTTCAGAGTTAGGCAGCGGAAGCAAACAACACAAACAGAAATGCAGAAATGAAAAGCAAACCAAATAGACGCTAACATCTCGATATACAAGGTTCGGGGATAACTTGCCCCTACTCCTTGGCGTGCCCGTGAGGTGGGCGATCCCTTGATCGTCGGCAGATCAAGCCCCGGTGACCCGGATAAAACTGTGCCTCCTTCTCGGTGGAGAAACCTCTCCACAAGCGTCTCAGTAGGATACAAGATAAGCTCACGAGACTAAGGAGGAACCTCTCACAAGACAGTAGCAAGAAAGCTCAAGAGAGAAGCTACACAAGGAGCACAACAACAACAGCGAAACCCACAGCCACACTTGCTTGTTTTCCTGTTCGTTCCCCTTTTCTCCTCTGCTTTTCATCTTCCTCTTAAGCTCCTGCTTCATCCTCAGGCTCCATCAGCATCTCCTGAGCACAGCCTGAACCCACTGACCTCCCTGAGCACTCAGTCCACTGAAGTCCCTCTCCAGCTGAGCCTCCGTCAGTCGCCAACCGTGCCTCAGAAGCCGTTGAAACCTGAGTACATAATACAGCCAAACTTGCTCAATGGAAAGCCTCCCATTGACTCTCCTTGAGTCTTTAAATCCTCCTGTATCACCTGCACACTTATCAGAGGCTTAGCAAATGAATATCAAACCATATCAGCAGTGTATCAGAGAATCGGCAGAGAAACCAGCGCGATCAGAGCCTCTAACAGTGATTTCGAATTAAAGTTCAGGCTACTGATCGGTCACCAGACCGATCAGAAAGGACCCTGATCGGTCACCGGACCGATCAGGGTAAGCCCAGACCGATCAGGCTCCATCCTGATCGGTCCACAGTGAGAAAACTGGAATCGCGACTACTGCTGGATCGGTCACCAGATCAGTCACTAGACCGGTCCAGCAGTCTGCTTACCATAACCCGCAGGAACCACACACACCTGATCGGTCACCAGACCGATCAGGATGTGGCCTGATCGGTCTGCGGACCGATCAGAGCACCTCCTGACTGATCAGGCTCCAGCCTGATCGGTTATAGTGAGAAGCTCGCGACAATTGATCGTTCACCATAACGATCTGAATAGTCTCCCTGATCGGTCACCAGACCGATCAGGAGCCGAACAGTAAGGTTTCCAAAGTCTCTGTATGCTCCCTGATCGATCACCAGACCGATCAGACATCACTGGATCGGTCACCAGACCGATCCACGAAGGAACTCCGAGCCAACTTCCCTGATCAGTCACCAGACCGATCCAGGCAAGGCCAAATCCATTCTAAGTCAAGAGAACAGGCTCCCAGCCTTCTCTAACTAGTGCTCAGTCCCCCGGACCAAGACTCCGTGCCCAGTTTCACTCACCGGGACTTCATTCACCTGGCTTCACTCACCAGGACCTGGCTTCACTCACCAGGATTTCAGTCACCCGGCTTCACTCACCGGGATTTCTACCTAGTCCCACTAGGATTTCAATCACCTGGCTCCACTCACCAGGACCCGGCTTCACTCACCGGGATTTCAGTCACCCGGCTTCACTCACCGGGACCCGGCTTCACTCACCGGGATTTCAACCTAGTCCCACTAGGATTTCAATCACCTGGCTTCACTCACCAGGACCCGGCTTCACTCACCGGGATTTCAACCTAGCTTCACTCACTAGGATTTCAATCACCTGGCTTCACTCAACAGGATCCGGCTTCGCTCACCGGGATTTCAACCTAGTCCCACTAGGTATGCCTAGTCCCACTAGGTCTTTTCCACTTCACCTAGTCCCACTAGGTGTGCCTAGTCCCACTAGGTGTGTCTAGTCCCACTAGGACTTTTCCCATGCCAGCGTGTGATCTCCCGATCCACCTGGACTTAATCCGAATTCATTCAACCAAACTTAAATCGTTGTCAACACCAAAACAACAACCGGGCCAGACTGCATCAACAGACTGAACTTATGATCAGTCGACTGGTGTCAGGTGGAATTTGATCGTTGGGTTGTAACGTTCGAGTTCGGATGAATCAGTCGACTGGTGTTGACACAAGTCGACTGGTAACGACTATTTCAGGGACGAGCTCTATTTAAGAGAGCTCGGTTTGACTGAGAAAAAGTTGACGAAATAAACTTGGGTAAAGCTTATTAATAGTCTACAAGTGCTCGGTGTAGTTGTAAGGTTGTGGCGAGATTTCTCCACCGACAAGCCTTTCCGGGGAGTCATCCACTGACGGATCGGGATCGTCCACCTTACGAACTGTCGCGGAGTAGGAGCTTTATCTCTGAACCATGTTAAATTAGTTTGTGTTCTTCATTGTTAGTTTTAGTTTTTATTGTATTCCGTTGCATACTAACAATGTGTAGGAAGAACCGACGAATCAAGTGGGTGATAGACTATTCACCCCCTCTAGCCGTATGATCAAGTCCTAATATTTGTATCAAAAAATCACTGTTTTCAATATAAGGTGTCAAATTGATATTTGAGAACATTAATAGAATTAGGAGAACTAGATGAGCACATAGAACCCAGTTCCGTGTTATTCTAAGCTCTCTAAGTCCATTAACTGGTTTTGGTCAAAATTGGTCAAAACCGACTAATGTGCCTAGAGAGATCGGAATGACAAGAAACTAAATTCTATATATTCATCTAATTTTCCTGATTATATTCACAACCTCGAGTGTAATTTTCATACGGCATATTGAGAGCATCAACTTTTTTAATATGAATATGTTCAAAAAAATATGATTTGTATTCAAAACATCAATGCTCTCACTATAGCGTGTTAAATTGATGTTTGAGTATATAAATATAATTAGAAGAACTGGATGAACAAATAAAACACGGTTTCATGTCATTCCGAAATCTCTAACTCTATTGGTCGATTTTGGCTAAAACTAGTCAAAAGCGACTGATAGACCTAAAGAGCTCGGAATGATCTGAACATAAGTCTTATGTGTTTGTCTAGTTCTCATGATTATATTCAAGACCTTAAATGTCATTTTCATATGACATATTGAGAGTAACATTTTTTAACATAAATATTTTTTAAAAATCTGATTCGTGTTAAAAAAATCACTGCTGTCAATATAGTATGTCAAATTAATATTCGAGGGCATAAATATAATCAGGAGAACTAAATGAATACATAAGATTTAATTTCATATCATTCCGAGCTAGTAGTCAATTTTGACTAATTTTCGTCAAAATCAACTGATGAATTTAGAGAGCTCGGAATGATATGAAACAAGATTTTATATGATTCTCTAGTTCTCCTGATTATATTCATATCCTTATATATCAATTTGACCCACTACATTTGGGGCAATTATTTTTTTAATATGAATTAAATTTTTTGGGCACATTCGTATTCAAAAAATCACTGCTCTAATATAGTATGTCAAATAGATATTTGAGGAAATACAAATAATTAGAAGAACTAGACGATTATATAAGACCTGATTTTATATCATTCCGAGCTCTCTAGATTTATCAGTCAGTTTTGGTCGAAACTAGTCAAAATCAACTAATAGACTTAGAAACTCGGAATGACATCAAACTAAGTTGTTTGTGTTTGTCTAGTACTTCTAATTATATTCACGCCTTCAAATGTTATTTTCATACGACATATTGAAAACAATACTTTTTTGAAAATGAATATATTTAAATAATCTAATTAATATTCAAAAAATTATTGCTTTTAATATAATATGTCAAATTGATATTGAGTACATGATTGTAATAAAAAGAACTAGTCGAATACACAATACTTAATTTTATGTCATTCTGAACTCTCAAGCTAAGTTTATTTGTTAGTTTTGGTCAAAACTGGTTGATAGATTTAAAAAGTTCATAATGATATGAAATTATGTTTTATGTGCTCGTCTAGTTTTCACGATTATATTTTTGCTCTTAAATATCAATTTTAAATATTATATTAAGAATAATATTTTTTTTAAGTACATATCATATTTTAATCTATTGCTATAGTATAGCAATTGATTCCGGATTTTACTATCGTTTGCTATACCATATCAATCAGTTAGGATAAAATGGAATGACAAAAATGAGTAGAGTAATGATAGGGAGAGTGAATTTGATTCGGGACGGCAATCAGAGGTCATCAGTGGTGTCCGATCGACGATCGAACATGTACACATTAGCTACACGTCATTCACTCTCCCATTCACTCTCCCAAATTCACTCTCTCAATCATTACTCAAATGAGTATAAGGTATATGATTTGATATTTTTAAAATGGAAAATGATAGGGAGAGTGAAAATGAGAGAGTGAAAAACGTAGTGAATGACGTGACACTTTGCATGTAGCGATCTCCAACGAATTTACCGTGCCCCCTAAGGTATAGTTTGATTTGGGGCGGCGGCCGAAGGCCGCCGATAGTGTCCATGTGATAATCGGACGTATGCATGTAAAGTACCACGTCATGCCACATCATTCACTGTACTTTTCACTCTCTCATTTTTACTTTCCCTATCATTTGCTCTTTTAAAATACGTGATGGTATATACTGAAACTATGTGATTCGGTAGTTTTACTGAGAGAAAATTGAAAGGGGAAGGAAAATTAAGAAGAGAAATATATTTGTGTGTGTGTGTTTTCAGTTTTTGCTTCCTCAAGCTAAAACAATTGTATCTGTTTAATTACAACGGCATTAATTACCACTTTAAGAAGTTTGTTCGGAAGTAAATTAAAAAATAATTAATTAGTTTAAGTAATATTGATTATAGAGTGGCCGATTGAATCCATATAAATAAATTTTTAATCGATCATCGGTATAAATTAGAAAGCACTGCGAGCAGTTCAGAAGGCTAACATCTAACCATTACATACTCCATTTGAATTTTTTTTTATACAAAATTTGCTATAACTAAAATTCGAATCACAAATATTTGAGAGATAATTAATCATCCTTCCACTGTAATATAGTGCCGAGGACACAATTAGTTGATTTTTGTTTTGTTTGGTGGTAAATTATCATGCTTAAGTGGGCCTTACTTTGGTGATTTTTGAATCCCAAAGAAAAAAAAACAAAGAGTGCCTCCCCTTCCATGAAACAAACCCATACATAAAACAAAATGCTTTTGTTTAATTTCATTCTCCGCCTCGTCTTCTTCCTCTTTGACTTTCTAGCCAAATGGATCCAGAACAGTAAGTCAAGCGGCTTCAGTCGGTTCCAGATGCCTCTCTGGAAAGGGTGGCTTCACGAATCGGTCACCTAATACATATATGTTGGAAATGGCTTCCCCGGCCCAGACGTTAATTTCCATGTACGCCACAGCTTTCAGATTCCCTGTATCTGTTGTATGTATCTTTCCATTTGGCCGGTGCTGAATTCGTCCACACGTTATCCCATCCACCACGAACTATTGAATCAAAGGTCAGAACTAAGGCAAAGTCCTAGTCAATTAAGACCAGTAAAAGTCTTCTTGAGTGTCTGTATTTAAAAAAAACCCTTAAATTATCTGATTGAATTAAAATGTATTTTAATGCGTGATCCCGGGCCCGCTTGCGTGTAGCCTAGTCCGGCAGCCTGGCGCCTGGTCAGGAGGAAGCGGATTCGTGAGCTGAAGAGCCCCATCTGATAGGTGGCCCAGGTCGCTGAGTCGGCCCGGCTCATCGAAAGATACAAGGGTCGAGGAGGGTCGAACCTCCTAGACATCCTTACAGCAAAGCCCTCACTCGGGGCTCTTGATTCAAGGAAGGCCCGAGACAGGGGAAAGTGAACGAATGTCTTTGGCAAGTCTTAACGTGCCCACCCCTAGGAAATCTCGACACAGAATATGGTGAAAGTACTCGCGGGCTAGCCCCCGTGCTGCACTCGGCTCAAAGTCCCCGATCGGACGCGTGGCGGCCCACGCTTCCCAGAATCGACCTGATCGGGTGCTCAGCTGCTCATACTCCAACACTCTTCCAGGGTTGGCTCCCAGCCGACGCGTGGCGGCCCACGCTCCTGGGATAAGCCCAAGCTAGAGAAAGCTTTACTCATTATACTACCAAAGGCCCGCAGTCGGTCTCGTTATGTAGTGCCCCCAGTCGGCATCTTCTTTCTAGGCCCTCAGTCGGTCTTGTTACTCAGTGCCCCTAATCGGCACCTTTCTTCTTAGGGGTCCTTAGTTGGCCCTGTTATGCAAGACAATCAATCCCTGACACCAAACTACTAGAAGCAGTATGGGGTCGGCGTAGGGTCGATGCCACCCTGGCCCTAAACGTCGGGTATCCCGTTGATGGCTTGATCTTCCTGCTATACCATGTCCTCCCGTACCATAACAACATACACTAGTGTCAGGCCGAGCGACGCCAAGTGGCGCTAGCCATTAAGTTGACAGTGCCCCTTTCTTTATTCCAGTATGCACTACTTTATCCTGTCATCTCTGGGCATGCATCACCTTGTCCTCGCTATATGACAACAGGTGGCAGATGGGGCAGAAGCTGTCAGCTTCCCCGACTATATAAGCCTTTTCACTCCGCATCTCTCAGGTACGCGCAATAGTGCATTGCTTATTGTTCTATTGCTTTCCATTCACTTGCCACTGTCGAGTATTGACTTGATCGTCGAAGTGTCTGGCCGGGGACTTTTTCCGACGGGTTCTAACGGTCTCTATCTTATAGGATAGGAGCGAGCCAGCTTCACAATCATCCTCAGCGATTTCATGATTCCCGAAGGATCATCTCGCTCTTGGGACCGTCACCTAACTTCGCGACAGGATGAATACGAAAATTATAAACTAAATCAGGGCAGCATCCACTCCACTGACAGTAGACCAAAATCAAGAACTAATTTTCTATTTCGGGTCCAGCCCGAATTAACTAACCGCACACGCAACTGCAGACCACACGGTTAGCCCGCCGCACCCAGCTTGACACAGCCAGCGAGCGAGCGAGCGAGATTTCACTCCCTACTTAGCTTTCGGTTGACTCTTCCTCCTTCTCCACTTCAATTTCTTAGTTCCCACAACCAACCGCCACCGACCCGCTTCCCTTTCGCGGCTCTTGGCTTGAGCCGCGCTCGCGCCAAGCCCCCTGCTTTGTAAGATCGAAGATTCCTGCGCTTGGTTTTGGAATTTGGCTCGGCGTCGGCTGCTCGTCTCGGTTGGACTCGGGCAGTCTCCTCTGCTTTTTAGCGTGTCTTGTATAAAGCGCATTCTTCACTCCCCGACTCGCCTCCAACTACTGCAACCACCGGTTGCCTCTTAGCCTGCACCTTGTTTTGTGGTCATTCAGATGGCTGTGGTCGACGCCGTCGCTGCGTTGCTTCCGCCACGCGGGGGCGCGGAGATGAGCGACGACGAGCCGCCGCCGGTCGAGGGGTGGGCCAAGCGGAAACGCTCCAAGCGCCGCCACCGCTTCTTCGATCACCAGCCCACCGAGGAAGAGTACTTGGCCATGTGCCTCATGATGCTCGCCCGCGGCGGCGGAGCTTCCTCGCCTTTTGCCCCCTCGGGTTCTCCGCCGCCGGCCGTGAAGGCGGAATTCAAGTGCTCCGTCTGCGGGAAGGCCTTCGGGTCGTACCAGGCGCTGGGGGGACACAAGGCCAGCCATCGGAAGCTCAACGCGGGGGAGGAGGCGCTCTCCTCCGCTGCATCCCCGGCGATCTCGGCCTCCGGGTCCTCCGCGGCGGCTGCCGCCGCCGCTGTCGGCGGCGGCGGGAAAGCCCACCAGTGCTCCGTGTGCGGGAAGTCGTTCCCAACGGGGCAGGCCCTCGGTGGGCACAAGAGGTGCCACTACGACGGCAACCTCGGCGGCGGAGCCTCCGCCGCGTCGGAGGTCGCGAGCTCGAGCCACAGGGCGTTCGATTTGAACGCCCCGCCGGCGCCAGAGTTCGGGCTGGACGTCGCTGGGAGGCGCGTGGCTGCCGCGGCGGCGGCGGAGGAGGAAGAAGTGCAGAGCCCGATGGCGTTGAAGAAGCCGAGACTCATGATTCCGGCGTAGAACAAAGACCTGATCCCGTTTCCTGAAGTCAACTCCCCGACGCCGCTTGAAATTAATATCAATTTAATCGAGATGATCATGATTTCGTTGTGTTTGCTTGTGTACAGAGAATTTTCATTCTTTGAGAGACTCCATTTGGAATCAATTACTATTCTTTTACGTTCAAGTTGAGGATTTGAAAATTGAAATATTTTTCACTACCTTTCACTCTTCCTCTCCTTGTTTAAACAAGTCAAGATACAATTAGTCGAGTTAATCACAATTAGGATCCTTCTAAGCGTGGATCTATAATCTTCTAATCCTCCAAAGTTAAGTCATTTAGATTTTTGAGTGAAAGAAGACTTGCGTGACTTATCCATAGGAAGTTTGGTCAAGTCGCAGGGTGTAAATGCACATAGTAAATGCATGAAAAAGGTAGTAGAAGTCACTCTTCACACTTGATTGAATGATCGAAATATCTATGAACCAGACATAGTTTACTTTGACTTGGACCTCAAGAGCCACATGGAGAGTTGACCCAACCAAGTAATTTTATTGCAGTTTCCCTTGTTTTACAAGTTCAAGGAGACCCTGGGTTTCTAGATTTCATAAATACATACAACTTGTAGATGCTATCATTTGTTTGCTGGTTCAAGGAGGGAGGGGTTTGTTTGGTGAGTGGTTGAGAGATCACATGCCAATTTTTTTTTTTACTGCATATCAACAACCACAATTACAGGAATCTCAGTTGCTATATAGATCAGCTTAAACAGAGGACAACAGTCGGATTAGAAAATTTGAAAAGGAACTAAATCTATTTTTAATCAAAACGCATTCATGGTAGGTCGAGCACTTGATCAAACTCACCAAACATCCTCATCTGTCAGCTTCTGCAGAGTTTTTCAGCTTGGAATAGAAGGGCAGAGATTGGGTTAGTAGTTAGATTGACTCAATTTTTCTGTCTATAGTTGAATCAGGCTTGGTCTCCTGAGCTGTGCTATGTGACCTAGCAAGCTACATTGCTTCACATGATTCGAAATGATTCTCAGTATGAATGAGCAAGCAGGATGCCTCTCGACAACCATTGACAGGTTTTATATACTATACTCACATGCATTACAGCGATTGCAGATAAAAGGTCTCTGCATTGATTCATGATGGATTCTTCTTGCACAGCAAGTTCAGATAGTTCAGAGACCATGAAACTTCTTCCTTCTACCTGCATCAAATGAAATTGATAGAATGTTGGGTGAAGGAACAAAGAAATTTTGGTTTACTTTCTAAAGGACTATCGAGAAAAGCTAACATTGCAGGTTCTCAGGGAGTCTGCAAAGTATGGAGAAATAACAATGCATCGAACCTTAGATAATGCAGTGCAGATTGAAGCTCCCATGGCTTGCATCACATCAACTGCTGAGCCGACAGCGTTTCTCACTTGATGAAAATCTGCCTGTTAAACAGAAGAACTACTAAATTAAATGTACACTTTGCATGAAGCAAAGCGGATGCCAATTCTTATAGGCGTGGAGGTGTGAACCTTTGCTCCATTAACAACTGGAAGGCGAACGGTACTGGTCTTTAATGCTCCAATAGAACCGGACAAAGCATTTGCATGTTCTTGATCTACAAGTGGCCATCTTACTAGATAGATCATCTGGATGGCATGATAGATTAAGAATTAGACGGATTGCTGAGGCTTTAAATCACAACTCAATATTGTTTCATAGGATTTGCACAAAATTTAAGACAATATTTCTTTCCAAACAGAAAATGAAACCAATTCACCAAGAGCAGGCTGGTTATCATAATCCGCTTGAATGGGCATGATTAACGATCGGTCACTATGCTATGTTGATGTTGGCACAGTGATGAATTAAATAATTAGTTAACCACCAAGATATAATCAAACATCATGATTCATGTCCACTTTACATAAGAAGAAAGAGGAACTTTTTGTGGAATAAGAAAATAGTTATCAGTTTTATTTAAAACTGGATCCAACATAATTAAGAGTATTAATTTAGTGGACCCAGCAGGAACTAATCTCAACTAAAAGAGGGTAGATGAAACAATATTTCACTAAGGCATGAACCTAGACAAGGGAAAAGCTATAGAATCAAAGATCTAGTCTTCATCTCCATATAATCGTTCATTCAGGAGAGTTTGCTGATACACTAATACGCCAACTAGTCATGGACAGAGGCTAAGGTTATTCCATTGGCTTGGCCTTGCAGGAATGAACTGACCATGTCCAATACCTTTAGAGGGCTTAGATGTGTTGGTGCAATGATTCTCCCAAATGGCTAGGCTTGATTAGGTTGTTTCGATGTGTTTAGCAAAGGCTTGAAGTTATATTTACTTATGGGATCGATATAAGCATCAATTGAGCAAGAACTTGACAAAGTGCACATGGAGCTCGTGACACAATAAGATTGAGTCAACTGGAAGGGAATTTTCAGCTTAGTGTAGATGAATTCTATTGCCTTTCCTCAAGTATCTACTTTCTTCCATTCTGTTCAAGGAGATAGTCTATGTGGAATATGTTATGACCTAACTAACCATGAAACTATATGAAAATGGAACATACAACCAACAAACAAAATTGCCAGTATTCAACATATAATATGTAACTGTACAAAGGAAACTACTTACTTGACCCTTGAGAATGGAACTGAATTTCAGATATTGTTTTTTAGTCTGTAGTTGTAATTTATTAACTGTAAAGACTTGTGCATTTTTGAGGTAGTTATCCATGCACCATATAGGCGTTTCTGAAAGAAAGGTCAAAGTACAGATATCTTGAGAGAAAAGAGAGATTATATGGATCATAAACATGCAACAACAACAATAAACAAACAAAAAAAACAAATTATGCCAGCAAATAAACTCAATGTTAGAATGACATGTTACAGCTACAAGAATCAGAATTCCAAAAACACAACTACAAAAGATTTTCACTGTTATGATTTAAAAAAACAAATTTGATTTGTCATTAATTTCTGCAGGCAAGAAGTCTAAGCAAGGTCGTTTGCTAATGAAGAGATTAGATATGTTAAGAGATAAAAACAAACAAGCATATATGCAAATTGATCATAATTGACTAATGCTTATCAGACACCTTAAATTGTGCCAAACAGAAATTGAGAGTTCTGTGATGCCTTAGATTATAGCAACATAATAATAATGTAAAAACACTGAGGCTGGTGCTTTTACAATTTTCTCTATAAACTCTAACTTGTTTTAACACTCGGGAACCATTGCATGGTTACAATAATTGACTGGTTAGCTCAAACTCTTTCTTTTATTTTGCACAACTAAAATGGACATATACACATTCCCTTATGCAAAACCAATCATATAGCATTCATATGTAGGAAAAATATATGCTTATTGTTCTTTAATCAAAAGGTTTAAGTTGTAATCCTATGCAAAATTCCAAGAACTCTGTTGGTTCCGAATGAGAAGCCTAAAAGCAGGAAGATAGTAGAAAGCACGTGAATGAATGAAGCATATCAGTCAGGATTAAGGATAAACCCACACTTATAGGGAAAGAAATTCTAAATGCTATTATTCTGATCATATTCCAAAAAGTAAGTTGCATTTCCTGGATCAGTGCTGAATATTACTAGAATGTGAAGCTTAGCTCAATAAAAGATCTAGAACTGGAAGTGAAATACTGGAGGAGTGCTGGGTATCAGTTAGTACACTAAGCACAAATTACTGATGAAAAGTACCAACTAGTGTGATCATGGTTACTATTTGCTAAGTTAATTAGCTTATAACCTCTTTAGAATTTCTTTTGCACAAGCAAACATCTCTGGGAATTAACTCTAACTGATAGAATGGTTTAAAGATATCCGGGCATCCAAAAAATTCAATGTTTCGCACTTGGTCGTGAGGAAAAGACCAATTCTATGCATGTTATAAGTGACATTTTCTTCTGTTCTTTTAGTAAACCACAGTGCTAGCCAAAAAATGGCAAGACTTATGAATGTAACAACTGAATGTAATCAAATTTAACAAGAACAATTTAACAGCGTGCCTACTTAACTTCTTATTTGTGTTTAACAGATGCATAAACTTTATCTACCTCCATTTTGCCTAATTCAGGGAGAAATAAAATACAGGAAATAGATGGAAATAAATACCATCATCCTATCTGTTTCATTGCAAGTAAACAAAAGCGATTAATGTTTTTTGTTTCTTTTACTTTCTTTCCATTCCTACATCAGTCAAAGTAAACCCAACATGAAGATTAGAGATAAAACAAAAAGGATGAGGGGAAAATCAATTAAAGATGCAAAATGTAGCAAATACTAAGATCATATCAAACTCGACAAACTACTTGATAATTCAACATGAGATCCAAATTCCAAACCGGAAAGAGCACCTCAGCAGTCAATTTTTGCATAAGAAAAGTATCCTTCACTTGTGCATTAACCCACCGCCACTGCAAGTGTTGGTTATTAAGTAGCCTCAATCGGTGTGCATCCTCCAACTGCCTTTCCACATATTTCCCTCTCTTGATGTTAGCACCCATGCCAAACATTGATGCAGCATTGCAAGAAAATGGAACCGTGTCGGAGAAGCTCCTAGCTGGGCCAATAGAAACTGGTTGAACACCAGGTATGCCTCTTGGTGATATAACTGCCAGCTTACTCAGATAAGAGGGACTAAAAGAGCTATGTCGTGGAGAAGAAGAAATCAAAGGAGATGGCAGTAAACCATTTATCGACGGAACAGGCTTCGAAGAGGCTTTGCACTTCCCTCCAGGTGATGGCTTCAATTTACCTTCCTCTAATAAGAACCTTGCAGGAACATCTCTCCCACGGGTTGTCGCTGCTATCCATGGTGATCGAATATTGAGCTCAAACGGCTCAGAATTGCCACCAGAAGACAAGCTATCGGTGTCAAACGACAGAGAAAAATCACCCCGTCAAAGGACGCCCTCCTTGCACCCTCATTGAGCACCATGGACTGCCTCAGTAATCTAATAGCTGCCGATACTGAGTCATTATCAGGGGCAGAGCAATTCAAGCTCCTTGTCAACGAAATACACTGTTGCGTCCTTGCAGCGGGCCAACGATGGTGATTTTCTGAAGGTCTGAAGCTTTCTGACTTAAAACTGTTCCTCGCGGGAGAAGATGAGGAAGCGATAGACGTCCGTCGTTCTGGTGTGGGCTTCCTGATGGGAGAAGCGGACACGAGTCTAGCCTTGCTGGTCTGGTAGGAGAAGGACTCGCCTTGGAAGGAAACGGATAGACTCCGAGTGGTAGTACGGAGGGCTCTTGCGGCGGCGGAGGAGAGCTCAGTAGATTCTCGAGCGGCACATCTCGTGGAGATCTCAGTGGGTCGATTCCGGTCCACGGATTTGGATCTGTTAGGCAAGGAAGTCGGGGGCATTGCCATCGGGGAGGAGGGCTGGGAAGCAGGGGCATTCGAACAAAAACGCCGTCGGGAAGAACTAGCGTAGAAGAAGACGAGACGAAGAGGACGCGATAGAAGCGGAACAAGAGGAAGAAGTAAAAGAGGTACCTTTCGAGGTGGAATCCGTGGACGCAGATGACAACGAGCCACCTTTAGAAGCGGAAGCGGCAAAGAGGACGGAGAGGAGGTTACCAGGTAGCGGGAGTTGATATCCTTGCCACGGGGAAGCTTGGGGGCGGAAGCATTGCCCTTCTCGCAGGAAGACAGCGGCTGCCTGGAAGAGATCGAGGGATCTCGGCGGCGAGTGGAGGGGTTCGGGGTCTTTTTCTGCAGTCGAAGGCTGGATGCGCTCACATTCCCTGCAGTATCGTCCGCGGAGACCGCCTGAACTGTAGTAACCATTCTACGAAATCCCACAGTACTCTTCGGCGAGCCCGTGCTCCTCCACAAGTAGGCTCCTACAGAAGCAGTAATAAAACCGTCTATCTCTAGATTTCCCCTCCTTGTGGTCGCGACCAGGAGTAAGGAAGAAAGAATGTGCGGAATCGCAGTGGAAAAAGAGGCAAAAAAAAAAAAAAACGAAGAGTGAATGCGAAGAAATTGGAAAGGAATGGAAGAGGGTTGTCAGCGGTGACCGGAGGGGAGTGAGTAGAGAGGAGAAAGCCGGCGAGGGGCTAGGTCACGGGAGTGATATAAGCTAATGGCGGAGGTGAAGGCGGGGGAGGTGGCGGTGTTGCAGGCAGCAGTCTTAGGCAAGCATAGTCCACTTCGGATCCTTGTCCCAAAAATCCACGCTCCCGCCTGTCCCGTCGAGTGGCGGCGAAAGATCGTTATATGATGAAAACGTACCAAATAAATGATATCCTAGAAGAATAATGAATCAGTTAGAATCGTTACAATTGTAATCTTGTCAGATTCGACGGTGAATCCGACGAGATCGCAATTGCGACGATTTCGACGGGTTCATCGTATCTCCAGAATATAATTTTGTTCAGGGCGCTGTCGATGATATTCGATTGACGATTGAACGACTCGATGACTGTCTAGGAGCAAACAAACGAGGGGATTTTTGGACAAGATCTGCCTAGCATAGCCCTTTAACAAAATCATTAAAACACAATGATCGCTCCGGAAAAAAATTCATGTGTGAAAAAAAAAAAAAAAAAAAAAAAAAAAAAAAAAAAAAAAAAAAAAAAAAAAAAAAAAAAAAAAAAAAAAAAAAAAAAAAAAAAAAAAAAAAAATTGATTATATGGTAATGGTCACAGGATATGGTCACGAACTTAATTTATATAATAGTTTTAAATTATGGGAAAAATTAGATCAATATGGAGTAGAAAATTACCCAACTATTATTATTAGAATGTTAAATATTCTGAATCTAACCACTAAAAATTAATATTTTTTATAAATTTTAATATTATTAAAAAAATTATTTAAAATAAATCATATTTTGTGACTTTAATTAAAAATATACGTAATTATATCAAATATATTACCTATTTTATCGTTACTATAATAATTAACATATAAAAAGATTAATAGATTCAAATATAATTAAAAAAAATAAATTTTGAAGGCTGCTATAGATTCATCGAATTAAAAATACACATATTTATAATTAATATATATAAGAAATTTAATAGGCTCATATATATAATTAAAGAGAAAAAATGAGATTCTAACTACTCAGATTTTAAGTTTACTATCATAGTTAGAAACGACATATTTGGATGTGGTGAAATTTTTGGGGGGAATTCAAAGGGTTAAATTTCCGTACAAAATTATTAGAAAGAATGAAATAATGAATATTAAAATTTGAGAAAAATAGTGCAATTCTTATTAAATAGATTTAGATGTAGGTGTATCCAAAATTAATCAGTAAGTTTATAGTTAAGAAAATTTAATTTATTAGATGATAATGCACAGTTTAACTTCACACATATGACATACAATTTTAGGATTAGACGGGTTAAACTAGAACGCTCTGATTATTAAAAAAAATTAACTTGACACATGGCATATCCAACTAAAACAAGTTCAACATATTAACAAATCAATCAAACGTCCCTAACCAACTAAGCACAAGTTCAACAGATGGCAAATCAACCAAACTTCCCTGACCATGTAAACCCAAGTTCAACAGATGAGTTTAAATCATAATAGTAAAAGAAACATAGAACTTAAATCATTCCGCCGTGGTCACATAGCTGAGGATACAATCATGACATTAGTCCCAGAAGCATGTTCAACACTCCAGAGAGGCACGAATTGAGATAAAGATGACAGACACAGAAGCAGACCAAATTAAATCTGCACACCTTGTATTACCATACATCAACAGTTTACACATCTAATTCAATGGATATGCTTCTCTTAGTCTGGCACTAGTTCTTAAGATGGGGGAAGCATTGATAGACATCATTCTTGGGATGCTTTGCTTCGGCGTGTTCTCGACATTTGACCTCTGAAGTAGTACATATAAAAGTTTGCATGCATACCTTGCACTGGATCCACAACAAGAATCCGAGTTACCAAATGAACACGACTCAGAAAAACATCAGTAGGGCTTTTGTATATTTCTACATATGGATCGTGCAATAAAAGAAGAGAATTTTCAAGAAAAATGTGTAATGATGTAATTTAACCACCAAAAAATAAGACTTGAAATGGCATACATACAGCATCCATACGAGCTAAAAGCTAAAAGATTCTCAAATTGTTGCTATCTAGAGATGCATGTGTGAGAAAAGGTACATAGATTCTTACATCCACAATAAAAGAAGCAAGGAGTTATCATTTTGTGAGAATGAGACTGTCTTTGAATAACTATTTCAGCGACAAACAATTAAAGTAGAAGGCGTGAGGAATTGAGAAAGACGGATAATAAAATTCTATTAAATGTAATAAAAAGAAATTTAATCAATTTGAGTGACACTACTGGTACAGGAGAATAAAGTTCAATCTCATAGTCAATCCATAATAATTGGGACAGATAATTTGATGATGTGATGATGATGGTAAATCACCAAACTGTTTTATAAATTTAACAGACTATAGGATGCTGGTCGTTGTTTGTTCTTTCATGCAATACTATACTATTACAAGCAAATAAGATGACATTTTATGATTTTAAACAGCCAATATAAACTTTTTTTAATTCAATATCTAATCAATTAATCATGAGACAATGTATTTGTAACACATTTATAACCAAATAGCTGTATCTGAACCATTAGCAGTACAGTACTTCTAGAAGCCATGAAAAGTGTCCTTTTGATTGCTAAATATCCCATTTAGCACACGATATGGAAAAAAAAGGCTTATTAGTGAAAAAATGGATAAGAGTAGGAATTGCTGTTGAGGAATTTAATTTTATTAGTTTAGGAATCCGGCAATTTCTCGAATTCTCCACTTATCAGTTATATAAGCACTTAACAGTCCCCCCTTACCTACCCTCCCATCTCTTCACCTATGCTTTCTTCTCCAATGCACAAAAGTTCGCAGACGAAGCCATAATATAGAAACTACCATGTGCAGTTGCAGAAACCACTCCATGTAAAATAAAGCTACCTCACAAGCAAACAGGAGGATTATTATTGCTAAACAGAATGACTTAACTGTCAGAAAACGTTTGCATAATTGATAGAATGAATAAACTTCTGCACTTGCTAAAAGAGAATTAGAAGATAAAAAAGGCAGTTGACCTGTAGTCCTATGTGAGCCGTTGCTCTCTAATGATAACTTCAGTAGTCACACTTTATTTCTTTTTTGTCACTTTAAATCAAGCCATGAGTTGTCTTCTTTTAAAAGGCTTATGATAATGTTGATTACCAATTGTCACTTTAAAGGCTCGTTTGGTAGGGGATAATGTAATCGGGCTGTAATGTAATCAAGTTTGTAATGTAATGTAAGTAATTTTGATTCATTGTTATGTTTGGCAATGAGTTGTATGTAATCTTTGATAACCATTAAGTTGGATTCCTTTGTTTGGTGAGGTAATCCATCTTGTAATGCAATCAAGATGACGACCGACGACTGCCGCCGGCCGGCCGGTACCATGTCGGCCGGCGACCGCCGCCGACCGACCGCCGCCGCCGGCGGTCGCCGGCCGGCCGGCGACCGGCGACCGTCGGCGACCGAGACCGCCGCCGGCCGGCCGGCGACCGGCACCGTCGGCGACCGACGACCGTCGCCGCCCGGCCGATGACTTTCAAGCTGTAATTACAGATTACAAGGTTTTGTTTTGTAATCCAGATTACTCATCAACCCTTTTGTAATCAGATTACATCTTACAACTTCAAAGTTATTCCAAACAAAGGAATCCAACTGTAATGTTCTGATTCATACATGTTAATAACCACTAAGTGTTGTTGGTGCTGGAAGGAACAATTTGTGGAGAAAACAATGATGCAAAGTGAAGGCGAGAGATGGTGGTGTATATCATATGCTTATGAAAGCATATAAGCAGATTCATATGTAATCACTGTTAAGATATTATTCATTAACAATAGATTGTATGAATAAAATATAGGATAACTATCATACAGTTTTAATGCATAAAACTAAATTCACCTATGAAGTATAGCAAAATGTAGACAAGATCTAAGTTTTTTATAGTGATCAACAGCAAAACTATATGTACAAAAGCATCAAAATTTCATGTGCAGAGATTGCTAATCTCCCCTAAAAGCATAAACATCCTGCATTGATCATAATCATCACAGCCCTTGCTCTCTCTGTACCAAGTTGTAATTAATCACAAGTGAACCTTGAGCTTCTTCTTTGTTGAGATGGCTCATAGACATGAAACATTTGGCTGGCCATTGTAAATAAGGACCAAGTGTGACACTATTTTGTTTTAAACGATCAAATATGCCATCCAATAAAGAATCATGAAGATCAAAGTAGAGCTGTTTATGTTAGCACAGGCATCTTCCTAATCCTCACATGGTTTCTAAATTATTTGAAAAATATTTTTTTTTTCACTTATATTCATTTTGGTTGGCATGCCAATAAACTGATGCAATGGTACATCAGATTTCACACAAATTAAGAATAGTTGTTCCAACTTTTATGCAGCTTCATTAATTTCTTATTTCACAAGTAATGAAATTTGTATTTGAATCTAATATGAATGTTCTAGCTGCTATTTAAAAATAAGGTAAACATTGACAAGTTCCAGATCTGTAAAAAATCACTGAGGTTGGATAATAAAGTCTGCATTACACAAATTAATACTCTAATCACCTGGGAGCACGGAATTATAAATAGGTTGATCAATGATGAACCATTTGAAGCTTTGCGATAATTCGTTGTGTAGAAGCCTCAAATGGAAATGGAAATGCAAATGTTATGATAGAATGGATTCATAAGAAACATGCATATAAAGGTTAACCACTTGAAGATACACCAGCAGATAAGATCTTCCACTACAGTAAAACAAACAGTCTGAGGATTATCTAGTTGTGTTTAACTCATCTTTTCGGTTCCATGAATCTTATTTCTACATTGACCAAATGATATCTTAATTAGAGCTTCCTGTCTGCCTCTACTCCTCACATCTCCCACTCATTTTAATTCGATGGAAGAAAAAGATCGAGCAAAAAACCCTAACTTCCAAGACCAACCATCCTACCCGCTCATCTAATTCACAGGCTCGAATCCAATAAATTCCCTTCAACTAGATACCAAATCGTCTTATAGACTAATAATCTAAACCAAAAATAAGGACGAAAAAAAAACATGACAAAAGAGCCAACCTGAATGTTCATAGCCTTTTTGTTCGATTCCAGTTGACTCCCTGCGAAAAAAAAAACACGAGGAAAACCAAAAACGATCAATCAACGTGGGAGAAACAATATGAGACCTTACAAAGTTACCAGAAAGATAGTTTCTCTCCAAAATTAAATAAAAGTATGTGATCCGAAGATAAAAAGTGGGACATACCCTTGGCCGGTTTGTTCTTCTCCAGGTTCCTCTCCCGCGCCGTCTTCGACTTCTGGCCATTGCCTCCACCCATATCTCTTTTTCTGTGAACGGATCGAAGTCGATCCACGGGAAGAAGAGACAGATTGAGGAAGGAGGGTTGGGAAGGAAGGAAGGATAACAGGCAAGGGGCGAACGAGAGCTAAAGAAACAAACAGAAGGAATGGAAGAATGCGTAGTGTCGCATCAACGGCTCGGATTGGCTTATAGTACGCGGCCCGGATAAACCCATCCTATACGCTTCCAAATACGCATGGACCGCAAAAACGAAAACTCTCCCCACACCCATACCCTTACACGTACATAGTTTACCCAGACGGTTTCACACTTGGGGTCCACTCTGTCCGTTAATAACTGGCGGGTATCGACTCGGGTACAATGCTACCCGTTAGTGAGCTATTCCATTTGTGAGCTCCGGATCAGGTGTTGCCCTGGCCGAACAATGAGAGTTAACAATGGAACGTGGGTGATTTACATGAAATGTTATCGGAGACGAACGGTTTCGATCAAGCTGTTAAAATGGATCGCTGTGGTTTACTAAACATTTGATCTCTGATATGGCGATGGGTGATGGCCATTGCTAATGCCTAAAACAGACCGATTCGACGCGGGGGAATCGAGAAGGGGGAAGCGAAGGCACGTGCTGTTGTTGGTGGGCGACGGGGCATGCCGACCACCGTCGCCGTCCTCTCCGGGGGGCTGCTCTTCCCGCGGCTCCGTCCTCCTCCCCTGCCGCCCCTCCTACCGCCTCTTCCGTCTCTCGCTTTCCGGCGGGCGTTCCGTCAACTTTGGCTCCCTCCGTCAGGGCTTCGATCCAGGACTCGCCCACTTGTCCTCGTCGCCGCCTCCTCAGGTTCATCCTTCGATGAGATCGACTCCCACAGCAGCTCCTCCAAGGTTGGATTTTTGTCCCTTTTTGTTTTCCCTTTCGCTTTGGGATTATCGGATGCTTCTGCTGGTTGAGCCTTGCCGCATTAAAGTAAAGAATGAGATGTCATGAATTTCAGTCATCGTTAGATTGTTTATCACGTTTACATATCGCTGTTGATGAATTTCGGGATCTAGTTGAGGTAATAGAAACGAAGATGATTATTCGGCAGCATAAAATGAATTGGTGATGATAACGATTTATTCTGAAAGTAGTTCCTCGTGGATTAAGTATTAACATATACACTTTTTGTCAGGAAAATTATCTGAAAACAATTGTTTTTTATGTTTATGTGCTACTAATGGAGGTATTGCAAAGTAAAGAAGCTTAAGGAGGTAGATTCAGTGTTTGTATACTGATGGAGAACTTTGATCATCGAGTTTGAGTTGCTTAAAAATGTAAATTTCAAAGATAGCTAACATATCTCAAACTATAAAACAGTTCAGTTATCTGTTTACTCACCTTGTTTGCTTCCATAACTTATATATTTGTGTTAAACTCTTTCATATTATACCAATTAAGTATACTTTTGTGTTCTCATGAATGGTATCTTTTTTTTAGGGGAATTTTCTTAAGTTCATTAACTTTTGCATTTCAGAATTCCATTATCTTAAATTTGGTTCAAGAGATAGAGCCTTTGGATGTGAGCCTCATTCAAAAAGATGTTCCAGCCAATACAGTGGATGCAATGAAGAGGACTATTTCAGGCATGCTTGGCTTACTTCCATCTGATCAATTTCAAGTCCATATAGAAGCCTCATGGGAACCACTCTTCAAGTTACTCATTTCTTCAATGAAGACAGGGTACACTAATGATGCAAATGAGCAAATCTACCTTGTTGTAATTCCAAAAATTTTTGGTTTACACTAATTGAAAAGCTTGTGTTTTCATTCTTATTGATTCATTTTAGGTTAAAATGCTAACTATCAGAATTATGTATTTTCAATTAATTTCCTTGAAAGAAACAACAAAAAAGAAAAGTTAAATTCCTGGGCTATTTGTAATGATAGACACATTTCTGTAGTCAACCATGGGAAATTTACTTTCTTACTGTTTACGTATTTGTATCCATACTTAGTTCACCATGTATTCTAAATCAACTGTTGTTTCGATTGCAGAAGACTTTTTGCTGTTTGCCATTAAAAGTTGTCATTGTCAAAATATAAATTTTTTCCCACACAAGTAGAGATCTCATACTTTACAAAAGTTGACGTCTGATCAATTTTGCTTAGGTTATTTTCTACTTGCTTAATTTAGTATTTACATTGTGCATTTCCATTTTTAATTATTGCCTTGTAGATTGCTTCAGTCTTTTATTTGTGTTGCAGGTACACTTTGCGCAGTGCTGAATATAGGTTATACCTTGAAAGAAATCTAGATATCATTCAAGACAACGCTGAAAAAGAAACAGCAGAAATTTTGGAAGAAAATAACTCAGATATTTCATTTGGTAAGTCTTCAAGAGTATCTGATTCTCCTGGAAGAATCAATGCTCATCACGATCTTGAAAAGAAAGATCAAGCATTACCTACAGATATCAGTATCAACAATTTTGGAGAGTTGACAACTGAAGTTCAAGAATACATTTCCTACATGCAATCTCGTGTAAATCTTGCAGAAAAGGTATTAAAGACCACTTATTTCTTGGAAAAGCATCGTGGAATTTGTCATGGAGAAAAATAAAACTACTTTGTGGGGGTTAAGCATCACAGATCTCTTCTTGAATATATCTTTGTTTCAGAGTTCATAATGAATTCAATTTATACTAACTGCCATACATTGCAACTTTTAACTTGTTGTCTAGGGCCCTATGCTGCATCACATTCACATGCTCATTTATTATACGTTTTTGTGAACCAATGATCCATTAATCTCCATCATTATGGTTTTCTGTGTGCTTTTGTACTTACAGGAGCTGTATGATATCAAGAGGAGAAATTCTGCCTTGCAGATGCAACAGTTTGTTGGAGAGGAAAAGAATGATTTGTTGGATTATCTAAGATCGTTAGAACCTGAGAAGGTTAGTGAGTTTTATGTATGTTTGTAACATTTACAAAAGTGTATAATTAGCCCAGCTTGTTAACTTTTATTAAACTAGCAGAATTTGGATTCTATATAATTGGGTGCTAATGCCTCATGATAGGTATAATAATCCCTTTTTCTAACTGTAACTTGACCACAAGCTTACATTAGTCAATATTTTCAGCTACCTATTTAATATTCATCTACAACATCTTTTACAAACTCATGTAAGTTCACTCAATAGGTCCTGCTAACGAAATGTTGGCATAAAAATGTAAATTTGCCACATGCTAATTTATTGCCAAATAAAATATGTGCTATCAGAATAATTATATAGGGTTAGTAATATTTGTCAACTTCAATAGAGAGAACTCGCAAAAAATACTCTCTGCAACTACCCTCATAAACATTATGTTCATATAGGTGTTTCGCGTTTCTTCTTGGAAGTTCTTATTTCAGTTATCTGATATGAGACTTTTACTATAACTCAACCGTACCTGTGCTTCCCAGTCAAGAAATCCTGCCACTAAAGGATTGATAAAGTTCAATGGCAGCCGTTTCTCGTATAACTGAGATGATGTTGTATCTACAAAATCAGCCTACTGTGCACCAGAGGAATTGTATTCATGCACGTATATAGTAGACGCGAGAGGGAGTACAGGTTATCTGATAGAAGTCCTAAATAATGAAGGCATTTGCCTATGGAGGTACAAACGATAACTAAATGCCTCCGTGTTCAAATTGTCTAGTTTCTTTGACTTCTTCAATATCCTGATCAACAAGATTATCCTTTTGAAACTCTTCTAAGATTTTTCCTTTTGTGCATTTGCATTGGAGCTTGCTTATGAGTTCCATTGATTTCGAAATGTCCGAAACTCTTTTAGAGAAATATTTCGTGTGTTGAAACAACAAGCTAATCTTCCTGTTCTTCCATAGTACTTGTACATGTTTCAAGCAAATTATAATATAGTTTCCCTTGCTACTTTTTTCTACCAAGATTAACACATCTTATACCATGCACTTTGGTGAATTTACTGCACTCTTTTTCCCTGCTGTTAGGAATTTTTTGGAGTAACATATTTCACAACTTTTTAAGATGGTTGCAACCCAAGTGATCTTTGTTCAGATAATGATAACAACTGATTTCTCCATGAAGGCTGATGCTTTCCTTGGCTCTCTTGTACCTCTCCTGAGTTCACATTGGCAGAGCTGTTTGTTCATTGATTTTTTTTTCTTGTTTCTATAACAAGGTGCAATTTGTCCAGGTTGCTGAACTTTCAGAGTCGACTTATCCTGGTGTAGAAGAAGCAATCCACTCAGTTGTGCATGGCCTCCTTGCAACTCTTTCTCCAAAGATGCATTCCAAACCCCCTCATCCCTCTGATAACCCAACAAGCGGAACCTTAGGCGTTGGTAAGATGACCATGAGGAACTCGTTGAGAACACTTCCACACAATTTCAGCCCATTATATCCATCCCCCGGGATTATCTTGCACGCCTTCTGTTCTGGTACTACAAATTATTATTTCATTGAAGGCATACTTTGAGTAGGCTAGTGAACTGTGACCTTTATTTCAATTTAGTTACTTAAATTTAAATTGCTATAACTAAATTGTTTTTATGTTTTTGGTTCTTTTGAAGGGTGCATAACAAAAATGCCCTTTTGATTTCATGTACAATGAAGATGGTTATTCTCTTAAACACACTGTTAGAATTTAGAGAAATTCTAGATCAAATGTTCTGAATCTTAATCTTTGAATTGAGATGAAGGTCAAAGTTCAACCTCTACACTAAAACTCTGACTAATAATATTTGTAAGCCGTTGTTTTCTTGTGGTATTCTCAGGTGCATGTTATTGGGTCACCACATCAAAGGACTCGAATACCGTCTTGAGTTGATGGAACTTCTGACAATCCCTACTGGGACACAGACTATATCACACGAAGGCGATTCAGTTGCTTAACTTTGCTTCTTTGGTCAGTAGAGAAAATCATATGATGAAGTTTTCCAATCCCTTGCACAGACGAGACAAACCACTCTTGTTAAAGCTTGCACAAGTTCACATCAATCATTTGGAAGTTGAAGATCTTTAGATTTGGTGATTGTAGATATAGGTGACGGAAGATTTGAGAAATCAGAAATATGTATTTTTTTTTTCTAACGTTAACCTTTGTAAATTACCTTTCTCAACTTTTGGAATAATGTTTGAAATCAAATCCATTTTTTTACAAGTCTCTGTTGTTTTCAAATCAGTGATCGATTTTATTAGATTTTTGAAATCCGAGATCAGGTTATAGTTTGCATGGTTGGTTAAAGATATCCGAGTCGGGCAGTCTGACTCGGTATTAGTAACTGGGTCTCACTCTAGCCATTTCAAGTGCAAGGGCAACGTATTAATTTTCACTATAAATATCATCCTCTGTTTGTTGTTTGAAATAGAATAGCTTGTCTTTGTCCATCGGGGTGGTTGCTGAGTTATAGGGATGTGTTAATTTGAAAAATATAATTGAAATTCAACTTCAAATTTATCTGTCGTAATGGTTTAAACTAATAATCTTAAGTTGTCAACCTAGATTCATTAGGCCGATCTGAACTTCTAGAGTTTGAGTGGGATGTCATTAGCCGAAAGCTTAGCTCTTGAGAAGCCTCTAGTACCGTGAGATCCGAGTAGCTCGAGTGTTTCCCGAGTCCTAGTGAGAATTCGAGTGTCGCTGAGCAGATTGCCGAGTCGGCGAAGTGCCGAACTGCTGAGTTATTGAGTCGCTGAGTCAGCCAAGTACTAAGTCGCCGAATCGATCGAGTGTCAAGTTGTTGAGTTCAAATGCCCGAGCTATTGAGTTGACAGAGTCGCTCGATCGGAAAAAAAAAAGACATTGAGATCTGTGTTTGACATAATTTCTCCTTAAGACAGATTCGTCTCCTTCAGTAGTGCTTCGAGATTATGATAAATGTACGTTTCCAGGATACAATGACATATCACAATCACCACCAAAAATGGGTCGGGTGCGTATGTCGGGCGAAATGCACGGCCGAGATGAAAAAATGAGGGAAACAATGGTGAATGGAGTTTTCTTTCTCTTGGGTGTGTTTCTCCTTGCTCATAGTCATGGCTTTCTTATATAGGAGCGTAGTTGCGATGGTAAAGAGTTCGTAAATTGTCACTATAGATCTTGGGTTCGAGCCACAGGGTTAATGTTGAAAATTGAAATTTTAAAGGGCTTAGTTGTAATTTTCGAAACATGGAGGGCCTTTTACAAAAATGCCAAAAACTATTAAAAACCCCCCTAACTGTTTCTTTTTCACCCGTGCCCTAACTTCCTCTCCTTATTCCCTCTGCGCCGTTTCCCGACTCCTCCCCGACGCCGCCCCTTCGGTTTCGCCCGCCCGACGCCGAGTTCTAGCCGACGCCGACGCCGGCCACAACCAGCGAGGCTGACCGCCACCACCTCTGTCGAGTTTCTGCCTCTCAGTGTCTTCTTCCTTTGTCTCTTCGTCTT
Organism: Boesenbergia rotunda; assembly: GCA_024364735.1. NCBI lineage: Eukaryota > Viridiplantae > Streptophyta > Magnoliopsida > Zingiberales > Zingiberaceae > Boesenbergia > Boesenbergia rotunda. The sequence goes on along the minus strand of JAGFNQ010005198.1, from coordinate 409,408 downwards.
CTTTGGCCGAGCGAGAAGACGAGCGCCCGTTCCCCCTTATTCGCACCGCCGCGCTTCACACCACTGCTCTTCCAGCGAACTCCGGCCCCATCCGTCGTAGTACCTTCTTCTTCCCTTTTCCCCTCTTTGGCGCGCACGGAGTCGAAGCCGCCGAGCCCTAATTCCTTCGCCTCCCAGGTGAGTTGTATTAGGGTAAGGATTAGGGTAAAGATGAATAATTTGATTTTAGTAATACTTGCTATGAATTGTTGATGTTAGATGTGGTGAAGCCGAAGTTGGATTTTCCTGCTAATGCATGGATATTATGTTTTTTTTTCTGTTGCCGTGAGTCTCCATGTTTGGTTTGTTAATCTGACCTTGAGCATGATTAATTGCAGTAGAGTTTAGCACTGTTTGTTGGATGAGAGCTTTTACCGTGGGAGTAGTTTAGTTGGCAAGATTCATTTGGCAAGTCTATTTGGGTGCTTGCTATTTTTGTATGCATAGTAGATAGATTGCTAAGCATGGACATGGTTTTATTGTAAGGGTTACATCTTTTAAGATTAGTAAGGGTGAATTTGTAAAGCTTATTATGTTGAGTTTCAATGTGTTGTAGTGAGCATCAAATAGGGTTTATGTTTGGCCATGAGTTGCTCTTTTCCTATTCGGTTAACTTAATAATTTTATAAATAGCTAAATCTAGTCCTTGATACAGGACCCTGACTTTGGACTCGTTCGGTTGATCGTGAAGAAGTTATTTTCGGTCACGTTCTACAATTAAAAGATGAGTATTTCTCCTTTGTATTCGAGTAGTTTCCTTTACCTTAAAGCATGACTATTTTATGTCTAGTAGGTTGCTTGACCTTGTTCATTTCCGTTTGTTATTTTAACTTTGCCGTTGATACTTATTCTTCGTTGATCTTTGAGTATTCCAAATTCGTATCCGTACAGTCTCTGTTGGTTTTCTGTTCTGTAAAGTTCCGCTTGTACGCGAGTACTTAGAAGTCCATTAAACACAATTAGGTTATTTGGCATTAGAAATATCCTACCTATTAGTGTAGGTGCATAATCGTTGGTTTTTGCGATTTCTGGTTGGTTGTATTGATGCATTGTTTATTCGTTGGATTTTATTGCATCGTTGTTTCTCCGGTTGTTCGTGCATCGTATAGCATGCACCATACTTGCACGTTGCATACTAACGACTATTGGGTTTACATTTGATTAAGCCGTCGTTAGTCATATTGTTGCTCGATTCACTCAACAACTTGTTGTCGTGGTAGTTATTAGAGTGCGAGTATCTGTCCTGTTATACAAACAACGACATCCTCACCGTTGTTTTAGAGGGATATTAGAGCCGTTGGTGGCTCACCCTCACCGTTGTTTTTAGAGGGATATTAGCGCTGTTGGTGGCTCCCCCTATGTATCGGGGTATTTGGAGTAGTTGGCTCCCCAGCATCCTGTCCACTCAACCACACCTTTGTGGTATTCGTTGTTGGAGTGCGTACAGATGTCACAATCCTACCCACTCGGTCACACAGATGGGATGTGTTGGCGGCTTGATTGGCGTCAGGGGTGACACATGTCATTGCATCATGTGCATACGTATTTCGTTTATGCATTTTCCTGTGATTGTTGCATTTATATGAGCTATGGTTGTTGCATTTGATTGACATGCATGTATTTCTTGGTTTTACTGTTGTTGCTTTGTTTTACACTTGTTTAGTTATTATTCGGTTTTATACCATGTCGTATTATATTGGTTATGCATGATTAGGTAAATTCTATAATTCTTATGGACTGTACACTGTTGATTTCTCTACTCCGTTATTCTTATTATGCCATGCTTATTTGTCTACTCATATACCCGCAGAGTCCGCCCGGACTCACCACCCATGCTTTCCTTTTTGTTGTTTCAGATAGCAGGTAGAAGTATTTCTTGGAGCCAGGAGAGGATTCAGTTGTCGGTCCCCAGTGTCGAGTTGAGTTATTTTTCGGTATTCGGTTTAGTTGTTTGTTTTCAGTACTTGTAGTTGCATTTCATTCATTATCGGGTTTTGTCGTTATCAGAGTCTTTTGGTGTTCTCTTTGAATTGTAGTTCTTTTATGATTAAGGTGGTTGAGCCACCCGTTATCTTTTCTTTTGATATAAAACTGCGTGGTTGTGATTGTTCCTATATTTTGTGATACTAGCCGCCTGTGGCTAAGTTATATGGTGAGATATATGTATTACTGTCTCATATTGTCTGCCGTACAGGGGAGATGTTGCCCGATTTTCGAGGAAGCATGTGTCTCTGGGGGCGTGACAGTTGGTGGGGCGTAAATCTTTGCACATTGTATAAAAAGTATCTCCCCCCTAATCTCTTACCTTCCCAGTCACTGTGATTTACCTCATCTGTGTTGGTCCTGGAGCGGGCTAGCATTTCGTCTTTTTGTCACTACATACCTCAGCTGCAGGAAGATCTTTACTCGTCCGGGTTGGAACACTAGCCGCTAATGTCATGCCCTAAGATGTCTATGATTGTTCGAAAATCGGATAACATGTCCCCTGTACGGCGGACAATATGCAACTTATACTACATCAATCTCACACATATAATAAGCATAGCAACATATGGTTGGCGACAAAAGAAATAACACAACACACTCACGCAGTTTATCAACATCCAATTAATAAATAATAAAATAATCAAAACTCTATATAATTAATGCAAATAAATCGAAAATCCATGACATAAATACAAGTCCACCAAAGAATGATAAAATACCGATACGTCCACTGATGGAACAAAATAAGATCTCTAGACAATATAAAATGACTCAAACTAGAAATACTCGACACAAAAGGGATAGCAGATGGATCATCTCCTGACGGCACGAGACACAACTGTTGGGAACGAGATGGCTAGAGAGGGGGGGTGAATATAGCCAATCACTTCTTCTTTGAAGAGTTATCAAATTTCTGCACTTGAAGTTATTAATAGCACAACGGAAGTATGGGAAAACAAAACTTGCAGAAACTTAAACCAAAACCTAACTAGCAAGATTAGCAAGATCGCTAACAAGGAGATTCTACAAGGTTCGGGGATAACTTGCCCCTACTCCTTGGCGTGCCCTTAAGGTGGGCGATCCCTTGATCGTCGGCAGATCAAGCCCCGGTGATCACCGGATATGAAGCAACCTCCTTCTCGGTGGAGAAACCTCTCCACAGTGTGTTTCAAATAAGGATATAGTTTAAGCACAAAGAAACAACAAGAAGGATCTTACTCAAACACTTAGCAAGGACAAAAACACAGCAAGCTTCCCTGAGCTCCACCCAGTGGCGATCTCACTCAGAACCCTTCTCCGTGTCTTCCCACTGTCGGACTCCAAGTCTCTTATTTTCTCCTTCAAGCGCTCAAGTATGATGATTGCTTTTCCAATAGCTTGCTCAGAATGATTGAAGAACTCAAGAACAGCAAGCTTAATGTGGAGCAAAACAGAACACAGGAACTCAAGAGCACAAGAATGAAGCGATTGATTCTGAACACTACAACTCTCGTTCCTTTTGTTTCTCCGCTAAGTAACAGATGATCTCATCTCCAGCAGCCTACAGCTGCCTCACTGCCAACGCGCCAGCTACACTGAACCCTAACTGAACTTCCTGAGCTCCCTCAGCCAAGCTTCAGTCAGCAGCTTCAGTCCTGCATCCAGCCGTTGCAACCTGTGTGGAGAAAGGGACAAACCTGCTTCAAGGAAAGCTCTCTTTGACTTCTCCTTGAGTGTTTGAATCCTCCCCTGTCACCTGAAACTTACTCAGAGTATTAGAGCAGCAAATCAAACAGCATATCAAATATCAGAAGAAAGTGGCAGCGAATCGGTTGTGTTCAGACGCGATCAGAGCGTCTGACAATGCAATTTGAATTAAAGTGATCGGTCACCGGACCGATCAGAGAGCCTCCTGATCGGTCACCAGACCGATCAGGCTGGTTCCAGACCGATCAGGCTCCGTCCTGATCGATCCCCAACGCTCAATCAGAAATCGCGATTTCTTTGAGATTCTCCTGGACCGATCACCAGACCGATCCCAGGTCGTGGATCGTTCACCGGACCGATCCACCCTTATATGAGGCGATTTCTGAGTTTCGCAGGCTAAGCCTTCTGATCGGTCACCGGACCGATCAGGCAGACTCCTGATCGGTCACCAGACCGATCAGAACCTTACCAGACCGATCAAGCTCCGTCCTGATCGATCATAGAGAGGAACCTGCGACACTTGATCGTTCTCCGGAACGATCTGCACAGTGATCCTGATCGGTCACCAGACTGATCAGGAGCAGTTCAGCAAGAGAACTCAACCTCACTGCTCGCTCCCTGATCGGTCACCAGACCGATCAGGAGCCAGTCAATGGGTGAAACGCATACTCCTTGATCGGTCACCAGATCGATCAGGAGCAACACAGTAGGTTCCCAACCTCACTGTGTGCTCCCTGATCGGTCACCCGACCGATCAGTCATCGTTGGATCGGTCACCAGACCGATCCACGAAGGAGCAGCGTGCCAGAATCCCTGATTGATCACCAGACCGATCCAGGGACTCAAACTCAGCCCTCCAAGCTAAGTTTCCATCCACCTTAGCCCTCCAAGCTAAGGATTTTCCATCTAACTCTCCAAGTTGGGAATTTGCACCTAACCCTCCAAGTTAGGACTTTTCACCTAGCCCTCCAAGCTAGGACTTTTCACCTAGCCCTCCAAGCTAGGACTTTTCACCCAACCCTTCCGAGTTAGAACATCATCCAACCTAGCCCTCCAAGCTAGGCACCTGACCCTCCAAGCCAGGACTTTTTCACCTAATTCTCCAGGATGGGAATTTGCACCTAACCCTCCAAGTTAGGACTTTTCACCTAGCCTCCAAGCTAGGACTTTTCACCCAACCCTTCCGAATTAGGACTTTTCCAACACCTAGCCCTCCAAGCCAGGATTTCTCACACCTAACCCTCAAGGTTAGGATTTTCCAACACCTAGCCCTCCAGGCTAGGACTTTTCAACACCTAACCCTCCAGGTCAGGACTTTCCAACACCTAGCCCTCCAGACTAGGATTTTCCATACCATGCCTGATCCCCGATCAGGACTTAATCATAATCAACATGATCAACCTAAACTAAAATCGATGTCAACACCAAAACAACAATCATGACCAGACTGCATCAACAACAACTATTTACTATCTGAAACAAAAAGAAAATAGGCGATGGTGAGTCTGGGGTCGAACTCTGCGGATATAGTGAACAAATAAATGCATGGTATCAACAAGGTAATTAAAGCAAATAGAAACAAGATGTACAATCTCCATAAAGTAAAGTACACAATAAATGCAAAAGCATACCTGCGGGGCATGATCAGAAACCTCCATACCCAGTGCTCGTACTACTGAGCATATCCAGATCAAATAACAAATGCAAATCAAATACGTATATGCATGCCAATTAAATGCAACAATTATAGCTCAAACAAATGCAAGATGCATCGTATGCACATGATGCAAAGACATGTGTCACCCTTATATACTACTCAACAACCATCACATCATATCTGTGTGGTCAACTTTATAAGAGCTGTGACAAGAAATGCTAGGAGAATCACCTCAATCTTTTGGAGAATTATCTCAATCCCACGGAGAATCACCTTAATCCCGAACCCTAAGAAAAAGGGAGAGCGGACAAGATGCTGGGAGAATCACCTCAATCTTTGGGAGAATCACCTCAATTCCACGGGAGAATCACCTCAATCCCGAATCTCGAAAAAAGGGGAAGCACAACCGCTCTATAACAAAGATCTTAGGAGGAGTATATCTCTACTCCAGGAATAAAGGGGGAGTGTGACCTCTACCCTATGATATTGTAATATGTGCATGATTCCAATGTACACCAACCCAATCCAGTCGATCATTTATGCAATCAATAAGTGACATAAATATCCAATCAACACCAGAGTAATTAAACATGTACTAAACTACTGGGTAGGGTTTATCTAATGCCAACCAAACCTTAGATCTAACGTAAATAATTCTACCTAGATAACAAAATAACTATGCTTTTAAAGGTAACCAGAACTATAGAATCAAGTAAGAAGTACTCGTCTTTAATGTAGATCGTTCTAAGTACTCTCATGTCATGATAACCATCACAGATCTGGGGCTCTGTCTCGCGCTTGAAACCTACATGTCAAGATACAAAAAAAATATCTAAGAATATATATTAATCAATAATCAAGCCTTATTGATTAATTAACCCCAATTACTTGCCTAAAATTGATTAATCTCCTTTAACCCTAATCGAACCCATCCAACTCGATTAGATTAGGTTTAACCCTAACACCATGAGTGAATTACCCCAAATTACCCTTAATTGATTCACCAATTTAACCCAAATCGAATGTCTTCCCTACAAGCACTGCCCTAAACCAAAAGTATAGTTACAATAGAAACAATTAGGACCTATAACAACCTTTGATCAATTAATGAATTGCTACGATGATACATCATTGTAATTCCAAGGTAACATGCCCCCACGGGCTGGATCGGATGGTAAGCGCCTGACCATTTACTTGGGGGTCACAGGTTCGAGGGTCGCCAGTTGCGCACGGGAATAAAATCCTGGTCTGCTGGCTTTAAATCCTCTCGACCCAGGCGCTTCACCACACCAGTGATAACCGTGATTTGCCTCCCTCTGGATTCCTATGGGGCCGCTAAGGTGGTGGTTCCACTTTTTTTTTTTTTTTTTTACTAAGGTAACATAACCAGACTATTCTTCCCAACTAGCAAATCCATAGATGTAAATTCAAATCAGTGGTCAAGTTTTGTTACCCTACAACTCCTCCGGTGGTAACTTATAGTAGACGACTATGGCTCCCAACTGGGGATGGCAGAGGATATGGTGCACTAGGGCTAGGATACCTTATACCAGCACTAGGGCTAGGATATGGTGTATACTGGTTATTTGGACCTCTGCATATCATGTTGATGATTGGTAGACTAGTTAGGTAGGTGTGGTGTATGATATTGCCATGCATCGTTCCTGCATGCACATGGGCTGGCGGCATAGAGCTCCTAGTCATGTGCTTGAGACATGTCATCTATCATGACGGTCATGATTTGCACACATTGCCATATACGAGTAGTGGCTATTGGAGGGTGCGCACAGTTGCCCTGTTGAGACTCTGCACGGTCACTTCTGAGCTGTGATTCCGGTGCATCGTAGCAGTCAGGGACCCCTCCGGGTGTGGGCAATAGTTTGTTGTATCTCCGCTCGATCACCCATAGGTAGTGTTGTTGTACCATGGTAGCAGACACTAGTGATACGCGGTGATCATGAGTTGTACACATTATTACTGGCGAGTAGTGACTATTGGAGGGTGCGTATAGTTGCCCTGTCGAGACTCTGTATGGTCACTCCTGAGCAGTGATTCTGGTGCATCGTAGTAGTCAGGGACCCCTCCTGGTGTGTGCAGTTGTTCTGTCGTGTCTCTGCTCGGTCACTCATGGGTAGTGATGACGGAACGTGGTAGCAGGCAGAGGTGGTATAAAGAGTAGTTGGCTCCTCCTTTCTGGCTTTGAGTACATGTCATGATGGGTTGTGTGATCCGCGAGCAATTGACTCCCCCTTTGTTGGCGTAGGGGTACATGTCATGATGGGTTGTGTGACCCGCGAGTAGTTGGCTCCTCTCGTGCCTGGTTTTGGGGTTATGGTTGTTGGAGCAGTTCGCTCCCTGACATCCTGTTCACTCAGTCACCTGGTGTAGGGGTAGCAGGAGTGCATACAAACATCATGTGCACATGATGCATCATTGCATGATTGTTGTTGTTTGCATTATTGTGTTTGCTCGTATTTACTATATCTAGTTACAGTATATGCGTTCGATCTGCACCTTCAGGAGGTATGTGTACATAGGGTCTGGTGACCTTATCTTACCCATGTGATATTTGGACCTTTACATCTTCAGGTTTGAATGACTCTGATATGTATATTTTATTCAGTATTATAGATTCAACATTATCCTACTGTTATTACTGTTACTATTGCCAGTTTGACTCTTACTGCTAGTATAGCTTACTATGCATACCAAATATATATATTCGCTGAGTTTTCGAACTCACACTGTCAGCCTTATTTTTTCATTTCAGGTTGATTGTCTGGAGTGCCTGGTAGCCTGTCCCAGTCCTTCTATTTCGGAGCGACTCATGTTTTTGATTTGAGTTGTATTTGTGGTTATACAGTATTTTATTTGCTTTCGCTGTTTTAATTTTTGTTGTGTTGTTTAGTACGGCGGTATAGTTGTACTTTTGTGTGCCATGGAGGCCTTTGTTTCCTTTCGTTTTGTCGTAAGTCGTACCGGTACACAGTTTTGTCGTCGTCTTCGTTTACTTTTCATTCAGTGGTTTGTTCCAGCCCTATAGGCTACGGTACAGGCGGGCTGAGAGAGTCAAAAAGGTTAGTTTTCTAGATTGTCCACCGGGTCGAGTGAGAGGCAGCCTGGTCAGTATTGGACGGGCAGCTCCTGGGGGCGTGACAAAGCTTGTTCGGCTAGGGTAATAGTGGCACATCAACCGCCAATCTCTTCTCCCCTAACAGCTTCAAGTCATGGAAATTGACATGTCCGAGCCTTACATGTCATAACCAGGTTGGGTCTTCTAGGCTTGCTAGGAGACAAACTTGCTTGAATGTCTTCAAGGTTATCTTGTACAAGCGATTTTGTGTTTGCTTTACCAACATCAAGAGTTTCCTGCTCCTATCAATCACCTTCATGGTATTTCCTTCCATGTGCACCTTGTTCCCAATTTCTATCAGTTGACCAAAACTTATGATATTACTACAAAGTTTCGAAATGTAGTATACCTCGTAGAGAGCCTTCTGATCGTCGTTCTTGCATTCGAACATAACCGTCCCCTTGCCCATGATCTCAATGGTTGATCCATCGCTAAACTTCACCCTCCCAGTGATGGTTTCATCTAGTTCTTGAAACTTCTCGCGATGGTCAGTCATATGGTTGCTGGCACTATTGTCACGGTCCCCGAGACCCAGGAGCCGCTGTTCCAATAGAAAATCGGACAGCACCTCCCCTGTCCGGCGGACAATTTACACATACACACAGACAAATATATCACAACCACGCAGTTAAATGGCCTCAGGCCTCAAATCCATACAGAAATAACAGTTATATGACTATAACTATCGTAAAACCAAAATACGATCTCACCTGAGCTGCCAGGGGGCAGGAGCAAAGCCAAAACTCCACGAAGTCCAACATAGGACTCAAAAGTACAATACCATCGAATTAAACATGAATACATGTTCGAAACACCACAACGGAAGCATAGGAAATACTACAGGGTCCATAAGCACAACAAACATAAAATAAAACCAAGCGGAGCTCCTCTGGAGCTGGGGACTGGCTGCTAGGGATCTCCTGGCAGGCATCAACCTGAAATAAAATGTATGGCAACGGGGTGAGTCCATAGCTCAGCGAATACCCAACAGATATGCATAGAAAGTTATACCAACAATAAGGGTTCAGCTAGTATAGTCTCATATCAACAGTAGGGAAAGACTGGAACTAAAATTACTGGGTAGGTACATACCTGAATCCATCTAACCTGTACAGAGGGTAAGAAATACCAGTGGAATACCAATAGACATATAAGCACAGGTAACAAGTCTCCAGAATATGCAATGTCAAACAAGTGCAGCAAATAAGTGCAACAAACAATGCACGATGCAAAATATGCACATGGTGCAATGCCATGGTCACCCCCTAACTCCAGTCAAGCCACCGAGACAGGCGATACTGTGTCGGCCGAGTGGGTAGAGCTGTGACACTGTACGCACTCTGCCATCACTGCTCCTGAGTGACCGAGTGGACAGGATGCTGTCGGGGGACCGCCCCCCTACCCCATGTATATATGAGGGAGCGTCGCTCTCATCTCCTCTGGTCTATGGGAAGAGAAGGGATCTCCGCCTGCTACCACGCTCCGAAGCCACTACCCCTGAGCGGTCGAGCGGAGCAGTACAGAGCAAATGCACACATCCTACGGTATCCACTAACCCATGAGTGGCCGTGTGTGCATAACATGTACCGGAAGACGATAGGCTCAACCACAAGGGAGTCACTGATCGCCGGCATGCAACAATGCAAGGATGGTGTATGATAGATACACATACCTCCCTCCCAAGTCCTCAGTATACTAGGTCTCAGTCTGAAATCCTATAACAGGAAATACAGTAATCCTACAAGGTATACTGGCCGAAAACTACAGATCCCTCAAGGTCAAAGGCAGGAGATACATCACGATCTCTAAGCATATATATAGATATGACACTACCTGATACTGTATGGAACTAACAGCATAATAACTCAGAGATAAACCACAGGTATCTAGGACAGGCATAATAAACCATGATAGTCAACAAGTATCCAGAATAGGCATACTAACCAGGGATAACTAACAAGTATCCAAGACAGGCATAATAACCAGGGACAGGCATAATAACCAGGGATAAATAACAAGTATCCAGAACAGACATAACAAACAGGGATAGCGTATGATCTTATTGCTATCTATAACAGGCTATGCATAACAAGATGACAATATCTAAAAGATAAGTCAAAGGGTACCCGCCTCCAAGGTGTAGAAGTCCGTATCAGAAAAGAACCCCTCGTCCAATAATCGGCAATCAATCAGCGTCCTGTATCAAAGGACATAGTTTTAGCTATCATACAATGATTAAATAGCTAAACAAAACCCCTAAACCGATTTAGGGTTATCCTAATCATCTCATTTCATTTAATTACATCTAATTAAATGATTAACCCACGTCTGTTTGGGATTAGGTTTCACATTTAAGTTTAGCCTAAGTTTAACTTAAGTGGTCAACTCAATTGTGATCCACCACCTAATCCACTCCCTATCCAAACCAAGCTCATGGCAAAAATCATCTCCAATTCATTTGGATCCAACTAAACAACTTACAGCTCACCCAAACTGATCCAAAACATCCAACCAAATTACTAAACCATGATCAAAATTAACAATATCAGAAACATCACAATTCGAATAGTTTCATTCATCTTCTTGACTCTAGTTAACCCACCATCCAGATCAAAAGAATGATCTCCAACCCAATTCCAACCAATTCACAACATAAACACTTCACATTATTAGCTAAATTCATCCTTCCAAATTCATCTTGATCCAATACCGATTCACACCCCAAGCTGCTTAGATCAAGGAAACAAATTCAAGGACCTCAACATCAACTATGATAGACAACGTGGGACTTTCAATCAAAACAACAACCAAATTTGAATTCCAAACCCATCTCTTCATCAAGTCTACTACCTATTTGAAGATCTAACACCTTCAGAGCCAAATCCAAACAACAAGAAGCCCTACAGAAATCCGAAATCGAATTCCCAAACTGAGTTTACTGTAAAATCCTACAATTCATTCAACACACACATTCATCTAGAAGCTCCAAACCATACACAAATGGTAGTTCATGATCACAAAACAACGATCCAACGTAATAGCAAATTCCAAATCCAACACAGCAAAGAAACCCAAAGGAAACCCAATCCGAAGAACTAAATAAACCATCACATTTATTATGAGCAAAATAATTTGATTTCAAATTTACTGCCATCACAACCCCTCACGAACACCAACTCCTCTCCAATGGCGCGAGCACTGAATCACCACAGGGAAAGAAAAATCAGCACCTCTAAACCAAAACCGATGGTGAGATCTCACAGCCTTGGCAGAAATTGGAACCAAGGAGACAAGAATGATATCTAGGAGCCGAGAGTTTACCTAGATGAAGGTTTACCGACATCCAACTCTAGCTATTCCCCAACGCCAACCCCTGCTCTGCTGCCTTGCATTCATTGCCCGCTTGAGATGGGGAGTTGATAAGAAGCGATGGCACCGGCGATCGAGGGCAGTAGAAGAAGAGGGAGAGGGGGTCCGTCGGTCTCTTGGGGCGGCTAGGGTTCGCGCGAGGAAGAAATCGGCCGGCGCTTGGCTGCGATCTCGCGAGGGGAGGAAGAAGTCAACGAAAGGCGGCTGCGGCTAGGGCTCACCAGGGATGTAGACGACGACGAAGGCGATGGTGGCCTTGGCTGGAGATGTTCGCCGGAGAAGAAGACAGTAGAGAAGAGAGATGCGGCGGAAGGGATGGCTCGGGCGGAAGAGAAGGGAGCAATCGGATTTTTGGGCTGCGGCTAGGGCACGAAAAGGTTTATAAAGATGGGCCTTTTACACTTTAGCCCTTCCTAGTTTAAGAATTCACCTTAAACCTTTTTCTCTAATTCGATAAACCCTAGATTCAATCCGAAAAATCCCTAAAAATTTTCTGGTCCGGATTTTCGAATCGCCGTATTTTACATTCTCCCCCACTAATAAAAATTTGGTCCCCAAATTTTCTCATTTCTCATACGGCACCCACTAGCATCAAAATATGTTTGTACTCTTCATGAGCACTCACTTCGGCGATACCCTAAGGTTACACTACTACGGAGCAACTGGAGTTTTCAATCCAGAGGTTATCATCCGATAACTATATACACTCAAACAACCATTCAATCATCACAACTATCCAGGGCACTCAATCCTAAGATCACTAGTGCCAAGTCTATACTCCGATCCTCAAACATAAAACATCACATTCATAAGTATCACCCGAGTAATCCCGAAGTCAATGACATCCTCCTAAGCATCACAAGTCATATATATGGATATATATATCCTCCAATAGACCATTAAAAGATAACCTATAATTTAGAGATTGTGTTAATATGTCGTACCACATACTGCTATCAATAACAGACTTCCTAATTAATCAACCACCAAAGAATCATATCTCCATCAATTGATCCATCAAGGCCTACAAATCCAGCAGGTCCATATCACTAATAGAATCCTCACACTATAACATATCATAGAGATTTGTTAATCTCCATCCACCTCTCGATACCATAACGGGTCGTACATCCGGATATACCATCGAGATTATCTAACCATGAACACTCGATCTATGAGTCAAAATCCCTCATAGAATCACGTACAATGAACGAGTCGACCAACCATCGGGTCGTATCCCAATATTCTCCGATTCCTTCACTCAAGGTTCAGAAACCTCTGAGTTCAAACTCCATAACATACAGACAAGCTATCTCTCAAGAGTATCTCAATATAATCACGATATGATTCTTTGCTCCCTGTCAATTATCCTCAACATCTTCTACCCAAAGGTGGTCTAACCTCATAAGTGATTCGCATCAGCGCAAATCATAAGTTCAAAATTACCTCCTGGGTTATCCAACCAAGTACCAACGGTAACCCACAAGTGTCAAGCACATAGCTCCACACTTCCCCGTACCAGCTCAAGACATCCATCACATGTACATTCTAGGTCAACTACCCAGTACAAGTGATCCATGGTTAAAGTCCCCAAGGAACAGATTGTATCAATCCTCTACTAACGATGATAGCATATAGCTAATGCTACCCTTCTACATCCATGTAGGTCAGAAACCCTAGTCGTGCCGTCCAGGTCACCTAACTAGGCACGAACGACCCAACTGTCTGAAACTCCTTGAACTAGGATAAGTCGATCCTAAGCTGATCGAGCCAACAACAATAAGCAATCCCTAGTCCTCGCTTAGCTAACAATAGCTAGAACACATACTATAAATAGTAAGGTCTAGAAGGATCAAAAGAATAAACCTTCAATAGATTGTCGACATATTCGACCTTGGCTTTCCGATTCAACAACCGGGGCTACTAGAGAATTAACATTCTCTGCTCTAAGATCTCATCCGCAATATGTCACTAATCGCTCACATGAACGATCACGAATAGGATAGATTGACAAATGTCAATCCAACTAACCCAAGTCTACATATCTCTATTCATCCAGCATGAATATATGATCCCACCAAGCTGGGATAGTCTAACCCATCCAAAATCTAATACTGAGCATTAAAGCTAAGATAGTATTAGAAAGATATACCTTTTGCCGCCTGGAGAAGTCCTGTCGCTGCCAAGTCCCAAATTGCCGTCGCATCGCAACCACGGCTTTAAAAATCCATAATGTACTCGGATGAATAACATCAAACCCGAGCTCCGACACCTACCAGTTCAGTGTCAGATTTAAATTCCGAGAAATCCACGAATCGATGGTATCCCGCATCCTGGGCTTGATACCAAAAATAAATTGGTACCAGATAAACACCGTAAATCCAAAAGCACTCAAGGTATCCGACAACCTGAGCTCTGATACCAAAATAAATTGGTATCAGAGAAACACCGAAAAATCCCCAAATACCCGAGGTATCTCGCAACCTGGGCTCTGATACTAAAATAAATTGTCACGCCCCGAGACCCAGGAGCCGCTGTTCCAATAGAAAATCGGACAGCACCTCCCCTGTCCGGCGGACAATTTACACATACACACAGACAAATATATCACAACCACGCAGTTAAATGGCCTCAGGCCTCAAATCCATACAGAAATAACAGTTATATGACTATAACTATCGTAAAACCAAAATACGTTCTCACCTGAGCTGCCAGGGGGCAGGAACAAAGCCAAAACTCCACGAAGTCCAACATAGGACTCAAAAGTACAATACCACCGAATTAAACATGAATACATGTTCGAAACACCACAACGGAAGCATAGGAAATACTACAGGGTCCATAAGCACAACAAAACATAAAATAAAACCAAGCGGAGCTCCTCTGGAGCTGGGGACTGGCTGCTAGGGATCTCCTGGCAGGCATCAACCTGAAATAAAATGTATGGCAACGGGGTAAGTCCATAGCTCAGCGAATACCCAACAGATATGCATAGAAAGTTATACCAACAATAAGGGTTCAGCTAATACAGTCTCATATCAACAGTAGGGAAAGACTGGAACTGAAAATACTGGGTAGGTACATACCTGAATCCATCTAACCTGTACAGAGGGTAAGAAATACCAGTGGAATACCAATAGACATATAAGCACAGGTAACAAGTCTCCAGAATATGCAATGTCAAACAAGTGCAGCAAATAAGTGCAGCAAACAATGCACGATGCAAAATATGCACATGGTGCAATGCCATGGTCACCCCCTAACTCCAGTCAAGCCACCGAGACAGGCGATACTGTGTCGGCCGAGTGGGTAGAGCCGTGACACTGTCTGCACTCTGCCATCACTGCTACTGAGTGACCGAGTGGACAGGATGCTGGTGGAGCTATCGCTCCGCCCCATGTACATATGGGGGAGATATCTCTCTCATCTTCTCTGGTCTATGGGTAGAGAAGGGATCCCTGCTTGCTACCACGCTCCGAAACCACTACCCCTGAGCGGACGAGCGGAACAATACAGAGCAAATGCACACACCCAGCGGTATCCACCAACCCATGAGTGGCCGTGTGTGCATATCATGTGCCGGAAGACGATTAGGCTCAACCACAAGGGAGTCACTGATCGCCGGCATGCAACAATGCAAGGATGGTGTATGATAGATACACATACCTCCCTCCCCAAGTCCTCAGTATACTAAGTCTCAATCTGAAATCCTATAACAGGAAATACAGGGAACCTACAAGGTATACTGACTGGAAACTACAATTCCCTCAAGGTCAAAGGCAGGAGATACAACACGATCTCTAAGCATACATATAGTTATGACAATACCTGAGACTGTATGGAACTACAACATACTAACTCAAGGATAAACCACATGTATCCAGAACAAGTATAATAACTCAGGGATAGACAACAAGTATCCAGAACAAGTATAATAACTCAGGGATAGACAACAAGTATCCAGAACAAGTATAACAACTCAGGGATAGACAACAAGTATCCAGAACAGGTATAATAAACAGGGATAGCGTATAATCTTACTGCTATCTATAACAGTCTATGCATAATCAACTGACAATATCAAAAGAGATAAGTCAAAGGGTACCCGCCTCCAAGGTGTAGAAGTCCGTATCAGAAAAGAACCCCTCGTCCAATAATCGGCAATCAATCAGCGTCCTGTATCAAAGGACATAGTTTTAGCTATCATACAATGATTAAATAGCTAAACAAAACCCCTAAACCGATTTAGGTTTATCCTAATCATCTCATTTCATTTAATTACATCTAATTAAATGATTAACCCACGTCTGTTTGGGATTAGGTTTCACATTTAAGTTTAGCCTAAGTTTAACTTAAGTGGTCAACTCAATTGTGATCCACCACCTAATCCACTCCCTATCCAAACCAAGCTCATGGCCAAAAATCATCTCCAATTCATTTGGATCCAACTAAACAACTTACAGCTCACCCAAACTGATCCAAAACATCCAACCAAATTACTAAACCATGATCAAAATTAACAATATCAGAAACATCACAATTCGAATAGTTTCATTCATCTTCTTGACTCTAGTTAACCCACCATCCAGATCAAAAGAATGATTTCCAACCCAATTCCAACCAATTCACAACATAAACACTTCACATTATTAGCTAAATTCATCCTTCCAAAATTCATCTTGATCCAATACCGATTCACACCCCAAGCTGCTTAGATCAAGGAAACAAATTCAAGGACCTCAACATCAACTATGATAGACAACGTGGGAATTTCAATCAAAACAACAACCAAATTTGAATTCCAAACCCATCTCTTCATCAAGTCTACTACCTATTTGAAGATCTAACACCTTCAGAGCCAAATCCAAACAACAAGAAGCCCTACAGAAATCCGAAATCGAATTCCCAAACTGAGTTTACTGTAAAATCCTACAATTCATTCAACACACACATTCATCTAGAAGCTCCAAACCATACACAAATGGTAGTTCATGATCACAAAACAACGATCCAACGTAATAGCAAATTCCAAATCCAACACAGCAAAGAAACCCAAAGGAAACCCAATCCGAAGAACTAAATAAACCATCACATTTATTATGAGCAAAATAATTTGATTTCAAATTTACTGCCATCACAACCCCTCACGAACACCAACTCCTCTCCAATGGCGCGAGCACTGAATCACCACAGGGAAAGAAAAATCAGCACCTCTAAACCAAAACCGATGGTGAGATCTCACAGCCTTGGCAGAAATTGGAACCAAGGAGACAAGAACGATATCTAGGAGCCGAGAGTTTACCTAGATGAAGGTTTACCGACATCCAACTCTAGCTATTCCCCAACGCCAACCCCTGCTCTGCTGCCTTGCATTCATTGCCCGCTTGAGATGGGGAGTTGATAAGAAGCGATGGCACCGGCGATCGAGGGCAGTAGAAGAAGAGGGAGAGGGGGTCCGTCGGTCTCTTGGGGCGGCTAGGGTTCGCGCGAGGAAGAAATCGGCCGGCGCTTGGCTGCGATCTCGCGAGGGGAGGAAGAAGTCAACGAAAGGCGGCTGCGGCTAGGGCTCACCAGGGATGTAGACGACGACGAAGGCGATGGTGGCCTTGGCTGGAGATGTTCGCCGGAGAAGAAGACAGTAGAGAAGAGAGATGCGGCGGAAGGGATCCTCATGCTTCACCCAGGGAAGATGAAATCATTTACTCCATTTTTACTCTCTCTCAAAAATATTAGGTTAAAATTTACCCTTTCGTAATTTAGAGTTTATCCATAACCTAGATCAGTTTAAGTTTTACAATAAACCCTTTCCTCCTGTAGGTCGAAACCCTAGACTCTATCCGGAAAAATCCCGAAAAATTTTCTGGTCCGGATTTTCAAATCACCGTATTTTACATTCTCCCCCACTAATAAAAATTTGGTCCCCAAATTTCGTTATTCTTTATACGGCAAACACTAGCACCAAAATATGTCTGTACTTATCATGAGTAATCACTCCTTCTGATACCCTAAGGTTACACTGCTACGAAGCAACTGGAGATATCAATCCAGAGGTTATCATCCGATAACCAGATACACCCGAATAACCATTCCATCATCACAACTATCCAGGGCACTCAATCCCAAGATCACTGGCGCCATGTCTATACTCTAATCCTCAAACGTAAAACGTCAAATCCATGAATATCACTCATGTATCACCAAATCAATAACATTCTCCGAATATCACCAGTCATGTATATATTCTCCAATAGATCGTCAAAAGACAACATATAGTTAAAGGTTCTGCCAAAATGGCATGCCATATGCTACTATCAATAACACACTTCCAATTAATCAACCACGGAAGGATCATATATCCACTAAATGATCCATCATAAAGCTACAAGTCCGACAGGTCCATATCCACTACTAGAATCCTCAAAACAAAACATAACATAGAGATTCATCAATCTCAATCCACCTCTCAACACCATAACGGGTCGTACATCCGGATATACCATCGAGATTATCTAACCATGAACACTCGATCTATGAGTCAAAATCCCTCATAGAATCACGTACAATGAACGAGTCGACCAACCATCGGGTCGTATCCCAATATTCTCCGATTCCTTCACTCAAGGTTCAGAAACCTCTGAGTTCAAACTCCATAACATACAGACAAGCTATCTCTCAAGAGTATCTCAATATAATCACGATATGATTCTTTGCTCCCTATCAATTATCCTCAACATCTTCTACCCAAAGGTGGTCTAACCTCATAAGTGATTCGCATCAGCGCAAATCATAAGTTCAAAATTACCTCCTGGGTTATCCAACCAAGTACCAACGGTAACCCACAAGTGTCTAGAACATAGCTCCACACTTCCCCGTACCAGCTCAAGACATCCATCACATGTACATTCTAGGTCAACTACCCAGTACAAGTGATCCATGGTTAAAGTCCCCAAGGAACAGATTGTATCAATCCTCTACTAATGATGGTAGCACGTAGCTAATGCTACTCTTCTACCTCAATGTACATCATGTACCCTAAACGTGCCTTCCAGGTCACCTAACCTGGCACGAACGACCCAAAGGTCACCTAACCTTTTGAACCAGGGTATGTCGATCCTACACTGATCGAGCCAACTACGGTAGCCAACCATAGTTCTCGCTTAGCTAATAATAGCTAAACACGTACTATGAAATAGTAAAGTCCAGGAAAACCAAAATCCTTAACCCCCAATAGGTTGTCGACATATTCAACCTTAGTTGTCTGTTTCAACAATCAGAGCTACTAATCGAGCCAACTACGGTAGCCAACCCTAGTTCTCGCTTAGCTAATAATAGCTAGAACGCGTACTATAAATAGTAAGGTCTAGAAAAACCAAAATCCTTAACCTCCAATAGGTTGTCGACATATTCGACCATGCTTTCCGACTCAGCAGTCGATGCTACTAGAGAATTAATATTCCCCGTTTCAAGGCCTTATCGACACCGTGTCAACTAATCGCTCACATGAACGATCACGACAAAGATAGACTGACTACTTGTCAATCCAACTAAAACCAAGTCTACGAATATTTATTCATCCAGTATGAATATAAGATCCCACCAAACTGGGATGATCTAACCAATCCTAACTCTAATAGTGAATACTAAAAGTAGGATAAGTCCAAAAGAAATATACCTCTTGCCGCCTGGAGATGTCCCGTTGCCGCCAAGTCCCAAATTGCCGTCGCATCGCAACCACAGCTTTAAAAAAAAATCCGTAATGTACTCGGATGAATAACATCAAACCCGAGCTCCGACACCTACCAGTTCAGTGTCAGATTTAAATTCCGAGAAACACCGAAAAATCCGCAAATACCCGAGGTATCTCGCAACCTGAGCTCTGATACCAAAATAAATTGTCACGCCCCGAGACCATGAGAGCCGCTGATCCAATATAAAATCGGACAGCACCTCCCCTGTCCGGTGGACAATTTACACATACACACAGACAAATATATCACACACAATATATATATAACACAACCACGCAGTTTAAAGGGCCTCAGGCCTCCAATTCACACATATATAACTGGTATATAACTATAACCGTCGTAAAACCAAAATCCGAACTCACCTGAGCTGCCAGGGGGCAGGAACAAAACCAAAACCAAACGAAGTCCAACATAGGACTCAAAAGTACAATACTATCGAATTAAACATGAATACATGTTCGAAACACCACAACGGAAGCATAGGAAATACTACAGGGTCCATAAGCCAAACAAAACATAAAATAAACCAAACGGAGCTCCTCTGGAGCTGGGGACTGGCTGCTAGGGATCTCCTGGCAGGCATCAACCTGAAATAAAATGTATGGCAACGGGGTAAGTCCATAGCTCAGCGAATACCCAACAGATATGCATAGAAAGTTATACCAACAATAAGGGTTCAGCTAATACAGTCTCATATCAACAGTAGAGAAAGACTGGAACTGAAATTACTAGGTAGATACATACCTGAATCCATCTAACCTGTACAGAGGGTAAGAAATACCAGTGGAATACCAATAGACATATAAGCACAGGTAACAAGTCTCCAGAATATGCAATGTCAAACAAGTGCAGCAAACAATGCACGATGCAAAATATGCACATGGTGCAATGCCATGGTCACCCCTAACTCCAGTCAAGTCACCGAGACAGGCGATACTGTGTCGGCCGAGTGGGTAGAGCCGTGACACTGTCCGCACTCTGCCATCACTGCTACTGAGTGACCGAGTGGACAGGATGCTGGTGGAGCTATCGCTCCGCCCCATGTATATATGGGGGAGATATCTCTCTCATCTTCTCTGGTCTATGGGTAGAGAAGGGATCCCTGCTTGCTACCACGCTCCGAAACCACTAACCCTGAGCGGACGAGCGGAGCAATACAGAGCAAATGCACACACCCAGCGGTATCCACTAACCCATGAGTGGCCGTGTGTGCATATCATGTGCCGGAAGACGATTAGGCTCAACCACAAGGGAGTCGCTGATCGTCGACATGCAACAATGCAAGGATGGTGTATGATAGATACACATACCTCCCTCCCCAAGTCCTCCGTATACTAAGTCTCAATCTGAAATCCTATAACAGGAAATACAGGGAACCTACAAGGTATACTGACTGGAAACTACCATTCCCTCGAGGTCAAAGGCAGGAGATACAACACGATCTCTAAGCATACATATAGTTATGACAATACCTGAGACTGTATGGAACTACAACATACTAACTCAAAGGTAAACCGCATGTATCCAGAACAAGTATAATAACTCAGGGATAGACAACAAGTATCCAGAACAGGTATAATAAACAGGGATAGCGTATAATCTTACTGCTATCTATAACAGACTATGCATAATCACAAGACAATATCAAAAGAGATAAGTCAAAGGGTACCCGCCTCAATCGTAAGATGCTCGTATCAGAAAGAACCTCTCGTCCGCAAATCAGCAATGATATATCCAATCAATGCCCTGTATCAAAGGCATAATGTTTAGCTACAATAATATGTAATCCATAGCTAACGAGCTATCTCCAGTAACTAGGATCGTTATAATTTTCTCGTTTCATTTAATTAACCATAATTAAATGATTAACCCTTACTTATCCCAAATTACCTCGATTCCCATAACGTATCACACGGCTAGGATTATTACAAGTCATAGTGAGACCCAATTCCTAATTCAATCCATTATTAATTCCCTCAATGATCAGATAAACCAAACCAGATAAATTTGGTACAAAATTGATCCAAGAATACAGATCTGAAAGTAACCAAACCCAATCTAGAGTAGCAAGCTACCGATCCAAAACAATCCCAGTCTCAACCACAATAGAGCTTACCTGTGATGACACTGCTCTGATCCAAGAACTACAATCATCCAACACTGACCAGTAAATCCAAGAACACATGCAGGATCAAAGAACTATCAATTCAACCAAAATTAGCTTCCAAACTATATACAATCCCAAAAGATCAAAAGCTCCAAAAACTCCAAACAAGCAACACAATTCAACTGATCAAAACCTCAGAAAGACTATTACTCCACTAATAAAGAAGTAAAACAATCCAAAACATGTCCCCTCCACACTGAGCTCACGGCAATATCTTATAGGGCCACATGCTAACATTTAGGGCACAACCACATGGTGCAAAAGGAATCCCACATCTGATCAAAACATAGGAAGATGGTTTACGTTACTAATCAAGAGGGAAAACCATCCAGCCCCAAAATCATTACCTACAATAGAATTTTCAATATAAGAACCCTAACATATCACTCCTTACCTGAATTGGTATCGTCGTCTCTACTGAGCTTGAATCCGGCGAGTCCACAACTCCAATCCCGCACACTTAACTCTCGAACAACAGAGTTGATGCCCTAAGAACAATCTCGGTTAGTTCAAACTAGGGAATCCCATCACCTAAGTAATAACATCCCTAATTCGTCTGAAATAAACCAAAATCATACCTGGTGTCACTGCGATGACTCTATTTCGACCCAGACCTAGCCCTCAAGGGTTGCGAAGGTTAAGAGAGGATCAACCCCTTTGCTATCGGTGGCTGCGTCGAGTTAATCGTACCAGGAACAATGGGGAATGGAATCCTCGGAAGAGAAGAAGGAAGTCGCTTCAAGCGGCTTTGGTTCCTCTGCGCCACGATGAAGGGGTTGATGTTGGATCTCGCTCGCAGGGAACGGAGAGGAGGGGGAGAGGATCAAGCTCCATGCGAGTGGAGGAGAGGAAGAGCAGGCGGCGCCTGGCTGCGGCTGCGGCTCGCGGATGAGGAGAAGAGGATGAAGGAAAGCGCCTGCGGTAGGGCACGAGGGAGAGGGAGGCGGTCTGCGGATTAGGGCTCGGGAGGGATTCGACCGAAAACTTTTAATACAAAAGTGGGGGGACTTTTGCAGAAAAGTCCCTGACTTTTCCTCAAATTCGCTTTCCACCCTTAGGGAAGATGATTTAATCATTTAACCCTCCCATTTAATATACTCTCTCTCAAAAATCATTAGGGTTAAATTATTTACCCTTTCGTAATTTAAGAGTTTATCCATAAACCCTAGATCAGTTTTAAGTTTTTACAATAAAACCCCTTGGGCTTCTCCTGTAGGGTCGGAAGCCCTAGACTCTATCCGGAAAAATCCCGAAAAATTTTCTGGTCTGGATTTTCAAATCACCGTATTTTACAAGTCTAGCGTACTTTTATTGTAAGGCTTCTTCGCCACAAGGAGATTTTAATTGAGCGTCCACTGCCTTGGAAGCAACGTTCTTAGTTGCGACCAAGTTTTTTTTTAAAAGACGAGTGCCTTCCATTTCTTTATTTTATCATCCGTCTATTCACCCCCCTCTAGCCGGACCAACCCGATCCAACAGTATCTTCCACTATTTCCATACATAAGGTACTTCTAATCAAAGATATGAAGTTCAATTTACTAAGTGTGAGTTAATTATGTGATGTCGGTTTTAGAGTTGAATTTCATGCTAGGAAATGTATAATAAGGCATAATGAATAAAACACTATCATATTAGAAGGGTTTAGAGAGGCAAATTTATATATCTTGATCTTACTTATGCTACTAACAATGTTGCTAAGTGTTTCATGTCCAAAGAAGAAGAAGGATGGTTGTGGCACTGGAGACTTGGACATGTTAACATGAGAAGCATTGCAAGAGTGGCCAAGGAAGAGTTGGTGAAGGGGCTACCAATGATCAAGTATGAGAAGACCAAATTGTGTGATGTATGCCAAGAGGGTAAGCAATCAAAATCATCACACAAAGGTAAAACCCTAACCACTACCTCTTTACCTTTAGAGCTTTTGCATATAGATCTTTTTGATTGCCATAGTACTCCCTCACTTGTGGGGAGTAAATATTGTCTAGTCATAGTAGATGATTTTTCTAGGTTTACATGAGTTTATTTTTTAAAACATAAGGATGATACCCTAGAGATCTTTATAGGTTTAGTAAAAGGGTAGAAAACGAAAAACATACCAAAATAAACCGAATTAGGAGTGACCACGGTGGGAAATTCCAAAATGCAAGCTTCACATAATTTTGTGTTGAAAATGGATACAAGCATGAATTTTCATGCCCAAGGACTCCTCAACAAAATGGGGTAGTTGAGAGAAGGAACCGAGCCCTACAAGAAGCTGCTAGGACTATGCTTAATGCATATTCTCTTCCTAGCTACTTTTGGGCCGAAGCGGTTAACACCGCTTGCTATATTCAAAACCGGGTGTTGGTACATAGGTTTCTAGGGAAAACACCCTTTGAATTGTGGAATTGAAGGGTACCTCAAGTCCACTATTTTAGGGTCTTTGGATGTAATGTCTACATCTTAAATACCAAAGATTACCTAAGGAAGTTTGAGTCAAAAGTCGATGAAGGAATTCTAGTAGGATATTCAATGGCTAGTAGGGGTTATAGAGTTTACAACAAGAGGACAAAAGTGATTGAGGAGTCCTCGAATGTTAAATTTGATGAAACAACTAGAACCTACCCTAGAAAAGCCTCAATTAATAAGGATACAGAAGAGGTCCAACCCCTTGCCCAAAGAATCCAAGACCTACATTTGGAGGGCAATGATTAAGGGGGAGTAAGAAGCACCCTAGAGGATGAGGAAGAAGGAGTAAATGAACCCACAACCTCTAGGCCCTTGAGACATCACCATGATCACCTTATTGACCAAATAGTTGGTGATGTAACTCAAGGAGTAAGGACTAGGTCCTATTTTAGGGATCAAACTAGTCAAATAGCTCTAATCTCCCAATTAGAACCCAAGACCATTGATGAAGCATTGGGAGATGTTGATTGGGTTTTAGCCATGCAAGAAGAGCTAAATCAATTTGAGAGAAGTGAAGTTTGAGAGTTAGTTCCTAGGCCCAATGATTGCACCATTGTAACCACAAGATGGGTCTTTAGGAACAAACTAGATGACCAAGGTAAAATCACTAGGAACAAGGCTAAATTGGTAGCTAGGGGGTTTAACCAAGTTGAGGGACTAGATTATGATGAGACTTATGCCCCCGTAGCTAGGTTAGAATCTATTAGAATTCTACTAGCCTATGTCGCTCACATGGGTTTCACACTTCACCAAATGGATGTGAAGTCGGCATTCCTTAATGGGATCATTAAGGAGAGGTCTATGTAGAACAACCCCCCGGGTTTGAGGACCCTAACTATCCAAGATACGTTTACAAATTAAGAAAAGCCTTATATGGATTGAAACAAGCTCCCCGGGCTTGGTATGAAAGGTTTTTTTCATTTCTAGTGTCTATGGGGTTTATGAGAGGAACAATTGACCCTACTTTGTTCCTAAAATCTAAGGATAAGGACATATTTGTTGCCCAAGTCTATGTAGACGATATCATTTTTGGGTTAACAAATAATGACTTCCTACAAGAATTCATCAAGTGTATGAAAGATGAATTTGAAATGAGTCTTGTAGGAGAACTAACCTTTTTTTTAGGCCTTTAAGTTAAGCAAACTAATGAAGGAACACATGTATTTCAAACCAAATATGCTAAGGAAATGTTAAAGAAATTTAGTTTAGAAAATGCTAAGGTAGCATCCACACCCATAGGAACCAATGTGAAAATGGATAGTGACCTTGAAGGGAAACTGGTAGACTCTAAGCAATATAGAAGCATGATTGGTAGCCTCCTATACCTAACCGCTAGTAGACCCGATATACTTTTTGCGGTAGGTATGTGTGCAAGGTACCAATCTTGTGCCAAAGAGTCCCATTTAGTTGTAGTCAAGAGGATCCTAAGGTATGTCAAAGGTGCCCTCAATGTCGGACTTTGGTATCCTAGAACCCCTAGTGTTGATCTAATTGGATACACCGACTCTGATTATGCGGGTTGTAAGCTAGATAGGAAGAGCACTAGTGGAGGGTGTCAATTCCTTGGGTCTTCCTTAGTTAGTTGGAGTAGTAGAAAACAATCATGCGTTGCCCTGTCAACAACGGAAGCGGAATATGTGGCAATGGATGGGTGTGTTTCCCAACTCCTTTGGATCATGCACACTTTAGAAGATTATGAGTTACATTACACCAAGGTCAAAGTCTTGTGTGATAATGTAAGTACAATCAACTTGACCAAAAATCTGGTTCACCATTCTAGGACAAAACACATTGAAGTGAAACATCACTTCATTAGAGACCATGTGGCAAGGGGAGACATAGAACTACACTATGTTGAATCAAAGTCTAACCTAGCCGACATCTTTACCAAGCTTCTTCCCGAATCGGAGTTTACATCCTTAAGAAGAGGCCTTGGAATGTATTTTGTGGAAGTGTAGAATGAACTTTGAGATTTTAAACTTGAAAAAGGGTGTTTGATCCATTAGGGTGATACATTTGGCTCACTTGTGCTTGTGGCACATTGTTGAACCATTAGATGTATCAAAATATGAAAATTAGACCAACTATGGGGAAGATAAGTGTTTAATCAATGGACACTTTGCTCAAAGATCATAGTTGGATATTTTAAATCTTTGAAAACCATTTTATGTTTTATATGCTTTGTCATGCTTTTAAAAGTCATATGATTGCAAAATTAGATTGTAAGTTTGATACAAAATGTAGTAGTTTTCAAAGATTTTGGATTTTTATCAAAAGTCATGCATGTTTGAAATTTTATATGGACTAATATTTATCCATGATAAAGTATATCATTTCAAACATGTCTGCAAAATTTTATAATTTTTGGAATTTTTTAAATTTTTCTGGAGGTTTCTGAAATTCGGCAGAAAACCTGAAAAGTGAAACTGATAGCGTATCAGTCGACTGGCACGTCTGTTTTCAGCTACTGTGAGATATTTCAGAAATCCATTATTCTTTCATTTGATGTCATAGGGTTGGGTTGCTTGAGGTAATCCTTTTGATGATGTCAAAGGGGGAGAATAGGTGGTTTAAGTTAGAATTTTAACTTAGAATGGATGATTTAAGGTTTTTCTTTCTCACTTAGACCTTGAATGATTAAAAATAGTGAGAAGACATGGATTAAGGGGGAGGTTACCTCTTAGGTTCTGATATGTCTTGCATTTTTAATATTGTTGAGTGTTAAGTGGAAACATAACTTGGACTATGATTAGAATTGAAAATAGGGAGAAGACATGGATTAAGGGGGTGGTTACCTCTTAGGGCTACTATGTCTTATGCTTTTTCAATTGCTATCTCTTATTATTATTATTGTGGTTGTTTTTATCTCTAAACATAAACATATTGCCACACATCAAAAAGGGGGAGATTGTTGAGGCAATCGACCCTTAAATGATTGGAAGATCATGGTTTTGATGTGTGTGGGTGAATATGTTTAAGGTTAGAGTGTTATGTTGTGTTTAATGTGTGTGATTGAGTTTGCAGGACTTGGAGAATCACACATGGTGGACATATCCGAGGGACGAGAGCCGAGGGAGGAGAGCTCCAAGGGCAAGCCGGGAAGTGGACTTCAAGGGCACACGTGAAGGGTGGCATGGAGGCAAGCCAAGGGAAGGCTTGCGTGCGCATCCGAGGGACGATAGCCAGAGGAAGAGAACTTCAAGGGGCAAGCCAAGGGAGCAGACCTGAAGGCACACGTGAAGGAGAAGGTCCGGAGTTGCTGGAACTAGGCTGAGAGTAGGGGTGAGCAAAAATTCGGAAAAACTGAATTAACCGAACCGAACCGACCGAATTTTGGAATTCGGTTCGGTTAATTCGGTTTTCGGTTTTTTTCACGAAATTCGGTTCGGTTTTCGGTTAATTCGGTTCGGTTTTCGGTTTTCAATTTTGTAATTCGGTTAAACCGAATAAGAATATTAATTTAATTATTTTTATTTAAAAATATAATTAAATTAAATAAAATCTTGATTTTTTAATTAAAATCGAATAAATTTTAAAAGTTCGGTTAAATCGGTTAATTCGGTTAAAACCCGAATTAACCGATATTTTATCGGTTCGGTTTTTTCGGTTTTTATTAAGAAATTCGGTCGGTTCGGTTTTGTTGAAAAATTTCGGTTTATTCGGTTTTCGGTCTATTCGGTTCGGTTCGGTTTTAACCGAATACTCACCCCTAGCTGAGAGGCAGGGCAGTCGACTGCCCATGGGACAGTCGACTGCCAAAAGTCACAGAGAGTTTTCGGCCTCGGACCAGTGCCCCTGGGGCAGTCGACTGGTATACCCTGAAAACTAGCCGTTGGCTAGCAATTAATACTAGACCAGTCGACTGCCCCAGGAAAAGAATTGGAGAAGAAGATGCGTGATGCTATGGGGTTACGTTTAGTCTAGGAGGAAGATTTGAGTATGATTTGTATTTGCGAAGATAAAGATTAGCACTTCGATCAAGATGCAAGATTAGCGATTAGCCGAAAGAAAGAGAAAGTTAGCCGAAAGATCAAGATGCAAGATGAAATTACTTTAGTCCAGTAGGGTAGCTAGTCTATTCAATTCCTTGAGTCCTTATAGTCTATTCAATTCCTTTAGTCCAGTGGGGTAGGATTCTTTGAGTAGGGTAGGAATCAAAGAGTATGATAAGTATTTGTTCTCCAGTAGGGGAGGAAGATTGGAGTATGATAAGTATTTTCTAAGTATTTTGTTTTTGAATTGCTTTCGCACAATTCCCATTAGTCGAATAGCTCTCACTCCTCATTCCAGCTCAGCCCAGGAGCCTAACGTGCGAGGCGAGGCATGGAATGGATGAGCGGCTTCGTTCGGGGTTGATCCGTGACTTTAGTCCTCTCTTATTAGGGGCTGGACAGACTGCGAGTTTGTCCTGTTCTCCTATAAAAGGAGCATCTTTTTGCACGTGGGTGGTACGGTTCCGTACAGTGTCAAAGTGTTGCTCGTTTGAAGAGTGTTTCATACTTCCTCTCTCATATTTCTTCATTCTGTAAAGAGGAAGATCGACTATGAAGGTTTCTCCACCTGAAGGAGAGTTTTCGATAGTGAAAGTGGTGCTCGCGGCGTGGATCCTTGGATTAGTCACCCATCTGGGTGGATACCAAGTAAACGATCATTGTTAGCATTGTACTTATTTTCATTTGCATATTATTTCCGCTGCGCTAACGAATTTGTAGAGATCCAATTCGAAAAAGTGCTATTCACCCCCCTAGCACGCCTAAACGATCCTTCAGGTGGTACAATACTCCGATTCTCAATTGGTTACTCAGCAGGTCGCCGGTTGTTTCGAAGTCAACAGTGACCGGCTGCAGACCTTCATAGATGCCTATGAGAAGCTGACAGCCAAGTTTCAAGAGGTGCAGATTCAGAAGATCCCCAGGGAGAGCAATCTGAGGGCGGATGAGCTGGCTAAATTGGCCAGCTCGGTCGGCTCTTGGGTTCTTCCTCAGCCGGGTGGGCGGACCTTGATGATTATGCACATTGAGCGACAGGTCGAGTTGGAGCTAGAATCAGACTGGAGGACACCGCTCATTGCCTACCTGACAGAAGGGGTCGTCCCAGCCGACCGAGAGGAAGCCCGATTGCTTAGAAACCGGGCAGTTTAGTACACCATGGTCGAGGATGTACTATACAATAGGTCCTTCACTCGGCCTCTACTCAAGTGCCTGGGCGAGGAAGATACAGACTATGTGCTTAGAGAGATCTACATGGGAGTTTGCAGAAGCCACGCTGGAGCTTTGGCTGTGGCCCGAAAAGCCTTGCTGGTCGAGTATTACTGGCCGACCCTACAGAAGGACGCCGATAAAATGGTGTCCACGTGCTTGTCTTGTCAGAAGCACCATTATCTTCCTCACCGACCCATGGAAACAATGAAGGCATCAACAGTCTCCTGCCCTTTCGACTAATGGGGCATGGATATAGTGGGGTCATTCCCGCTCGCCGCGGCTCAGAAGAAGTTCCTGCTAGTGGTCGTCGACTACTTTTCCAAGTGGATAGAAGCAGAGGCCCTGGCGCGTATCATCGAGCAGGCCGTGATTAAGTTCCTGTGGCAGAACATTTTATGCCGGTATGGAATTCCTCGTAAATGTGTCTCAGATAATGGAAGGTAATTCCAGGGCTGAAAAATACAATAATGGTGTTCGGCCTATGACATTAAGCAAGTTTTCACCTCTGTGGCGTACCCACAAAGCAATGGCCAAGCAAAGTGGCCAATCGGGAGATACTAAGGGGACTGAAGACCAAGCTGGACCATGCAGGAGGAGCCTGGGTGGATGAGTTGCCTAGTGTCTTGTGGGCTCTTCAAACCACGCCCAAAGAAACTACGAGTCATACCCCTTTCCAGCTGGTCTATGGAAGTGAAGTTGTGGTGCCGATCGAGGTCGGGTGTGAGTTGGATCAGCGAAGACCTTATGACGAAGATAATCCCGAGAAAAGGCGCTTGGAGCTGGACTTAGTCGAAGAAATTCGAGGTAAGGCGGCCGCGCGAATGTTTGCGTACCGCCAGAAATGAAACAGAGATATAATTGGAAGGTGTTGCCAAGAACATTCCAGGTAGGGGAACTCGTCTGGAAAAGGATCAAGCCGGTTGGGGACGTCAGTAAACTGGAGCCGCAGTTGGGAGGACCTTTTAAAGTTGTTGAGAAGCTAGCTTCTGGAACTTATTACCTGGAAAATGACAAGAGAAAGAGGCTCGATCGGCCATGGAACGCGATTCACCTCCAACCCTATTGAGAGGCACAATGAGAGCATTGTAAAACAAATATACTGCCTAAACTATGATAGTGGAAGAATGGGGTCCTCGCTCAACTTGCAGGTGTTCCAGACTCTCGGCTTGCCAGCGAGTTATAAGCGGGCATGCTCCCATGCACCCCTCGGCTCGGCTCTCAGTCGGATGAGTGGCGGCTCACGCTCCCTGAGAACTATCTGACCGAGTGTCCAGACTCTTGCCTTGCCAGCGAGTTATAAGCGTGCATGCTCCCGTGCCCCACCCGGCTTAGTGCCCCCGATCTGACACGTGGAGGCCCACGCTTCTGAGAATCGGCCCGACCGAGTGTCCAAACTCTCATTCTCACGAGTTATAAGCGGGCATGCTCCCATGCACCCCTCAGATCGGCTCTCAGTCGGACGCGTGGCGGCCCACGCTCCCTGAGAACTATCCGATAGAGTGTCTAGACTCTCGCCTTGCCAACGAGTTATAAGCGGGCATGCTCCCATGCCCCACTCGGTTTAGTGTCCCCAATCGGATGTGTGGAGGCCCACGCTCCTGAGAATCGACCTGACCGAGTGTTTAGACTCTTGTTCTCACGACTTATAAGCGAGCTCAGCTCCCGTGCACCCCTCGGCTCTGCTCTCAGTCGGACGCGTGGCAGCCCACGCTGCCTGAGAACTATCCGACCGAGTGTCCAGAGTCTTGCCTTGCCAGCGAGTTATAAGCGGGCATGCTCCCGTGCCCCACTCGGCTCAGTGTCCCCGATTGGACGCGTTGTGACCCACGCTCCTGAGAATCGGCGTTCAGACTCTCGTTCTCACGAGTTATAAGCGGACCCAGCTCCCGTGCAACCCTCGGCTCGACTCTCAGTCAGACGCGTGGCGGCCCACGCTCCTTGAGAACTATCCGACCGAGTGTCCAGACTCTCGCCTTGCCAGCAAGTTATAAGCGGGCATGCTCCCGTGCCCCACTCGGCTCAGTGCCCCCGATCGGACGCGTGGTGGCCCAGCTCCCATGGCGGCCTGACCGAGTGTCCAGACTCTCGTTCTCACGAGTTACAAGCGGGCCCAGCTCCCATGCACCCCTTGGCTCTCAGTCGAACGCGTGATTGCCCACGCACCCTGAGAACTATCCGACCGAGTGTCCAGACTCTCGCCTCGCCAGCGAGTTATATGCGGGCATGCTCCCTTGCCCCACTCGGCTCAGTGTCCCATATCGGACGTGTGGCGGCCCACGTTCCTGAGAATCGGCCTGACCGAGTGTCCAGACTCTCGTTCTCACGAGTTATAAGTGGACCAGCTCCCGCGCACCCCTCAGTTTGGTTCCCAGTCGGACGCGTGGCAGCCCACGCTCCCTAGGTATTAACCGACCGAATGTCTAATCTCTCGCATTCGTGCTAACTACCAGCAGGAAAGTCCTTGTGGCTTCCTTGACCTAACTCCCAGGTGGGGCGTGTGGCAACCCACGTTGCCCAAGATCAAGCTAAATGACAAGGCTTTGAACTGGCCGAGCTGGCAACCTTACACGCTCAACTTAGTCCTGGTCGTCGGACTCTTTGTCGATCACCCCGAGTGGCCAATACTTAGAAGTTATCGCGCTCAAGTGTTTAACCCAGTCACTCGTGGGGTCGAATCGCTCCAACATGCTCTTACCCGAGTGGCCAATACTCAGAAACTCTCGCGGACTATTGTTTCCCCGATTACTCGTGAGGCCGAAGGGATCGGTCGCTTGTTCACTCGAGTCGCTCTCACTAACAATCATCTGAGTTGTTTACATTCGAAAGGCAATCACGTTCGGGTCGAACGACAGTCGCATTCGAGAAAGCTTGAGAAAAAGAAAGATCATATTGAAAAAGCAAGTGCATGGCAAAATTTAGAGGCATGCCTCTATAAGAAAGAAGAAATGAAAATACAAAAATCCGACCCTTACTTGAAGGGATGGTGAACCTCCTCGGGCATGTTCTGGGACATGCCCGACATCTTAACTGCTGAAGGGGGCAAGTCGGGGGTAATATGCAAGTCCTGTATGAGCTGCTCGAACATGTTGAGCATCTGATGCTTCAACATAATTCGAATCCGCTCGGAGACTTGTTGGGTGAACTCCGTAGAGTTGATGTACTCAACCCTACGGGTGTCCCACCGACTGGTCTCCCCCTCCTTATAGGAGCGCAACTCCTCTAGCTTCGCCCGAGCTGCCTCCCACTCGCCCCTCTCGACCCTTAGGTGCTCGAGCTCCTCCTTCTGATCGACCAGTGCTTGGTCCCAGGAGGTTAGCTCGGTGGCCAGGTCCTCTGTCCACTTCGCTTGGGTCGTCACCTCTGCTTCCTTGGCCTCGAGCTGGGACTTGAGGGATTCCGCTGCTCCAGACGCCTCTAGGAGGTCGGCTTTGGCCTTGGTCAGCTTAGCTAGGGTCTTCGTCTGGAGAGCCCAAGCCTTTCGCTCGTTGTACTCCAGAGTGGAGATTCGGAGGTTTGACTGAGCGACGACCAAGTCCGCCATCTCGGCCTGGCTGCGAGCGACCCCCAACTGCTCTTCAGAGTGGGCCAGCCGGTCTTACAGGGCAACGACCTCGGTCCGCAGATCGCTCAAGGAGGACTCGCTGGAGACAAGCTGTGTGTGCTTGAGGCGAGTCTCCAAGAGTTCCACCCTCCTCTCGGCTTGTTCCCGGGCCGAGGCGTGGGTCAAGAGCGCCATAGATAGACTATGGCACGACCCCCAAAATTGTAGAAAAGATAAAAATCCTGAGATCATAAAACTAAGTTATTGGTGAAAAAAGGAAATGATCCCATACATACCTGAGTGGCCTCGAGGAAGAATGCGTCAGCCTTGCTGCTAGACCCCCAAAAGTAGGACACCTCGAGTCCCTGCACATAGTGGTCGGCTACTGACCCGTACAGACAAAGCTCCTGGAGCCGATGGGGAAGCTCGCCTTGAGGGATGCCCAGGCGGTAGTCAGATCGAGTCAACACTAGGAGGTGTATGGGGGGTCGGTTGATTTGACCCTTGGCCGGCGGAGATCCCGATCCCTCTGGTAGCGGGAAGTCGGGTGTGCCGAAGGAGACTAAGGGGGCGGCGGCAGGAACCAGGGCGGAGGTCGTCCGGGGGGCTCCCGAGTCGAAGGCCACCTTCGTCTTCTTCTTCTTCTTCTTCAGGCGTTTGCTGGAAGAAGGGCCAGTCGAGTCCCCAGTCGGGGAAGCAGCCCGTCGACGCTTGGAGGGAGTAGGCTGCTCGGTTGGTGCTGGCGGTGCCGTCTCGAGGCCAGAGGTTGTAGGTGTTTTCTCCAGGGCAGCTAGAGTTGCGTCCACTGGAGTGGCCTCAGTCGGGGTGCCCTCCCTCGCCTGCAATTTGGCGGTGACCCGAGCCTCAGCTCGGCGTCGTCCAGACCAAAGCCTTCTACTAAAGCCGCTGACAACATTATCAGGGTTGCATGAATAGCACAATCTTAGTTAGAGCTAGAAAATGAGCGAAGGAAATAGCACAACACATACCAAAGGAGGTCGACCGTGGAATCGGTACTGGGCTGAGGCCGAAGGCGGAGAGGAGCTCCTCCTTCGGCAGGTGCACTCCGTGGAAGTGCCTACCGCCGAGCTTCGACATCGCCGACTGGTAGGCCGCGGAGGTGCGGTAATACTTAGAAAGGGGAGGAGAGGAGGGAAGATCCTCGACCCAGGTCATGGGCTAACTCGGGGTCGGGGTGGTCTTAACAAAGGAATAACGTTCTTTCCCTTTATTGGAGGAGGGAAGCTTCAGTTAGAAAGAAGTTTTGGCGCGGGCTTGGAAAAAAAGTCACCCGGCTCTTGTTTCTTAGGGTAATAAAAATAATGAAAAGTTTCAAGTTGGAGGGGAATTTTGCATAGGGCAAAGATGATAGTCGAACCGCACATCAGACGAATTGTGTTCGAGGCTAGTTGGGATAATGGTATACAAAAGTATGTACAAACGGAAGAAAGAAAGGATGGATGGGGAATCGGAGACCGACCTGTAGGTGGTCTCGGGACAAGGTAACGAAGCCCGAAGGGGCGGAATAGGGGCGGTCAGTTGAATTGGGTAAACGGAGTCGATGGTCAGAGGGGATTAGGTAGTTTGACCGAAGCTGGTCCAGGTCATGAGCGTGGAGGTCGGTTACCATGGTGGAATACCATGGCTCGGTGGGTGAAGAAGAGGTAGAAGGCGAATCCATGTGGAAAGAGAAGGGCAAAGAAACTAGCCGGGAAAAGGAAAGGCCGCTGGAGAAGAAAGTCGAAAAGAGGGACTCGTCGGAACCCTAGCAAAGCTCGAAGAAGCAGCAGAACAGTGTCGAAGTTAAAACGCGTGGATAAAAACAGTGGGGTAAAAGACCTAGTTATAGGGTCTGGGGTACGAAGCTAGCCGTTCGATGACATGCAGGGAAAGAGGCGGGATTGAGCTTGGATCGTCCGATTAAGCTCGAGGTGACTCCCGAAGCGACGGAGCACACGTGCGAGTCAGACATTCGCAAGGATGGGCGGCAGACGCATCGTGGCTCGGAAGACGAATGGCCTGTGGACACGTGGCTCAGGCAATTAAAGCGGCAATTAAGGGAGAGATATAGGATGATTCGGCGGGGGGGAGATCGAAGAGACGTTTGATGGGAAGGTTTGCCGATAGGATGAGTCACTGATTGTGGGTCGACCACGGAAATCAGTCGCAAGAGTGGTCCATTTGGGTTTGCCAGGCTTGTGCCGAAACAATGGTCCAGTCAGTCGGACTACGTGCCTCCTTCGACTAGACTCGAGGGGGATGCTTATGATCTTGGGCCAGCTTATGTGTAGCCTGGCCCAGCAGCCTGACAACCCATCAGGAGGAGATAGGTTTATGGGCCCCGGGAGCCCGTCGAATATAGGGCCTATACAGGCGGATCAACACGTTTCCCCTAAACACTAGGAAACATTGGCCCTGACCAAGGCAAAGAGGGCCAGAAGGCCAGAAGGCCCCCCGAGTCCAGGAAGCCCTGGGCAGGGGAGTTCCGAAATCAGGAGAGTTCCGAGTCGGAGGAGCTCCGACTTGCAACGTCCCTAAGCTTTAACACTCCCAAGTTGGGGGAGTCACAACTCAAAGTATCCTAAAGTTATAAGCGGATCTGCTCCCGCGCACCTCCCCGCTCGGTTCCTAGTCAGACGCGTGGCAGCCCACGCTCCCTGGGTACAATCCGACCGATGGTCCGAATCCTCACCTTCGTACAAGTCGTAAGTGGGCATGCCCCCACATACTTCTTGACTCGGGGCCCAGCCGAACGAGTGGCGGCCCGCGCTCCTGTGGTCCTCACGAGCCAGAGAAGTCCTCACTCAAAGTATCACGGGATCAGGAGATCCCCAAGTCAGGAGCACCCCGAGTTAGAAGAGTACGCGGTCAGTGACCAGACTATCCCCGAGTCAGCTGAGTTCGAACGTATCTCCCGAACCACGCTCACTGATAAGTATCATTCTATTGATTATTTTAGTTGCTAAAATCCAAGTTTGACACATATTTTACTTGCTTAATTGTGAATTTACCCTAGGTTCTAGGACTTATCTTTATTTTGGACTTAATTGCAAATCTTTACATTTTTGAATTATTTTGCCACTAAATTTTTGATTTATTTTTGTAGGCATGAAATGATCATGGACCTAGGGCATCTGGGTCAAATTTGAGTCGGAAGTGGACCCGGATCGAGTTATCAAGCTTCGGATTAATCTGGGTCGTCCGATTCAAAAGCGGCTAGATTTGAGCCATCTGGGACCATCTGAGGCAATCCGAGCTAGGGTTAGGGCTAATCAAGAACTCTGATCAAGATCTGAAAGTTTCATCCCAATCAGAGCTCATTCAAGCTCGGAGGGCTCTAGATCGTCCATTCAAAGATTAGGTTGATCTGGACCGTCCGTTGCAAATCTGGAGGATCTGAGCTACCACGAGGCAGATCATGACCCCTGATCAACATCATCAAAGTTTGGATTAAATCAGAGCAAGATCAGCCGTTGGATTTCCTCTAATCAATCTGGGTCGTCCATTGCTAACTACTTAATCAAAAATTTGCCACAGCTTCTCCTTGTCGCATCTTCGCCGCAAGCTTCGTTTCCTTCGTAGTTCTTCATTTTTGCTTCAATTTTCTTCAATCCGAGGGCGCGACCACCTCAATTCTTCTATTAGATCGAGTGCAAGGTTATTGGGAAGTTCATCCGTGAAGTTTCTAGCGTCAATTTGCCCAAGAAACAGAGCTGAGTGAGGGTTTCCTCAGCTCTGTCGTTTGCTTCCTTTGGATCGGTTGTGCTCTATTTCCATCCACCCAAGCAGTTCAGAGGGGTTCCCTGGAGTGTTTGGATCATCCACAAGCTACAGCGCAATCGGACACAGCTGAATTGAAGGAATTCGAATGGAAATTTCAGATTGGAGCAAGCTGAGTTGGAATGGATCGCAGATTGAGTTTTTCCATTGATTTGCTGAGCTTAGGGGTTCGAGGCTCACCCTTGTGTGACGAACAAGGAGTACTTGAGCTGAGGGAGTGATTGGGGTTTAGTTTTCTTATTGTATTGCAAATTTCTATCTGTAATTTCATTTCTAAAGCTGTTCTGTTTCTGAATTTCTGTTTCAGCTACTGTAATTTCCGTTCTTAATTGTTTTTGCTTAATTAAGTTTCAATTCAGCAAGTTAAGTAGTTAGGAAGCTTGTTTAGGGACTGATCGAATTCAGTTTCAGTTCACTTTTGTTTTCCTGCTTGCGTGCCATTTCATTGTTGCGTATCAGCCCTTTTTTCTGCAATTTCAGTTTTAGTTTCTGAATTCTTCAGCTATTTCTAATTCGAGTCGTGTTTAGTCCAATTCCTGCAATTAGAGATCACATTTAGTGTGTGAATTTAGTTGATCCAAGTTTGTTTCATATTTAGTTTCATTTCTGAATTTTCTTATGTTCAGCTTAGTATTTCTGCAATTCAGCTTGCGTCTCAACTTTAGTTCAGCCATGTTTCAGTTTTTCCTTCCTGCATTGATGTCAAATAACATTAGTTGAATTCAGCTTGTTTCTCTGAACTCAGATTAATGCATTCGAACTCAGTTACTCTATTAAATTCTGCATTTGAATTGCTGTCTCATCCCTGCTTTTGATTTCTGGAATCCTGAATTCATTTCTGCTTTAGACAGTTTCAGTTTTAATTTTCGAAATGTTTAGTTTATGATTTCTAAAGCTGCATCAATGAAACGTTAGCTCTTCTAAATCCCATCCGAAAGCTAGTTTGAGCAATTACTTTCAGCTAGCTTGTTGATTGTTTGTATGTGCATCTGATTTGTTGCTGATTTCTGCTTTAATGCTCTGAATTCTGCAATTTCATTTCTGAAATTCGAGTCATATACCTGCCATTGAGTCAGTTCGGCAATCCTTAGTGATTCTCTCTGAAATGATATCAAGTGAGCTTAGTGTTAACCTCTGATTTCACTTGCAGTTTGTTTCATTCCAAAGCACTTGATATTAAGTTCTGAAATTGGGTTTCAATTTGCGCATCAGTCCTTTCTTGCGTGCCAATTATAATCTCTGCGCTTTCGGTTGCTTGTGAAGTTTGCATTCTATTTGTTTGCTTCTATCCAATTGCTGCACATAAATTGCTACCCATCAATTTATAGAACTGAATTTAGTACTCCGAATACGATGATGTCATAAGTGAATGGAGTGAATTCGTCTACTCATATGTAGGGGTTTAAATTGGTGGTGTACTTAGGATATATATTTTGTTCTTTCATTATGGATTTTTGATATACTTGTGGATATATATTTTGGTTATATATACTTGTGGATTTGTGAAGTTAAAAAAAATATTTACTTTATCATAATTTAATAATTGTGAAGTCATTTCAAATCTATTACTTCTGTATAATACAAAACAATAAAGTCTTTTAAATTGATTACTGTGTCAATAAATGTATACTATGAAGTAACATAATACTACATGCTTCGATAAATATAATACATACTTCGATAAATATAAATACTGGCGAAGTTATAAAATATATTTGTTTCGACAATTAATGTAAACTGTGAAGTTATATATCATTTATTACTTTGTCGCATTACAAAACTATTAAAGCAACATATATTTTTTTACTTCGACAATTAATTTAAATTGTAAAGTTATATTTCATCGATTACTTCAGCACTTTACAAAACCAACGAAGTAAAAGACAAGTTTTTTACTTCATAATCGGTCCAAATCTGAACCGGGTTGTCTCTTTAAACCAGTAAAAGACTTCGCTATTTTCATGGATATTACTTCCGTGATATGACGAAGTAAAATAATCCCTTTTTACTTCACGTGCGTCTACTTCGGTAATTATCTATCTATGACTTCGGTGAATATACGAAGTAAATTAAGAAAATTCTACTAGTGAGTTAAGCTTTTGGCACAAAAGTTGATCCCTTGCATATCAAATGGGCACCATCTCTGGAATTTGTTTTAAGTGAAGATTAAGCCAATGATTTATGGTTTGGAGCTTTAATTTATGTAGTCGAACAACCCTTTTAGCGAGCTATTACGTTCAAATTCAGTTTGCTTCACAGCCAGCTCATTTCTTTAATTTTAAGCTTTATTTTGCATACTAGTTTTAGCTGCTGCTTTCTTGTATCAAGAGAAGTTTTGGCATTAATTGACATCAAGTTAAGTTTGATTTTTAGTGCATTATAATTTCTGATTGCAACCAAAACCTAATCTTATTTGAAACCCAAGAATATCAACGACACCTAAACTCGAGCTCGAATCAAACACTCTCAACTAGCCCTAGGAAAAATACGACCTGTGGCCCCTTTACTACGCTTTTATTCTTTGATTGCAAAAAGGGTTTCCAGCTTATAAATATCTAAATTTGAGACCCACTTTCGTGACACCTAGTTTGGGTCCATCACTCACCACGACTCGGGAAGCCCTCCTCGACTCGGGAAGCCAAGTCGTTTAAGGTTCTTGTCGTGACTTATCAGAACAACCACTCCCTGACACAGAACTAGCAGAAGAAGTACGGGGTCGGCGCAGGTCTGGTACTATTCTGGCCCGAATCATGAGTATCTCGTTGACGCCATGATCTCCCTGTCATTCCCTGACCCCCCGTACCGTGACCACATACGCCCGTGTCAGGCCGAGCGGCGCCTGGCGGTGCTCGCCTTAAGTTGACAGCGCCCTTTTCCTTATTCCGGTATACGACACGATACCCTGCCACCTTGGTTACGCCTTACCCTGTCCTCATATACGACAAACGGGTGGCAGAAGGGGCAAAAACTGTCAGCTTCCCTGGCTATATAAGCCTCTCCACTCCGCATCCCCCAGGTATGCGCAATAGTATTTTGCTACTGTTCTATTGCTTTCTTTCTTGCTCTTCCACCACCGGGGGTTGACTTGACCGTCGGAGTGCCTTGCCGGGGACTTTTTCCGGCGGATTCTAACGGTCATTGTCCTTGCAGATCGCAGCCGGCCCCAGTAGTTCTTGATCTTCAGGAGGACCGCGTGTGCTCTTGAGAGTCCACCTCGCTTCGCGAAAGGATCAATTACTATCATATTTATAATAATTTGATCTAATATCTTGACAAATTTAACCATATACATAGTTTGGTTACTAGAATTGTCATTAATGATTATAAATGACATTGTAATAATTAAAATTATTTTTGGATGATTGTTTTGAATTATTATATTTATCGTCATTATTTATTGGTGGCATTTAAATTGATACATTGCACCTCTAACGAATAGTTTTTCAGATTTTTCTATAATATATTTTGATTATTTTGGATTTGGTTAAGTTGGTTATCACATGATAAAATTATAAAATAGAGTAAGAGTCGATTTCTTGTAAAATTAAAAATAAATACTCTGCTATATGATTCTCTGTTCAATTTTCTGATTTATATATAGAACTAGTATAATACCCGTGCTATGCACGAGAATTTTACACAATTCAAATAACATGTTTAGTGATAATATATATATGTCAATTTTTATTATTAAATAAAAAATTTATATGTCAATTTTTATTATTAAATAAAAAATTAAAATGAAAAGTAATTTTATTTCATCATGGATTTATTGGTTCTACCTCCTCTTTTTTATGAAGAGAATGAATCTTATATCTTTTTATGTCAATATAAGATATAGTATTATTTTTTATAATATAAGATATTTATGGTAATGATAAGTTTTATAAAGGTGGTGAATATGGATGCGATCTAAAGTTTACTATGCTTGGATAAGGGTGTGTCAGACCTGTACTATAGTGCAACACACATGCGACACATGAAAACCCTAGTAGCAAATTACTGTGATGGGACATCCCCCATATAAAAATTAATTTAATATCAAAGTGGACCAATGACCAACATATCAGATATATTAAACTGATAAGAACAGATACTACACTTGATCTTAGCCAAAAGGTCGAGAAAGGTATAAGTTGTTTTATCGTTCTCTGCCCATTTTTATAATTACTCTGTGTGTAATTCGCCTTGGTAACGTCAAATGTTGGACTATTAAAAAAGGGGCAGTTCTAAAATTTATTAATTATTAATTAAAAAATTTTATTTAAAAAATTTATATTCGGTTTAAAAAAAGGGGCAGGTCTAAATTTTATTAATTATTAATTAAATTTTTTTTATTTAAAAAATTTATATTCAGTTTAGGCGGGAATCCTAAGCTCCCTATGAACGTCATCTCTGCATGCAAAACTGTATTTTATAGATATTAATATTTAGAAAATTTATATTCTGTTTAAAAAAAGGGACATGTCTAAAATTTATTAATTATTAATTTAAAAAAATTATTTAGAAAATTTATATTCAGTTTAGGTGGAAATCCTAAGCTCCCTGTGAATGCCATCTCTACATACAAAACTGTATTTTATAGATATTAATAGATTTATTTTCTTTAAGCTTATTGGAAGGAATGCATTCGATTGACGGATAGTTAGATCACTGCTAATATGTTGCTATGTAGCATGCTCAATATGTGGTGTAGTTTAGATATTATCTCTTATGGTGACATCCTCAGTTTTTTATTAGATTAGTGAGAAATATGTTGAGAATAGAAGAATACGGACTTCTACTAACAAGAATGTCTTGAGAATTGAACAATTAAAAATTTAAGGACATTAATGCACCTAGTATTTCTTTAACTTTGGCTGTGGGGCTATGACCATTCACAGTATAATATTATTTTCTCGTGTTAAGGTATAATCGAGTTGGTTATTATATATATGATTTACATAATTGAGTAAGGATTGAACCTCGACAAGTAGAGAAATTGTCCTATCATATGATGACTAACTTCAGTTTTCAAATTTACTCCCTTCCAATAATATGAGATAGTCATAAGAACTACTAAAATAATAGATTTTATCATTTAATAGAAATAAAATGTTATTTTCTCAATTACCTTTCATTTGTATATGACATTCTCAACTGTTCTAGTTGAGAATGTCATATACAAATGAAAGATAACTAAGAAAATAATATTATATTTCTCTAAAATGGTTAGACTCAACTAGAGCGGTTAGATTGACCGATCATGTTAGAGTGGGTTCACCTGTTAAAAATATCTATCATCCAGTATGGGCGGAGAGCGGAGTGGGCTAATCCATCTTCTTAACCGATTGGGAAATCTACAATCTAGTTCAACTTAAAGTGGATTATAGGTTAAGCAAATCTATGAGTCCAAAAAAAAAATATAAAAAAATATTAAACTTTCCAAGTTTGAGTTGTGAATTAAGTAGGTCAGCCTATGAGTTCCTCACTTTAATTTTGTATTTTGGAAGAAAAAAATTCTTCTTAACCCGAGCCCGCTATGGGTCAACTCGTCTGGACCCATAACTTACGTGAACCGGCCTTTTAAAGCCCCCTTTTAAATGAGTTAATAATATTTTAAGTAAATCCACTTAAATTATTTAACACGGTGGGTCAATCTAACCAACCCAATCCAAATTAATGACTTTATACTTATAATTATAAACGAATCAAGCTTTGGACATTCAAGTTTATTTGATAAAGTAGATAAACTAAGTCAAATTGAGCCTAAAATGAATCAAGCTAACGGTTGAAATGACTATTCAAGCTTGACTTGATTTTTCTTATGAGCTTGAGTTTGATTCAATAAAAGCTTGAGCTTAATTCGTTTATATGTTATTGAGCTTTTAATTTAAGATTATTTGATTATTTAAAATTTTTATATTTTAAGGGTATCCCCATTGGTTTAACACCATTAACGTTATAACACCTACCACCTCATCAAAAAGCATGGGACCCACATGCCACATACACATTAACATCTTCATTCTCTCACAACCGTTTAACATTCAACCCCCATTATTTGTGGGACCCACATGCCACATACACATTATCTCACATATACATTCTCTCACATACATATTCTTTCACATATTTATTCTCTTATCTACGTATTTTTTATTTTCAATTTTATTTACTAATTTAAATTATTATTATTTTAAATAAATAATAATAATATTTTTAAATATTTTTATCATTATTTAAAATTTAAATTATTATTAAAAATTTGAAATAATAGAGAACAATATTAAAAAAAATACACTTGCATATAATTAAAAGATAACATATAAATTAACATAAAGTGAAATAATAAAATACAAATTCAGGGGTTGTTATATTGTGACCAAATATGTTCAACTAAGTCGGCACGAAGTTGGTGATGCACATGACTGT
Source organism: Boesenbergia rotunda (assembly GCA_024364735.1). Taxonomy (NCBI): domain Eukaryota; kingdom Viridiplantae; phylum Streptophyta; class Magnoliopsida; order Zingiberales; family Zingiberaceae; genus Boesenbergia; species Boesenbergia rotunda. The sequence goes on along the minus strand of JAGFNQ010005198.1, from coordinate 366,239 downwards.
CACGTAGTTGAGAATTTATCTGGAGATAATCATGAAATCCTCGGTTTGAGCCTTGGACAGGTTGTGCTGGTTCGTCACCTTCATCGTTGTACCAATTTGTCACGTGATCCCCCTCATCTTCTACAATCATGTTGTGTAAAATAATGCACGCTAACATAATATGTTTTAACTTTTTTCTATACCAATAACGAGTTGGACCTCTGACAATTGCCCTTCGAGCTTGAAGCACCCCAAATGCTCGTTCAACATCTTTCCTTGCAGCCTCTTGTCTTTCCTTAAACAATCTCCTCTTGGGATCTTCCGGACAAGGAAAAGCCTTCACGAAAGTAGCCCATTCCGGATATATTCCATCTGTTAGATAATACCCCTTCTTGTATTGAGTGTCGTTGAAGGTGAAATTAATCTCTGGGGCATTTCCTTGCAAGACGTTATTGAATATGGGAGATTCATATAACACATTAAGATCATTACGTGAACCTGCGATACCAAAGAATGCATGTCATATCCACAAATCTTGAGACGCGACCGCTTCAAGCACGATTGTTGGTGATCCATGCCCTCTTGTAAATTGTCCTTTCCAAGCAACTGGACAATTTTTCCATTCCCAATGCATGCAATCAAGGCTGCCTAACATTCCGGGGAAGCTGTGCCTCTCATCATGCAATTGAAGAAGACGTTGAACATCATCAGCATTTGGTCTTCTCAAGTATTGATCTCCAAATAGTTCAACCACATAAACGCAAAATTTGAAAAGACATTGAATGGCGGTTGATTCACCCATGCGTAGATACTCGTCAAGATGGTCGGCTGGGACTCCATAAGCTAATTGACGAATCGCAGCTGTGCATTTTTGTAGTGGTGTCAAGCCTTGTCTACTCGCAGCATCATCCCTTTGCTGAAAAAATGATGAACGACTCTCAAGTGCATTCACTATGCGACAAAATAAATCTCTTCGCATGCGAAATCGTTTTCGAAATATTTGATCTGGATACACTGGATTTGTGGAGAAATAATCATTGAAGAGTCTCACATGCCCGGCTTCACGATTTCTTTGAATAAACCTTCTTTTTCGCCGCATCTCGTTATTACTTTGATGTGCTTCAACTATTTCTCGGCTTTGTTGAAGTATCAATGACATTAGCTCATTCCCTGGATCATAACCTTCATCAACATCTTCAACTTGGACTTCATTTTCACTTGTCGAGTCGGACGTGGTGTTACTTGAAGATTGAGACATAATTGGAGGAAGAATGAAGAATGAAGAATGAAGAATGAAGACGAATTCGTCAGCTACTTGGAGAATGAAAAATTGTAGAGCACAAGGTGTCTATTTATTTGTTCTTGTCAACGGCTATATTCTAACAGCCATATTACAACGGTCATATTCCAACTGCCATGTTACAACGGCTATATTACAACGGCTATATTCCAACTGTCATATTACAACAGATATATTCCAACTGTCATATTACAACAGCTATATTCCAACTGCCATATTATTACAGCTATGTTCCAATGGCTAGTTTGCAACAGTTATATTAATTAACCAGAAATTATAAATCAAGTTAAGAAAGTAAAATAATAGAAAATTACATTAATTTAAAAGGACAATGTTCAAAAATTACATTAATTGAAAAGTACAATAATTAAATAACAACAAATGAAAATTACAGATTTCATCTCTTCCTAATCTCTTGACATAAATGTTGATGAATGATAAATTGCTCTTGTGTCATTTGTGAGGTGTCTTTCGAAAGGATTGCATATTCCTTCAATTGAACTTTAGCTAAGGCAGCCTTTGCTTTCATCTCTTCAATTTCGAGTTGTTTTTGTTTCATTCCAACTTCAGTCTTTTTGATGCTTGTATACTCTGAAAATTTTGCAAACATATTACCCAAATTTGTTGTCATACCTTCAATGTCTGATTTCATTTTGGCATTTCCTTTTCTTTTTGCTGCCTTCTGACCAATTGGACGAGCTTCTTCTTCATTTAGGTCTACATGTAGACTAGCATCTTGACTAGATGACGTGTTGCTTGCTCCCGACTCCGAGGTTCTTGCCTTCTTTGTGCTAACAATGTGATCAACAGATTGTGGAGTAAACATTGGACGGTCTTTTACTATCCTCCACACATGCTCAAGATTAAATGCAATGCCATTATTTTTTCTTCACGATATTTTTCGTACGCAAACCGCAATATATCCTCATCACTGTGACCGCTACGATATGCACTATAAATGCTATTGTAATTTGCGTTGAAGTGATATACCTTTTTTGTATGGTATTGTGCCAGTGCGATCGTATTATACTTGGATTTCTGTTGGGTGTACATTGAGGACGATTCTCGTTGTAGTAGCTAGCAACACGACCCCAGAAAGCATCCATCTTCTGATCATTGCCGATGATTAGATCGTCGCTGATAGTGACAAATGATCTCGCCAAAATTTCATCTTCAGACTTACTCCATGTTGATCGTTTTCTTCTGCTCGCAGCGCCAGCATCCGCCTTCTCTAAATTAACAACTTCGATTGGAGATTCACGGTCGGACACTTGAGTCTCTGGAACAAAAGTCGGAGTAAATGGATCACTTTCCGTCGGAGATGTAAAAGGCATGCCGGTTGTAGGTGGATTGGATGGATAATTTTGTGGATATGGATTATATGGATAATTAGGTGGATATGAACCATATGGATTATTTAGTGGGTATGGATTATGTGGGTAATTTGGTGGGTATGGAAAATATGGATAATTTGGTGGAGTTTGGGAATTTTGGGAAGAAGTATTTTCTAAAAAATTTCTAAAAAAACCACGATTATTTTCATCCATTTCGGAAGAAAATACTAGAAATGAGATTTTTAGGAGGAGGAAGGAAGGTTTTGAAGATTGGAATGAGAGTGATTGGAAGGGATGTGTTTGAAGATTGGAATGAGAGTTGATGAGTATTTATAGATGAAAATTTATTTTTTTAATTAAAATAGCCGTTTGTTTATGACCGTTTATTTGTGACCGTTTGGGTGAACGTTCGGGTGATCGTTGTGTCTCTAAAACCAATCTGATCAGCATCCTGATCGGTCTGGTGACCGATCAGGCTCCTGCCCGATCGGTTACCAGACCAATCAGGCAGGAGCTATACTCCAGACCAATCAGGCAGGATCCTGATTGGTTTGGCACCTGCCTGATTGGTCTGGTGACCGATCAAGATGCCAGGTCATGCGCGATGAACGCGTTCAAACATCTGAACGCGTTCATCGTGGGCCCACATTAACGCGGCATCCACAATGATTTTAATGCGCGACGCTCGTTAATCGAGCATTATAACGCTCGATTAACGAGCCGTTGCGAATGCCCTAAGTTCATTTGGTTAGTTATTGAATTTAAAATACCAATTTATTTGTTTATTTATTTATTTAGCATATTGATAGGTGTTTATTGATAACA